>VZZY01013069.1:165666-373332 GCA_013400335.1 Eurystomus gularis | reverse complement strand
ATAAGAAAAAATAAAAATAAGAAAATAATTAAAAAATAATAATTGCATGGATTTTAAAATCCATGCCTCTTAGTTTCTCTAGCCTATAGAGATGACATTTCAAGATGTGTGGGAGTTGTTAATACATTCAGGTGTTTATGGTAAGTTTAAAACGGAGAAAACTATTTTGAATGTATGCTAGCTTCTCCCTAGAACTTATACCAGCAACAATTGCATTTGTTCTGGGAAATGTGCAGATTCGTACTTGTTCAAGCATGGTTCCTCACCATCTTGTGCTCTATTAGATCCTCAAGGGTCTATAAAATATTTATTCATGTTTTGGTTGTGTACCACTTTTTTGTGAAAGCAGACACTGGGGAAATGAGGCTTGTTGTCTGTTCTCTTGGCATAAATAATACTGGTATGTAAGCTAGAAATTAATGTCCTACTGGCTTAAGCCTTGATTCCAGTCAGATTTGCAGAGACCAAAATATTGAAACTAACTGGTTGTGAAAAAAGCTCACAGCGTTTGAAAAAGCAATGAGGAAAACTAAATTTTCCTAAACTAAATTTTCTGCATTCCTGTGAGGTTTCTCTTGTGGCCACGTTTTAACTCCAGAGCCGCTGTGTGGCTAATGGTCATTTATCCCCAAATACAATTTTAGTAACCTGTAAACTTTCAGCATTACTCACACAGATTTAAATCAAATCTATGCCCTTCAATGTTTTAATAGTTGTCTGAAATTACAAGGCATGAAGACTAAAATAGCATTTAATAGCAAGTCCTTTAAAAATGCACATTATAAACATTTAAATGTTTTCCCTACAATTTCTGAGAAGGGTTTGAACTTCATTATAATGCTTATTTGTTTTCTGTTCGCAGTGTTTCGTGTGGAACTCTCCTGCACTGGCAGACTTGACTCTGAGGTCACGATACTCATGCAGCTCAACTTGACAATAAATGCATCCAAAAACATCACAATTCTAAATTTCAAACGAAGGAAAATGTGCTACAAAAGTAAGACATGAAGTTTCAAATCTTAAAAAAAGCTTTTAGTGTTAAAATACGATAGGAGAAGGAGTGGGAAGTTTCTATGATCCAGGACATGGGTAACAAACAGTTCCCGAGAGTGGATGTTGGAGAGGATAGGAAGAAACCAGGTAAAATTTTGCCTTTGAGAATGAATGGGGACTTTTGGTAAAAGCAGAAGCTGATGGATAAACGAATTCCCCAAGTGTTCTGCTGCACTGACTGACTTTTTTACATGTATAGTCAAAAGCAGTTTCTCTGTTGTGCTTGGATGGAAGAAACCAGTTTCCTCAAAACTGCAGCAGTCTGGATATTCAAATTGTTCTAAGAATTACCAACAAAATCTGCTTGGTTTATAAATTGTGATAAACTTAAAATCCACTATCTAATGACTGTAAGCAGGTGTTGGTCTTCTGGACTTGAAATACAAAATGATCTTGGTAGATGATGCAGACTTCAGAAATCCCAGATCAGCTCTTCAGTCTTTTGACCTGGGAATCTGCAAGCCCGAATTATTCTTGGGTTGTTACTATCTCCTGTTGTTGCTTCCTAGAATTATTTTCATAGGCATCAGAAGAAAATTATTTTGGAGAATCCCAAGAACTGTACCCTCCTTAAACGGCTGTGGCTATCCTGTTCTCGGGCGGCATTTGAGGATGGCCACCTCTATTCACAGGCTTCTCCTGGCTCTGTTCCGTTTACTTGGAGCCTTTGAGGACAGTAGTTGGCTTTTCAGAGAGGAGTTTGCCGCTTGTCTTGGGTATGAATGTCTAAGGAGGAACTTATGGAACATGTGAGTGGAAGAGCTAGCATGGCTATTTAGCACATAATGTTGTGGTTCAATGTTCCTTGCATTGATGATGGAAAATAATTCTTAATTCACCGAATGGTAGGAGTTGGAAGGGACCTCTGGAGACCATCTAGTCCAGCCCCTCTGCCAAAGCAGGTTCACCTAGAGCAGGTTGCACAGGAACAAGTCCAGGCAGGTTTTGAAAGCCTCCAGAGGAGTCGTCTCCCTAACCTCCCTGGGCAGCCTGTTCCAGGCTCTGTCACCCTCAAAGTAGTTTTTCCTTCTATTTGGATGGAACTTCCTGTGTTCTAGTCTGTGCCCATCTCATTTTCTAGTGAAGATAGAGGCCTGGCTGATAATGTTGCCATGTTAAACTTCTATTTCGTGTTTTTCTTGGTACTTTTTCAAATGCTCTAAGTGGGGGAAGGCAGCACTGCTTATGCATTCATGGTTTCTTGAGCTGCTGAATGCGCAGAGGAGGTTTCCATAGGCACTGCTCCGTTACCTGGGTGTGTGAGACAAAGCCACTTCCTAAATGCTGCAAAAGTGATTCTTACAAAGATCGTGTTTCTGTGGATTCATAAGTGTCAATGACTTTTTTTGGTGTGTGTTGGTTGGTATAGAGCATCCAGAGATTTCTGATTTAATTTAGTGCATAAGTTAAAAATAAGCAGGAACTTGGTAGCGGTTTTGCTCAAGGCATTGCTCAAGTTCCTCTTAAAGTTTAAAAGAAGAAGAGAACTAAAAAAAAAAACCCAAACCCTCTGATTTTTCCCTCCCCTGGATTACTTTTTCACAAGTTTATCAGGCCGAACTGGCTGATCAAGGAGTCTGAAGGGGCTGGGCTGGGGAGGACGCAGCTCTTCACAGCTGAGAAGGCACAGTGCCCACGGCTGCATCTCTGACATCTTCCTAGGATAAGTAGCATTGGTCTAGAGCCAGAATTTCTTCCAAAAGGTCAGGGTGGTATTGATTGAGCATTCAATAAATTATTCTCTATCCTGTGGTAACTGATTTTGTGAAGTCTTTGTTGTTTAGTGTCTTAGCCTACACTCACATACTCTCCACCTCCTCTTTCTACTGTCTGCTGCTTTGGACTTTGGTGGACAAGCCAGAGGGTTTTTTAAGGTAGGTAGATGTAGGGGTTCAAGTGTGGCCTCAGTGGTGAATACCTGACTTGTATCTTAATGAAGTATAATTATTTTTTATTTTTTTTAATACAGTGTTTAGGCATTTAAGATGGAAATCTCGAGATAACTCTAGTCCTTGAGTCAGCTCACCTATTTTGTAAAGCAGGTTTATTTTTCCATGTAGAAGGCAGTTGACCTCGTGTGAAGGGCTACAATAAGAAATGTGTACCAAACTTAATGGTGGTGTCTCATCTCTTTAGAGCTTGACCCAGAAGCAAAATCTCCAACATCTGATAAAAACAGCAGCAAGGCTATCTGTAAGTAATTCTGAGTGTACAGCTCACTTTGGGTGTAAAAAATGGAAAACTTGGTGTTCTTTCTGTTTTCACAGCTTCCCCTATGAAAACACTCCCCAGGTAGTCTGTACTCTACCCAGTATTTTAGTGGGTTTTTAAATAATTAATTATTTTACCTGGGAATATATACTAATGAAGAGATTAAAAAAAACCTATTCCAAGTCTCCTAACAACGTTTTGTTTTTTTAAATCACATCTTTGGGGCTCTGGATTCTGTATGTGACTCTGATCTATTTTGTTGACTTTAGGACCTGTCTGGTTTGCTGTTTTAACTTGTCAGTGTTCAATTAATAGAATAGAATTAATAATTCTGAGAAAGAGAATAAGATTCAGTTCTGGGGGCTGTCACACACCCACCACACTCTGGAATCAGGAGGAGGAGCTGAAGTTGAGCGCTCTGGCACGTTCCATCAGAGAACAAGCACCACTATCACAGTGCACCTTGGTGTTAGTCTCGTTTGATTTGCTGTGTTGGGGTGTGTCCTGGTGTGCTGGTGACTTCTGCTCTTCCAGACCTAACTACCAAGTCTGGGCCACTTGCTGCGTTGGGCCTCAGCTGAGCTCGAGGTTGGTTTGACCGTGCTCCTGCTGTGCTTGCACCACGGAGGAGGGTTGAGGGGTTGTGTGAAGTAGAACCAGCAGGGCCAACAAGAGCGTTTTAGGAGATTCCTGCTAGCTTTAATCCTTCGGTAGGAACCCTCCTTTTGTGCCATTAAATAATTGGAGGCATCGAGTGGCTTGCTGGGCCCTATCCCGCTTTGCTGCAGCAGGAACTGTGGTGCCCATCCTATGGGGGTTACCATGGTCTGCCTTGGCAGGCTGGGCCGTGCTCCTGCTGACCTGCGTGACAGGGCACTGGGAGCGAGCCTGGGGACTGCAGCACTGCCTTCCTGACGTGTCAGCGTGCTGGGAACTAGAACTAAAATGTTTGTTTGGGGGTTGGTTTGGGGTTTTCCTTGGTGGGGTGTGGGTTTTTGCTTGTAGGTTGTTGTTGTTGTTTTTTTCCCAAAAGATTGAGTAACTTTTCACATTCCTCTTTCAGTTGATCCTGTAAACACAGCCCCCACCACTTCTACCCGTGTGTTTTATATCAGTGTAGGCGTGTGCTGTGCCGTTATATTCCTGGTGGCAATAATATTAGCTGTCTTGCATCTCCACAGCATGAAAAGGATAGAGTTGGATGACAGGTATGTATTCAAGCTTTTCAAGTGCGTGTTTGGGACACGCTTATTCAGATTTGTGGGATTTCTGCTCTAAAAATGAGCCCTCTGTAGTAGCTTGCCATTTCTGCTTTTGATGCCAAGCTGTAGGAATTACTACCTGTGTAGAGTTGTGGTAAGTGCTGTACTGCAGGAAGGCAGCAGTTGCAGGTGCTCTGCTGTTTATGGGGTGGCAGGGTTGTGGCTGTTGGATTTTTTTTTTTGCCAGAATAGTTGTGTGGAGGAGACACAGTGGGGAAATTTGGACAGAATCAGGTCTACAGGGATTGTCAGGATTGAAGGAGAATTTGATGGATACCTGGGCACACTGAAAATATTTGTTTATTACTGACTTCTACAGGAGATTGAATTTCAGTTCTCTCCGTTTTGATTGATTTACCAGTATTCACTTTGGCCTTAGGGTAAATCTGGAGATTACAACTGGTTGGTCATAAAGCTGAAAATATCACTCTCCCAGATGTATTTTCAATCCAGAAGAACCAAATTGGCACATGCGTGTGAAAAGGCCTCGTACGGTGACCCCAAGGGCAATACGGTCAGCTGAGCGGGGATTAAACGCTGGGATGGAAGGGAGGCTGAACAAGCAGGTGGACTGAAGCTCTGCTGGGGCTGTGTGGACGAGCTGGAGCGGATGCATCTGTTCAGAAGCAGGCAGTTTTGCAACTCAATACTTCGGAAAAAGCAGTTGGGCCCGTGGGTGGTCACCCCTGTTGAAAGGATGTCTTGGACTGGTTCTGTTCCTGCCTGCAGGCTCCTAGGGCAGATCTATCTTTTCATCTTCCTCTCTGTCCAGTCATCTATTTCTTTCTGTTTTTCTCTCTTCTATTTACTGCTCTGGTGTCCTCAGACCACTTGGTTTTTGGGGAATTTCAGTGTAGTAAGTAGTAATGGTTTCTCAAGGCCTGATGACCCAACCAAATGACTTGTCAGCTTTATTTGTGCCTAATTGTCTGAGGATTTTTAATAAGAGGTGTTAAAGGACGTGTAACTAATCAGAAAGGAAAAGCCTTACGTTTATGAAGGGTGTGAATAGTGTCATCTATAAGTTTTTGAGAGACTGTTTCAGCCTAGCAGTGTGATCAAATGTCCTTTCATCCGCTCCATTGTACTTGATTTCTGTGGAGATAGAAGCAAAAAATTCATTTGATGTTGATACTCTGTGGTTTGCGGGTATTAAAGAATTTACTCTAAATCAGTCCATGGCCTTCTGATAATTTCTGTGAAGTTTGTGCAGATAGTGGGATTTAGTTTCTCAGAAAGCCATATGATGACTTATTTTTTTTGAGCCCAGAGGTACCTGACCTGACCAAACCTTGGATGGGCTCCGGGGTAAGAGCTCTGCTCAACTAGTGCTGTAGCAAAGCTGTAGCAGCAACAAAATGTGCCTGAAAATCAGGATCTGTGGAGTTTTTTGTTTTGAAAACAGGCGGTGTGTGCAGAAGCCAGCAAAGAGACTGCGAGGTGACGTTTTGGTCACTGACTGCTTGATGTAGCAACTGGTCAAGGAACTTGAGAGAAGAAACAACTTCTGATTTGGTTTTGAATAACAAGCTCAAAATGTTTCTGTAAAGGCGTTCTGAAATGAAGATGATAACGTCGTTAGGGTTAATAACCTCCCAGGAGCAACAGAGGCTGAAAACCCCACTGCTGTTGTTCTTAATTTCAAAAACCAGAACTAAATAAAAAATGAGGAAGGTTGTTAAATAGAAGCTCAAGCCAGGCAGCTGAGTTTACAGGCTGCACATGGTCGATTTAAGAACTTTGTATTGAAAGTTCCGAGCAAACACTTGCATACCTCCTATGAAACACTTGAAAAAGTGCCAAGGAAAGTTGGCACGGCTTAACAGCAGGATAATGGAGGTTATTAAAAGCAAGAAGGCATCATTCAAAAAGCTGACATATTATGCAAGTGAGAAAACTCAGAAAGCTCATAAACATGAGCAAGTGAAACCTTAAAAACCAGAATAAAGCCAGCTTGCGACCGGCATAAAAACAATAATTCCTTTTTCAAACTTGCCTGCAGCAGGAAGCCAGCCAAAGAAATCTGTAGGGCTAGTAGGCGACCGAGTTAGAAAAGGAGTTTCTAGCTGTAGCAAGAAAACAAAATGCAAGTTCTGCATCGGTGTTTAATGCAGTGACCGTGCTGGGATACTTCTTTCCAGGGGACTCACTCGAGAGTGAATCATTTTGAAGCAGCTTGTTAGATGCAAGAGTGTGAACGGTTAAAATAAGCAGTAATAAACTGCCAGCACCAGGCCATACTAATTCAGAAACTCTAAAGGAATTTCAAGAAGAGTAGCTAGATCAGCAGCTGTGGCTTTTAACCTCATGCGAAAAGCTGTGCTGGAACCCTAAGCCTGGAAAACAGTGAATGTGAGAATAGCCTTAAAAAGGTTTCCAGGGAGATCGAGGCCAGCTATAAATCAGTATGCCTGATGCATTTTGAGAATCAGTAGATTTTGTTCTAAAGAAAAAATTCAGCAGGTGCATCTGTGATTACAGTATAATGGGGAAGAGTTGGCTTGGCTTTTTTTGTTTTAAAGAATTCTTGCTTCAAAGCTAACAGTGGTCCTTGAGGGCGTCAGGAAGCGTGTCTAAAAACCCTACATTGATGGCTAGCACTGCTTGGTCAGTGCTGAACAGCAGCCCAAGAAGCAAATGTATTGTTGATTATTTGTCAAGGCAGAGGGTTATACCCAAACCCGATCTCCGCTTTGTTCTCCCGATGCAGTCAGCAGAAGTGGAGAAGCTTTTAAGTTTTCCAAAAAAACCGAGGGATGTTTGTGTGTTTGGGAGGGAGATCAAAAAAGCTCCTTTGGGCTGTGCCATCTGAGCTAGTAACAGGTACTGCCTTTGCCTGCAAACTTTCTCGCCCGTTCTTAGGCAAGTACAGCTACAAGAACTTCTTGTAGGATTTGATTTTGTCTGTGAGGGTAAGACAGAAAACATCCTGCTACAGTTTAATCTGTGGCTTGCCTGTCTCTTGAATGCTACGTGGCTGTTGGATCCTTCTCCCCAAATGTACAGCCAAAGGTGTACCTTCTACCAAAGAAGGTATCTCAAAAGCACCTTGTAGGTGGCCCTGAAAGGGACAACAAATATCCTTAGAGAGTGGAATGGCAAAGTAGGCTAGGGCAGTTTGGTCTGTAACAGAGAGCTGAGATGGGTACAGTAGTGTAGGGCACTCAAATGTTTGCAACCATGAACTAGGAATATCTTTTTGACTCCTCCAGTACAGGAACTAACGGGCAGCAGATAGAGCTAGCAGCTGGAATATGCAGAGCAAGCAAGAGGAGATTCCTCTGGCTGAAAAGGCCAGTGGAGCTTTGCAGGGTGTTATGGGTGTCTCTGTGTTTGGCTCAGGCTGCTGCTTTTGTACTTGTCATTGATTCTCAGTGGGGTGTTGGTTCCAAATGCATACAAGTCTTCTGCGAAATCGAATAGTTTTGTCGTTTCTGGTACGACAGGGTGGTTCTTGTGAGAAATGTTTTGTCACCTTGGTTTTCCAAAAGTGGGGAAGAAGTATTGGAAAATAGAGCAAGTTCTGCAAAACAGGAGGAAGCTGTTCACACCCAAAGGGCAGAAGTGCTGAGATTTTTTGGGTTATTTGAAATACATTCTAATGTGTGAGAGACTTTAAAAATGCCATTCTTTCAAAGTCTAGCCTGGAAAATCTTCTGGTTTTAACTTTTAAGTTAATTTTGAATGTATTACAGTGGCAAGCAGTCATGTTCACGTCCGTTTTCTGTTTTAAAACAGCATTAGTGACAGCAGTAGCTCCCAAGGTTTGTCCCAACCGTCCACGCAGACGACACAGTACTTGCGAGCTGACACCCCAAACAATGCAACACCAGTAACCAGTAAGTATTAATCTAATTAAAGACCCTTGCAACAGCCCCTCTTGGACACAGCTGGAGTATTTGGTGCTAGGGGTCACACCAATTTAATATCAAATAGAAGATAAGATCATGAGTAATCTCCTGGCTCTGTCAGTTTGCCTCTTGAGTTCATGTGCATGGTTTTATCCAGCCATGCCTTGGTCAAGACCGAGGCCTCCTTAAGTACTGGGACCCAGGAGTCGTCGTATGAGCATGATGCTGTGTTTTGTCCGATCTGGGAAGTATCTGTTTTCTTAACACTGGAAAGAAGCTGCCATGTGCGTTTCAAGCAGAGGGTGGTACAGAGCTGGAAGAGATAACAAGTGAAAGTGTCCACCAAGCCCTAGGATCAGTTACTGAGTGGAGACCAAGGCAAGCGATGTCATCAGCACTATGATGATGCTTATGTTACTCTTTTCATCTTGCTGTTGTAAACTGAATGGAAATGAACAGAGAAAAAACTTTACAAAGATGATATATTTACAATCTCTCTTTTTTTTTTAACAGCTTTGCTGTTATTTCATGTTAACATGAAATGTTCTTCTCAATTTCATGTTAAGAACATGAAATAGTTAAAGAGCAGTGAATTAAAAGGAATGGTGGCAGTGGTTTATGTACTCTGTGACAGGCTGATCTGGTAGCTGGTACTATGTTCTGTGTTAATTCTGTAATTACCAAAGGTATTTATCTGTGGAATGTCTACTCCTCCACTTTCTGTCATCTCCAGTGGAGGGATATTCCATAGCACATCACTCCAGGGAAGGGCCTGTTCAGACTGCAGGGAAGCTGGATGGTGTAGGAACACGCTTGGTGTGCAGTTCCTTGGCCGTTTAGTCTCACTGGACTGACCACGAGCCTTTCTCTTGTGCTGGCACTTATGCTGCTGGGCTGCAAGACACTTCAGGAAGCCAAGCCAGCCCAAAAGGGACCTTTTCTGTAGAGTGATGGGTTTTTGGTTGACTCGGATCTCTGAAGTGGCTTGTAGCTGAGCTGTATGAGCACCACGATTGCTGCTTAGAGGGCTGGGTCTGTGTGACTTCAGCGTTGGACGAAGGCAGGACTTAGCCCAGACTCAGTTGGCTGAAGCTACTGCTGGAGAGCCTGCTTTAAAAGATTAAAAAGTGGGTAAGGATTTATATTACAAAGGGAGAAAAATGAGGGAGCCCAGCCAGAGGAGTAAACCTCTGTCTGCTAAACTCAAATTGCTGTTTTTCTCAGCCAAAGAACTGCCAAGCTGAAATAGTACCCGGCACTCCTGACCTTTTCAGAAAGCGTAAATTAAATGGCTCCTGTTTTCATCTACTACCACTAGCGGTTTTTCTCTTCCAGAATGCTCAATGGAATCATTTAGCTTGGAAAAGCCTTTAGTAGTGATACTGACCACCTCAGTTCATGAAGGTGCATTGCAGAAATGGTGTGATTACTGTTCAGCCCTACTGTGTTTTCCTGTTTCTCACTTGTGGAAGCAGGTGTTTACCTAAGATTGAACTGGAACTTTGGGAAAGTTCTGGCTTTCTTCTAAACGGTACTGTATCTCCCTAAAAACCAGCCGAACAAAAGGATCTTTTTTGTCATCTGAGTTCATCTTTCCCTTGCAAAGAGCTGATTTTAAAAAATTTTTAGTAGAAGCATTAATATAAAAAAAAATATATTCAGTATTAAAAATCCTTTCCGTAGAGTTTGGAAGAGACCTTAGCATTAAGAGACCTTAATTTTTGAGCTGTTTTTTCATCTTGCTGCTCAAAGTCTCTCCCCGGCCTTTTACATTTTCCATCTCTTGTCCCAGATCACGTTGTGCTGTTGATATCTTATCAACCTCAGGTTTTTAGGTTAGCCCTGCAGGTCACACTGGTTGGTTAATTTGAATATGGCCCATGGAAACTCATTACTGAGCCACTGGAAAAAGAGGAAAGGACTAAGCCCATAACGATGGTTAAACCCTCCTCACCTTGACCAGTGTGGTAGCTTCTGTGCCTAAACGGCACCTGTGTGCTGTGTCCAGTCTTTGTTTCAGAATGTCTCTTACCTGTTTTGGGATACCCCTGGTAACACAGGAAACACTGAAAACTGATAGAAGAAAAAAAGGTTGGATGCATGAAAGAAGCAGGAAGAATGTTCTTAGTCCTCCCACAGTCGTATTAACTTTGTTTTCAGTAATATTTTAAATTAAAAAAAAAAATCATCGAAGAAATTCTCAAGATTTTGCTAATAATTTTTAAACTTGTACAAAAATATTTCTGCCTTTTTGACTAGTGTATCTAGGTGTCTGGTGGTGCCAGAAGAGGGCACTGGTAGTTCTGGTTACGTCCTGCTGGAGTCAAGGCATCTTCCTCCCTCCAAGTCTTGTGACTACCTTGTTGGGAAGTGCAGCGTCCTGTTCATCACCTTCAGTGTGCAAGGGGTTTTGGTTCCTTGCTGCTCATTATGAGACTCGATTGCATGACTCTATATAGAATTCCTGGGTGATTTCCTCCCTGATGATTCACGTGACTCCTCTTGTGTTTTTGTTAATTCGGTAATCTTTTAAAGATTATTAAGCTTTTAAAGTACATGCTGCTTGCCTGTCTTGACACCTGTAGGTGGTGCTGAGGTGAAGCAGTGTGCTTGTGTTCTCATTATAAGGGTATTTATATTGGTTTGTTTGGCTCTGCTGGCTCCTCAGGTTATCCTACGTTACGGATAGAGAAGAATGATCTTAAAAGTGTCACTCTAATGGAAGCAAAAGCTAAAGTGAAGGACATAGCCATCTCCAGGGAGAGGATCACTCTAAAAGATGTGCTCCAAGAAGGTATTTGCAAGACTCAGACACTTGTTGGCTGCAACATGCATAGATATATAGATATATAATAGCTAGATTTTTCTGAAATTAATCATGGATGATGTTTCCGGTCTTCGTAACTTTGGTGAAGGGAGAAGAATGATGAATGATGTTTGTATTTGGGGTGTGGGAGGGTGGGGAAAGCAGTTTCCAGAATCTATGAGAATGGGGGAGCAACTGTGCTCAGTAAATTATGCAGCTTCTCTGTCTTAATAATCTAGTCCTTTAAATAAAAACTAAGGAGTGAGGTGTTCAGTTGGGGCTGTAAGTGGCAAAGTAATTTTTGTAAATCGCTGCAGGAGAGCTTCTTCTAACAAAGAAAAAACACCTGAATAACCAAGGTGTGTTCCCCCTAGCTCCCTCCAAGCCTCCAAACAAACAAGAAAAACCCAAAGACCACAAAGACATCCCTTGTCTAAACTGATAACCTTCATTTGATAGCTTCTGATTTGGAAATCTAATCAGCAGATGCAACATTTACAGCTCAGATATGCAAAAATTTGAGATTAACTGATTCTTTTGCCTGTTCAATGTTTACTTTGAAGTGTTCATGAACAAGTGTTAATTGATTCTTGTTGATATTAAATTGGGAAATAGGGTTAAATATTTAGGAGGTTTTGTCATTAATCTTTGCTGCTGCAACTTCAAGCCTGTGTTCCCCGAGCCTCATGAGAAATCAGACTTTCCAAAACTAGAGATCTGAGATACTCATCCTTTGGAGACAGAACTGCTAAACGCTTTGTATTACTGTCTGAAAAACAATGGGAGGATGCTAACACTCCCTGTTTAACGTATGCCTCTAAATCTCAAAGGAGGCAGCTTTGTGCTCGACACCCAGTTTCTGCTCTGCAAAAAGCTTCCTTTGCACGCGGGATGTGCTTTGTGTTCCTTTGTACTGTCTGTTGCCTTTAGCCAGATGTTTAGTCCCGGGTGACAGACCTGCCCTTCTCTGCTAGACGTGGCTTAAACGGCCGCTGAGTGCAGCGTGGACCCGGTCAATACTGGAAACATGTTTCTTGGCCTCCAGCTGCTACCCCAGTCTGTCAAAACCTTCAAAAGTTAGAGGACTAGAAGACATCCTGATGAACAATCGTTAATTTTAATTCAGAATCAAAGCAGAGTTGAGCCTCTGTCATCTAAGCACAAAGAAGCGTAAGAAGGGAAGAAGCGAGTATTAAAAATGTCTGCATACAATTTTCAAGAATTCCTAAGTGCTGCCAATGGAACTTAAAGATATTTTACAGACCTTGGCCAGAGATTAGTTATAAACTTCAAATAGCTTGCATCACTAAACCCTTCTTTAACACGTTAATGATGTAGGAGATTATGGTTCTACTGTGGTGTAACCGGTGAGAAAATTCAAAGCACTAGGTCAGAGTGTGCAGGAAGAGGGATCTGTAGGGGCCTTTTGAATTGCTCGACTTGAGCAGCACCTGATTCTGAACCTGCTTCAAGCTCATCTTGTTCTAGATGTAAGACAAAAGTGCAGGTGTCTTAAGAAAACCAGCTCCTAATGGAATAGCTGTGCTTTAGCAAATGGAGCAGATATGAGCAGTGAGTGGATCTTTACCATTTTTGAGTGAAGTAGAGAAATGGCTTCGATGTCCAGTCTGGAATACAAGCAGCATAATTGGTGAAATGCCTAGAGGAGAGCGAGGCAGAAGTGGCCTGTAGACAGTGCTCTAGCTAAATGTTTGCAGTGCGTCAGTGGTGTACAATTCCTGGTGAGATACTAGTTTTTCAGGGTTCTGTTAAAAAAAAAAACCCTGAACAAACCCCCACCCCTCCAAACCGTGGACCATACAGACATGCTGTGTTACAGTCTTACTATGTCTAGGTGCTGGATTGCGTGAAAATTGCTTTCTAGTCATAACTGCTTTCATATGCTTCCCCATTCTCTTTAATTCCGAATAGATGGCTTGATACCATAACATGTTTCAGTACAAGAATCTTCCCTTTGGCTTTTACGTATCTCTTCATATTGGAATTATGTATTTAAGGCACTTTCTTGATATCTTCAGGAACTGAGATAGCAGGGTTTGAGTTTACTGTTAAATAATTGATGCTGTATTTTTATGGGTGCCTTGTAGTCTCCTTAGTTAAACTGCTTCTTCGTGAGATTACAATTTGAAGACCTCATCTTGGAGTGTTTACTTGCAGTCCCAGTGTAGGTGTTAGAAACGTTGCACTGTCCATATTAAGTATTTAGACACCAAATGAGACCCAGACTTCATGCCAGAAGATGTACAACCAGGCTAAGGCACTTCTATCAAAGATCTTTCGACCTAATCAGAGAGGACAAATCAATGGGAAAGGGATGTGACATACAATGGATAGACCACATGAGGATGCACATATTGGTGCCACAGTAATCCTGTGGCAGAAAAGCGTTGCCGACCCCAACTGTATAAAAATTAATTACCTGTTTTACCACGCTGCAGTTGTTCTTATTCCAGCTGTTCAATGTCAGTCCAGTTCCCGCAATAACATCATGAAAATTTTGTGAATGGAAACATGTTGGAAAGACCAAAAAAAAACCCCTAAACAAACCCAGCACCTTCAAGCTAATGTGAAAGATATGAATAATGTGACACTGTGGTTTGTTTGGTTTTTGGTTTTTTTTTTCCAAACTGTTCCATGTGTACTAGTTGGCTGAAACCAGTATATCCCTGTGAACATTTCCCAACAAATTTCATCTTTGTGAGAAATGTTTTAACAGAAGAGTTCCAGACTGGCTGGATGAGCAAAGGATGGAGCTGGAGTTCTTAGTGCAGGCACTTCACAAAGACTGAACTGCCACAAAGAAACCCATCACCAGTATTGATACTTATTTAACCCCTGCTATCATTAGTTCACTCTTGCTTGTCCCCATAAGTTGTAGTTACCTAAAATTTTCAGCGTTTACTGCAGATATTCTGACTTGTCTTGTGCTGGAGAGGTGGTTGAGTTATGTGGTGTTGGCTCAAGAGGGTGTTCAGGGCTTACGCTTTGCCCGCTGCTGATCCTAACTTCCAGCTGTAGCTGATATATTTGAAGGCAGCATTTTCTTAGTAGATACTAAATTCTGTAAAGGTTATCGGCATATTTTAACCACCTAATGCTAATGGTATGTTCTCTTCACAGGCACATTTGGGCGCATTTTCCATGGGATTCTAATAGAAGAGAAAGACCCCAGTAAAGAGAAGCAAGTTTTTGTCAAAACCGTTAAAGGTATGTTTACAGAGAGTGGTTTTGTGTCCAGTTGTTTGGATTGTGGTACATGCTGAGAGTATCAAATCTCTTGAAAAACAACCCCCTCTCCCCCAAATATGCAAATAGCTGCTGCTTTAAAAAGCAAAAGCAATTTGGATGCTGCCTTCAGCCAGAGAGAACGGGAATCTTATAAGGAAGAAAAATGCATTTGTTCTTCAGCAGTGCCTTCACTTCCTGCATCTTGAATATTTTCACTTATTATTCCAAGTAAGAATCATACTTTCCCCTCCCTCAGCATGTCATTGTTCTTTCCACGGCCTTTTCCCTGCAAATTGCTGAAAAAATGCACTTGTGATGCATCTTTTAAACGTTTTGTAAACACAGGTGGTTGTATAGAAGACAGAGCACAGTTTCTGCCCTCCTTAAAATTTGCTAATAAAGCATGAGAGTTATCATCTCAAACTGAATGTATACAAATACAGCGTCTTTGTTCAAGAAATATGTTGGAGAGGTTTGAATCCTGATTGGTTTTTGGAAGAATATATATATAGATAGATAGATAGATATGTAGATATCTATATATCTATATATCTCTCTTTTCTGTTGCACATCCCCGTGGACATTCCTAGATTCAGAGTGACAGTTACTCTTGCAGTCACAAGGTGGTTCCGTTATTTCTTCAGGAGTGCCTCTGAGGTGCCACACTTTCATTCTGTAGCACTTTTCCTCCCTGTTGAGTTCAGAGAGGACTTCTGAAGAATAGATACACTGCCCCTTTGAAAGATGTTGGTAGCTACCATTTAGCGCGACAGTGGTAGCTAGAACTGTGTCTGCTGAAGTAGTCATAGCCCTAACAAAAGCAACGGTTCTGAGGCAAATATTTCCTTGTAGTGACTTCTAGCAACTTCTAGCAAGCAGCGAAGGAGTGTCCTGTGTTTAAAAAAAAAAAAAGTATCCTTCTTTCTGGTATTTTTGGAGCTTTTACTGAATTCTACCCTCTTCTGTGCCCTTCCCTGCCCAACAGTTCTGTCATTTTGCATTTATTTGATCGTTTCCAAAAGCCTTATCCCATATCACGTGAACCTGGTGCTCCTCTGTGTTTGAGGCAGTCTAACTTGGAGCCTCGGTCACCAGTGTCATCTTAATCCGTGATCCCCTTTGCTTTGTTAGTTGGTGGTTCTCTGCCCTGATTCAGAGTCAACAAACGCTACAACTCTTGTGAGCCCCCAAATTGTTGTGAGCTAGGGCAGTTTGTGAGCTGTACAGCGCTACTCAAGCACGCTTACTTTTTATAGCGTTGGATTAAACGAGAAACCATTTGTGAGAACAGGTCTGAATTTAGCCGCCTCCCATCACCGCTTATCTAATTGCTTTACCAAAATAGGGCTTCCAATCCACTCATAAAGCTGTATTTCTCCATTGCAGTGCCTTTTATCTTTGACACAGTGCACATCCTGATTTCTCTAGCCCTTCCCTTTGCAGTGGAAGATTTTCTGGCTGTGGTGAACTGGAGCATGGCCTTAAGGGAGTAATGGTATTCACATAATTATTGTCTGTCGAGAATTTCTCAGCCTTAAAAAGGATCTATATGGATGCAGTTTATAATAGATTTTGCTGATACTTGTCTGTGAAATAATACCGGTTTGGGCAGCAGAACGTTGCTAGGAAAATAACTATAAACATCCACACTTAACAGCAGTGCATTTGCAGAGCTATTATTAAGTAGCTTCATCTTCAAAACCTAGCTGTGATAGCTGTGTGTGCAGCTGGTTCATGTAATAAGTTGGGAATTTGATCTGCTTGGAAAAAAACAACAACCTGCAAAAATTCTCTCTTAACCAGACTTTTTCCTTGATCTCATTCATTGTGACCACACACACACACTGCTGTTTTGGCACAAATGCAGGAGTAGGGCAGGACCACAAAAGCGAGATGAATATGAGAACTATGAAACTGACTGAAGTATCTCTGCTGAAGGCAAGAAAGGAGCCTGAGGGTTGTGGAAAAGAAACAAGGAAAAAAGTCTTTGTCTGTGTAGTCAAGTTATCTCCACAAAAAAATGTATGAGCTGCTCCAGAGCTGCCTTGTTTTACCCAGTGGTGCACTCTGAAATTGATAGAATAAAGTCCAGTGGTACCCTAAACTTCAGAAGATAATGGAGAGGGGGTGTGGGGTGTTTCAGATCTTCTGGAAAATATGAACTGAAATTCTTTTAGCATGTACTGTGAGGAAGAATAACCTTCTTGAGAGGAAAAACACCTCACCAGGAATAGAGCTTGGAAGCTTAAAACATTGCATTGGCAATTTTGACATTAACATGGTTACTGTGGCTTTAAATCTGGAATTGCCAATAGAAGAAACCTTTTGAAAGGAGAGCACCTGGATATGGCAAATATGATCAGGACACTTGTGCCCAAAGTAGAATTTCATATTAGAGTCATAAATTGGGCCAGAAGGGACCTTTTAAGACCATGTAGTCCATAGGCGGGGACATCTTTCACCAGATTGAGTTCCTCAGAGCTCCATCTGACCTGGCCTTGAAACTTCCAGTGATGGGACATCCACAGCTTCTCTGGACAACCTGTTCCAGTGTCTCACTACCCTCCCTGTAAAAAGAGAGAAAAAAAAAAGTAATTCTTCCTTACGTCTGACTAAATCTACACTCTTCTACCCTCTTTCAGTTTAAAACTGTTGCCCCTTGTCCTGTCACTACAGGCCGTGATAAAAGGTCTCCCCTGATCTGCCTTAAAAGCCTCCTTTAAGTGTTGCCACAGTATGGTCTCTCTGAAGCATTTTCTTATCCAGGCTGAACCACCTCAACTCTTTCAGCCTTTCTCTGTAGCAAGAGCTGTTCCAGCCCTCAGATAATTTTCATGGCCCTTCTCTGGAACTGCTCTGGCAGGTACATATTTTCCTTTTGTTGGGGACCTCAGAGCTGGACACAGACAGGTGAGGTCTCATGAGGGCAGAGTAGAGGTGGAGAATCACCTTCAACCTGGGGATTTTGTCTAGACGTGACCTTAGTTGATGCTGTTTGCTGTGTCATTGGATCTAAGCCTTCACCCCTGCAGAGTAACACCGGCGTACTGGCCTACACGTGGCTTTGTGTTGGGTGTTACCATCACAGGCTCTGTGGACCATGGCAGGTTTGTATTTTGCACAGTGGTAGAGCTCATGCAGTAAGTCGTTATCCACCGGACATGCCCAAGAAATGCCAACAAGTAATATTAATGGGACTGGAAGGTGTTCTTGTGCCATGGGCGTGGGTATGTTGGCTTTTAGGAGAAGACCTCTGCTTTGTTAGGAAGGGTGTCAAAGAAGGATTGTTGTGCTGTTCAAGTAATAGTTTCTGAATACTGCTCATTGGGAAAACCTGTGAAGAAGTGTCATGCCACAGGTATCACAGCAGGCGCCCATCATAATGGGTCTCTTCTTTCTTGTCCTTCAGCTGTTAGTATATTATAGGATCCATAACCTTTCGAGATGGGTTATTTCTAATCATGTGGATAGAGGAGAACGTGCTGTCAGTTTTCTCATTTCCTATCCCAGAGAAGATGAATGGTGTGGCTGATATGATTATCAGACAATGGTTAGATCTGAGTATTTCCTGCTCTGAGAGGAGCGTGTTTGCAGCCTTGTCAGTCGGGCTCTTTCCTATCTTCTTATCTCTCCCTGGGGTTGATCCTTTTCCCCAGAGGATCAAAAAGCAGCCCTTCCACCTCTCCTTCCCTGGTGTTTTCTAGTCCTCTGGTAAGATGCTAAGCATTACTATAAACTAGAAGAGTGCTAACTGAAATCCAGAAGCCTTAATTTTTCTGAACTTAGTGCTTGTTCTCCCTTCTGAAGTGATCTGCTGTTAAAGGAATCTGTAATAATAAAAAATAAGGAAGCCTGGTCCTGCCTACGTTTGTCCTGAGAAACTCAAAGTGAAGGAGACCATTCAGAGAGAGTGTGAGACTAGTTTCCAGGAATGTATTGTAGTCCCTGTCTTCTCAAGCTGGAGTTGGCCTGTTAGGTCAGACTCTCAAAGGGCAAGTTTGATCCTAATAAAGCAACATCAGTGCAGGAGACAAATACATTTTGCAGGAGTTTGCTTGTTTAACGTTATTTGACTAGTTTCTCCTAAACCACAGAATTTTTCTGGAGTCTTTCATCTGAACTTTTCACTAAGTTATTGAAATACTTTTCAACTGTTTCAGTGATTACTTCTTCTGTAGCTTGTGAACTGACATGACTGAAAAGTTGGAGAGAATTCTCTTGAAATCTCAACACCACATCGTTTTACAAAGATGTAGTCTGAAGGCAGAATTCATCCCCCGAGTGCCAGAAGTTCACTCCAGATCCCTTAGAGGAGGATTTTCTTTCACCTAACTGTCGTGCACTCCAGAGAAAAGTTGTAACATGCCCTGGGTAGTGACAAAGCTTCTACCTGCATGTTCATGAAATACATAAATTTATATGTTTTTTTTTTTAATGCTGTATCATCTAACGCTTTAGACTGTCTGAATGCCTGAATCTTCCATTACGTGCAGTGCCCTGTGCCAAAGAGGAGAGCTTAAAAAAGAAAACGGGTCTCAGCTGGCAAAATTTGAGACAGCTTTCTGGAAGTTTTAATAACTTTGGGAGTACAAAGATCACAAGCCCTGGGCAAAAGGTGTCACTTTTTCAGCCATTCTCTAGGTCCTTAGTGTTGGACGTCTAGTTGTTCTTTTCTGTTTTCAGTTTACAGTTTCATGGTGTGTTTGCTAGTTGTTGTTGTGAAAGTTTTGGGTTCTTTCGCATTTAAACTTTTCTATGGATGCTTCACCTTTGTTCTTTCTTTAAATGGACATCCATGAAGATTAAGGATGTGTGCTTCATTACCAGTAAGAAAAAGAATGTTATCTGTACTATATTTGGGATATTGGAATCCGTGGATCAACAGAACCTGAATAAGTTCTTTGTTAGAAAGATGAGAGACTTAGCTGGCGTTTGCTTTCTTCTTGTGTTTCTTACTCTACAGCAGAATTGTTTTACGAGGTTGTAACACTTCACTTTCCAGTACGAGGTTTCCAATTGCTCTCAACTTTGGGAAGTGTCTCGGTTGGCATGTTTCTCAAAGCTGGCATTGCATCTCTTGCCAGTGACTGGCAGATCTCTTCTGACTTTATGTGGGATGAAATAAACTTTCTTGTGAATCTTCTAGATCATCTTACATCAGAAGAGGAAGAAAACACGCAGTTTTCACCCTTGATTTAAAGAACACATTGTTTAATGGTGCTTTTCCTGTGAAGGAGAAAATTATTTGCGGAACAAATGGAATTGTGTTATTCCGGGAACATACACAGTGAGTTTGAGTTGTGCGGAGCCCTGACTCATGTAGTACGTTCTGGCCAAGGTACATTTTTGTTAAAAACAACCAATCGTGCTGTCTGAAGATAACCTGACTGCTTCCATTTCATTTTCTAACCACTTAACATTTTTCTTAAGTACAAGGAAGGAGTGTTTAAAAACAAACCACCCATGAAAAGCCCTGGAAACAAAGTCGTAGTATACGTGAAGATTAACTCTTAAGACTTCATCATTTTATTAACTGTAACAAAGCTTTGAGTTTTGTTCATAACATCATAGGTCACTAAAGGACTCTTTAGCACTCTTGGCTACCTCCAACATTATACTTTTTAAGATTTTTGTTCATCATTAATCAAACATGGGGTGTCCAGATTGCACCCACGTAGACGATACAGATCATGATGATGTAGTGGAAGCCTTGGAGAAGGACCTTACTGTGAATTAATCCGGTCCATCTCAGGACTGCGGCGGCTTTCAGAGTATTTGTAGTTCACGAGGCTTTTCTGATAGGAGTCAAAACATGCGCTTTGCAGTGCGAGTTCAAGTTGTAGATAAGAGAAAACCTGTGAATGTTAAAAGTTATGTATTGAAACAAGTGAGGTTTAATTCACTGTCCATAATGTGCAGACCTCTTACTGCCTTCATGTGATGTCTGCTTACGACCTGGCCAAGTGCAAGTTGGTGGCCCTTGAGGACTTCTTCGGTAGAGTTAGGAGGTGTAGGAGTAGAGATCCTGAGAACTTAGGCTGTGCAAAGCAGGGGAAAGCAACAGGCATACTTAGGTGACTTAACCATGTGTGATAAGCTTTGTCTTAACCAAGCTGAAGGGTTTCTGGTTTGCATTAGACATACAGTATACGGCAACCTGCAGCACACGCAGTTGTTCCCAAGGTACTGTTTTTAAATTACGTTGACTTTACATTTCTGGGCAGTTCATTCTTAAAAGCCCTGCCTTGGGAAGATATTAATAAGTTTGAGTTCAAGGCTTAAATGTACAATATAGAAGGTAATTGTTAAAGTACTTAACCTCCTAAAATCAGAGTACAAGATCCTGTTTCTGTAGAGGGAAGTTGATGACAGAGAAAAAAATGTCCTGCTTCTAGTCTCAGATAAATTCTTTAGCATCTTTGTAAAGAAAGATACTTGAACTTAAAGAATTAGGGGAAGAAAGCAATTTTCTGAATATCAACTTAAAAATGCACTGTATTTGTCGCTCAATCCTAGTTCATCAAGAAAGCATCCTGAGACCTAAAATAGCACAATATACATTAAAAAAATAATCCAGCAGCAGCTCTCAGAGGTTGATGTTCAAAGTACGGTACTACTTAAAAATTTACTATTTCATACATTTCTGCAGGAAAAAAAAGAAATTAAAATACACTTTCTTTTACATACAGTTAAAATCACTACTTATATTTCAGTTTTGTTAGCTGCTGCCCTTTAGCAATTGATAGTTTGAAACTTTAAATCAGTTACGTCTCTTCCCCAGTTTCACTTCACATTTACTTAAACTTTCAGCTTCGTTTTAAGTTAAATGGATTCCTGAGCAGAGAGCCTTTTAGTCATTGCTAAAAATTTGATGCTGATGCTGCTTGGATTCTGGTATTGTTATATAGGGAAATAGCAGTATCCGCAAATCATACTTCTCTTTGCCCTTTTCTAGGGTTTGAACCCACATGTGCATTCATCAAGTAGGAAAACCAGAACAGCACCCCCCGTTTTAGCAGTGACAGGTTGAATCGCTTCCAGAATATATTAAAATTAGGCTTGAATTTGAAAATAGAAACTGCGTTGCTTTGGAAAATAAACTTGTGTGATTGTGGAGACAAACATTTCAATATAAAATAGCCTCGGTATTAAGCTTGGAGGGGAAATCCTGCTCTAGTGAAATTGTCACAAGCATAACATCCTATGTTGTGAGCTCCTTATGTTGTCACTTGTGTGTGTGTACCTTCATACGCAGAAGATTTGAACTCTGCAGGATGCGTGGTTGCCTTGTAAAGCAGATAGATGTTGATCTGTGAATTTATAGCCATTACCCAAATGCCTCCGTAGCTCTCTACACTTGCACATGTAGTAGAGTGCCCAAGCAGGTACAAGGGGTTTTTCCTTCTCTTCTGTGTAGGCAGAAAGCCACCAGATGTGCTTCTGGCTTCCATGGTGCCGTGTCACTGTCTGTGAGGGCCTCTTGAAGTTTTAACGCTTAACTACTTTTGTTTTCCCTTCTACCTATGAAAAAGCAAACTGGATCATGACTACTTGCATTCCTTAAGGAGTTCATCCTTCTGTTGAAGGGAAGTTTTGGAAATGTCTGCTGGCAGCCTTAAAAATGTCATAGACAACAGAAAGGAACATGGGATAATCAAGTGCTGAGCTTCTTTCCAAAAACCAAAGACTTGTGTAGAAGGGTTGAAGCACTATTCGGGCATGTATTTTCTTTGAACTGGGATTGAATTCTGCCTTAAGAGAAATTTTACATAATTAATTGCTTTGCAGAAGCAGCGGTAATTAAAAAGGATGTGTTAATACTAGGAGCATTTCTTACCTGAAGCTGAACGTTTAGGGCGGTTCTAGCACTCCACTCACAATTCCTGTGGGCAGTCTGTGACCATTGTGCCTGCCCTGTATGCTTTGGACCCTTCAGTAACTTGAACTTGTGGACTTGGTCACAGTATATTTGGCAAAGCCCACAAGTCTGAAAAATAGTAAGGGTAATACTAGCTTTGTGAAAACAAGTAACTACATAGAAAATGGGTTGTGTAAGTGTTGTGATGTTGCGGAATATTAGCTTGCTATATGAGACAGAAGTTTGCACGGGAACAAGATGTTAGAAATAGTCCAAAGGTGAGAAAAGCTTCAGTTTTTAAAAAATGTTTATCAGAAGCCTTAGAATTCCTAGCTATAGTGTTTGCAGAGCTGCTTCTGGTAGGAATAGTGAAAGAAATTGCTTTTCTTTCATGAAAGGGCCATGAAAGGGCTCCAGAATGAATTACTTAACTTTAGTTCATACCCTTTATTACTTAAATTTAGTTCATAACCTTTGGTTATGTTTCTTTTAAGCCTCTGCTTTATCTCCTGTTGAAGAAATAGATTTATTTCAGTGTCTGTGCTACAACTTAAAGTCTTTAAGTTGTAATGCTGTGCTTTGCTGTTCTGAGATTTTTAGGAGGTCTGACTTAAAATGTTATTCTTGAAAGCCATCCAGCTAATCAGGTAACCCACTCCAGTATCCAGGTAATTGCTGCTTTTCTTCTCTGGTAAGTAATTTGAGGTGTGGAGTGACTGTCTTCTGATAAGCTACCACCTAGTGAAGGTAGAGCGTGATGCTCTGCAGTTATGAGCACCTAGTCTCCAAGCCAGCAAATTGCTGCCATGCAAGTGTCATTGTAAAATGTCCCAGAAACCTTTTTACCCGTGAGTGTTAGAATGATTCATGCGACTGATGCTGAACAAAGATTTTAAAATGGAGTTTTTCTAACAGACTTTGAGAAGCTGGTAAAAATCAAATAGGTGTTCTTTCTCCCCGTGAACCAGGAAGGGCCTCAGCACATATCAGACTTGCCAGAATTGTGTGGAGAGATTAGCTTCTACATAAAAATAGTAGTGCCAAAGAGCCCCACTGTGCCTGCCTATATACAAATAACATAATATCATGAGAGAAACTTTTAGCTTTATCAAAGCTTCTTGAAATCCTGGCTGCTTCTTGCTCTCTGCCTTAGGGTGGACTTTCACAGCTAGGCTCTTGGCACAGAAAGGGTAAACCCAGTGCTTTAAAAAGCATCTTCCTGATTCTGGAATGCATTTCCATCTATCTCAAATAGTCTTGTTTTTAAGCACCTTTCTGAAAGTTGGACCTTTTTGGTCCTCATTGAACATGTAGAATTACTAGTGGGTGTTAAATCTTTCTCTTAACTCATGTGACCTGAAGTCTTTGCTGTTCAGTTACTCAGCTACTGGTGCATGATAGCCTTGTGAAAATCAATGATGCTCTTTCAGGGCTAGGAAGCACTGACGTGGATACACCTCATGATCATCAGGGTGCAACTGCATGAATTGTTGAGTGCTGACGTATTCTTAATCACAAATAGTGTTAGTATCTCAGAGGGAAGGTTACTTTTTTTTTTTTAAAGCTTTGAAGTTGTGCAGCAAGCCCTTGTTGCCTTGCCCTGGAGCATTCGATTTGAACTTGGGGCTGTTTTCTGATGCACAAACTTAATATGTGGGAGACTATGGACTCCTCTGCCACGGCTTTTAGTTGCTATTTTCATTTATGAGGTTTCTTACTCTGTGGGAGGCTTTCCCTTCATTCCCCCCTCTTTAGCTGCGTGTGTGGATCTGTTCATATCAAATAACTTCACGGATCCTGTCTAGAAAAAACGAGCGGCAAAAGCCCGTGGGCATTCTTGTGTGTTTGACAAGATCATTCCTCAGGTCTCGTTTGTGTGGCTATGCAAACAGTGATGTGAATAAAATGCCCACGTGTGTGTGCTTAAATGTAATGCTTAGAGATTTGATATATGGTTTCGGAGCAGGATTACTCTTTGGCCCAGGCAGGAAAATGAAAGCTGTAGGATTCATCTTAGTATTCCTCATAAAAGCATCTCACCAAGCCAGGATTGCTGGGTCATGGCTGTCGCTGGCTTTACTCTGGGACTGTGTATTTTGTATTTCTCATATCAAAGCCAGAAGTGCTGTGGATTTTCTGGATTGCTTTTAAGGCTTTTCAGTGCAGGATGATCAGCTTCGCCATGTCCTCTACAACAAAATGGGTTATTACCAAAATCACCTTCTTCCCAATCTGTGAAAACCTGTCTGTTGGAAAGTGGTTTTAGTCCTAATTATCACTGAATGTGACGCTTTGTTTAAATGTACTTTGTTGGGGAACTAAAGAATATGGCCTTAAAAGGAAGTCTTATTGCAATGGGGACTGTCGCAGTAGCATTATTCTCATGGTTTTTTACCCCCTTTTGACTAGAATCACTGAAATAAGTGGTGATTTACGTTCTGTTTTGAATTATATCTAGTAGAAAATCATAATAATCAAATTACGTGGTTGTTATAAACTGGCACCGGTCTAAGCTAGAGGAGGATTAGCCTCATACTGCTATTGTTTGTTCTGAGTATGTTGAATTTGTTGGTGTTGTGTAAGGTTTTTTTCCCCATACAGAAAACAAGGAAATAATATTGATAAGAAAACACAATACAGGTGCTGGGACTGTTTCACAAGATAAGATTTAGGTTTCCATGTATACTTGAACAGGAGTCAGTCCTTTTGGGTACTCAACGACTGTAGCGTGGTGTCTACGGGCTGAAAGAAAATGATGAAATGTAACAGTGAGCTGCTGAAAAACACCATGTGCGATGGAAAGGGAAAGGCATCACAAGAAAAGCGTTGTCTCTTACGGTGTTAGCATGAAGAGATGAATAGGTGCGTTGTCCGAACTAGATTAACTTGTTCTGTAGACTTTCAAGCCAGTCTTAAATACTCTGATTTAGAGCTTCGAATTATTGCATGGTGGCTCTTACAATTAAAAGCAAACCAGTTAAGCAAGCATAGAGCCAGAGGGTGTAGAAGCGAGTTAATCAGCTTAAACTCACACCTAGTAATCTCTTTCCTCCCTTCGTCATATGCTGGCTTGGAGAGGTTGGGTATTTGAGTTCTAGTAATTAATACATTTAAACCTGAAGCTGTGTGCTAGTAGCCTGCTGGTAGTTCCTCTTACTTCTTATAATATGCTTTTACACCTCTATTTGTAATGCTTCTTGCCCTTTATAACAGTTGGATGATTCAGCCATTCGTGCCTATATAACTTCGTTTTAATGTATTATCTTGGTTTTTCTTGTTTACAAGCCTTTTGCAGTCTGTCTCCTACATATCAGGTTCACCTCATGTAAAGCACCTGAGTGCTATTGCTGCATAGGAGGTAGGACCTTCTCTTTCTCACGCCTCTGTATGTTGGAGGGCAAACTAGAGCCTTCAGCTGGCCATTACTGAAACGTCTCCTGCACTGCAAGAAACTGTTTGTACCCTCCCCTCGTACATACTTGTTATCAAATACAAGGAAATGCACCATTCTGCTGCATCCCATAATATACCACAGCCATAATTGGCACTGATTTAATGGCACCTCCATGCCTGGACTTTCTAGAGCACTGTGTTTTGGCTTTTGGTAGTCTTGGTCCTTCCAGTCTATGCAGGATCTAGACTGTGATGCTCCTTAAGGGTTTCCAGACGTGCTCAGGGTTCGGTGCTAGGACCCAGTCAGTTCTGACTAGGACCTGGACCTGCATCTGTAACCTCCATTTCCTGATCTCCTCCTTCTGTCTGCTTTTGGGAAGGCATGCCTCCTTTCTAATCTCTCCTGAGCTGAGGTGGTAAAGCAACCTTTGAAGTAGTTTGCCTTGGGACATCATTCCTTTCCCTGACCTAGGGGAACTTTCTCAATCCAGCCAATGTTTTGTGGCTCACAGGTTCTTGAGTTGCACAATTTCTCTTTTGATGAACCCTTCTTAGACAGGAGCTGTGTTGTGCCTGAAGCAGATCTGGAAAGCAAATGCCGATTGTGTTATGGTTAGAACCTATCTATTCAGCTTGTCGTTGTCACGAGGGGAAGGCCACACTCCCTCTGGGCTTTGTGCTTTCTTTCCCTACATTGTGCTCATCTGCACTGACCACATTCACCACTCTTTAACTCAGTCAAAAGTCGTATTTCCTTTTGCAGGATTACAGTTCAGTTCGGAAAAAGGTGTCAGAGCTGGTATGGGCAGGAGGGTAAGGCCACAAAGAAAAGAGCAGATGAGTTCTCCCCTGTTTTTTGTCCCGGTTTTTTGTTGGTTTGACTCATCTGTAATACGTAAATTCACTCTTAATGCAGCAAGGAGAACTGATTGGCCTTTGCTGGGCTCTCTCCTGTGCTAGCTTGTTGCCTAGGCGCACCAGTGCTAGTTCTAGCACAAAGGAGAGACAGAAAATGCCCCCATGTATGAGGAGGGTGGGATTGTGAGCGCTCCCATTTACAGCATTTGAAGTCTCCCTGTTGCTTCTTGCTACCAGCGTGGGGAAAAAAAACAACTGCAAAAATATTTTTGGGGAAGGGGTTACAGGCTACGCTTCTGCCCTGTAGATATTCTGATCGCTTTGGGTTACTGGCGTAACCAGAGGTGCTTAAATTTTATCTGGCAGCTGTTATTATTATTTTTTCTTTTATGAAAGGTGGGGAAGAGAACAGCAAACATTTCTAAGGTTACCAAGAGTCAAGTGTTTCAAGTTGAGAGCAGTAAATAAGTAAATCTAGAAAGAAATGGTCTTTGTTGATGTGGAAGCAATCTGAAGAAGCCTATATTGATAATTCAGCAGGGAACCAGTGTCTTCTGAGCACTTCTGTGCTTTTGGGCAGCGCACAGCACACTCCCCTTCTAGCAGCACCAGCCCCATGTGCATGATGTGACCCGTGCTGCCTCGTGCAGGCGGTTCATGCCTGCCCAGAAGCTGTCAGGAAGTGGCAAAAGTACAGTCTGTCAGCACCTGGAGTGTGTTTTATTTCCTTTTTCGGCTTCGCTCCATTTGTTTAAGCAGAAATATGCCCTAGAACTTGGCTTACTCGTTTGGGTTTGGTTTTTTTTTTTTTTTTAAAATTCCATTTTCAAAAAAGTAGGCAAACAAGTTTTGTTTGTGCTCAAATGACCTCAACTGACTTGCAGATCTGGACCTAATTTTAATATGTTGATCTATTTCCAAAGTTATATCAGCAGTTCCTTTAATTTTTTTTTCATTAGATCAAGCCTCAGAGGTCCAGGTGACAATGATGCTGACTGAAAGCTGTAAACTCAGAGGACTTCATCACAGGTAAGCTAAACAATGTTTATAAGCAAAACTGTATCTGTGTGAGCTGAAAATACTTGTGGTTAAAAGTCCCTTGTGGTGGAGGATTTTTTTTCAGAATTCAGCAACATTTGTATGTCTAAAAATATTTTTTTTTAAGCCATAAAGAGCTGATTTGTGTCACTTTAAAATACGGAATTCTAGATACACTTCTTACTGCAAATAGTGCTTATGAGCTTTTTTCCTAGCTGTGCAGTCTGTAAAATCAAATAGTAGCAGTGTGTGGGAGAACGGGGAGAGTCTTTGGATTGGTGTTCCAGGCCTTGCAGTGAAACACAGGTAGATATTCCTTTTATATATTCTTAGTTTTTACAGAAAAAGGTGCTGCAGGCACGTGTTGGTTTGTGCTGGTTCTTGCACAGGCTCGTTGTTAAATGTGGTGGGAACTCGGTAATGACACAAGTAAGTGTATGTGCAGGTTAGTGGTCAATTTAGCTAATTTACTAGTTCGTTTTGTATAATTTATTGTTTTCTACATGGCACAGAAAAGTGCCCCATGGACATGAGGAAATGCTCTTTAGGACTCTTGCACACGTTGTCCTGGTATGTCATTGTAACATCACTGATGGAATTTATTCCTTAAGAATTAATGGCATGTTTTTTGAGGCAATGGCTAAAGTTTTTTTAAATTGATGCCAAACAGCTTGAGTTAGCGGCTGTTTTGCAGCTTGGATTAAAGGCTGAAACTGGCCTTAAAGATCTTCATTGCTTGCAAGGAGGCAGGTAATAAGAAACCTACGCTCATCGTCAAGTCCCTAGACTGGTAATTGATCTCTTTCTACTTGTAAGGTGAAGGAAATGAAAATAGTTCAAGCAGAATTATTAGTCCTGCCATGCATTTAAAAGTTGCTTTTCTGAGAGTTACTACAGTTAAGGCCTTGCCCAAAATACAGGATTGTATTAAAAGGAGTAGCAGGTTCTTGGGGAAGCATATTTAAAATGGAAACTTAATGAAACGCCCCCCCCATCAATCAAAATCAGCTGCCGGCCTCACTTTTACAAGTCAAACTCTTTAAAAGGTCCCAAAAGCTTTTCTTCTGTACACTGCCTGTGAAGCTGGGACCTTAATCTTGACTGAAGGTAGAGCTCCACGGGTCTGTAGAGCTCATGGGTGTGACACCTGACTATCAGACTTCAAGTTGAGAGCAGGAAATGTCAAAGTTGCCTTTTAAAAATCATTATAACCCATTGGAGATTTACTCATCTGTTTTCAAAAGGTAAGTTTGAAAAAAGTATATCTTGGAAAAATGAAATTATAACAGTTTGTTTCAGGCTTCTACAAACTGATGTGTTGATACTGTAGGAAGATGGTTAGAAACAATGCAGCATATGGGGTTACCTGAACCATAAGGAGGCTTGGAAAGAACCTTTGCAAGTGATTTAGTGGTGGACTTGGCAGTGTTAGATTTACGGTTGAACTCCATGATCTTAAAAGTCTTTTCCAACCTAAATAACTCCGTGATTCTAAAACACCTGTGATAAAACTCCTGAGATACTTCTGTATTTGAGTGCAGTTTAATGTTTAGTCAATTCAAAACTAAAATTTTGTTCTGTCATTTTGAAGTGGACTATTTGATATTCTGACTTTTTTTAAGCACTGTAATGGAACTATATATTATATAACTGTAGTTGCATTTAGGATGACACACTTCCAAGCTGAGGATGTATGGCTTCTTATAAATGATAACCTGTATTCACAGGGATTTATTTCAGCCCTTTTGGACCAGGTGAGAGTTCTTCCTAATGAGAAACTACTTAAATATCTCATTTGAAAAAAAAAATTCACTTCTTTGGAGACCTTGTGCTCTGCAATTCATAATGCAAGATTCGATGCTTTTCTTCCATGTTGAATTACTTTAATTCATTGTGTTTAGGGATCGGGAAGATTTTTACCAAATTGCAGTTTCATAAAATTAAGAATTTCTCTCCTTATTTTCCAGGAATCTGCTACCTATCACTCATGTCTGTATAGAAGAGGGAGAGAAACCAATGGTGCTGCTGCCATACATGAACTGGGGGAACCTTAAACTATTCTTGCGACAGTGCAAGCTGGTAGAGGCCAATAATCCTCAGGTACACTCAGAAATCCTGCCCGTTAAACTTAGACTTGGTTTATCACCTGGAAGATTTGTGGTATTCACCTGTTCTGTGGTGACAATGAGAGAGCTGGCAAGCAGATTCCCCAGCAAGTGTTTGTCTTGATTCATACGAGGAAAACAGTCTTGGCTGCATTTATCACAGATGTTCAGAGGGCATGAAGCTGGGTTAAACTGCCATGAGGGTAGAAGCTGGTCTAGCAATACATCTTAAAAAAAAAAAACAGATTAAAATAGAGAAAATATTGTATGGTTAAAATACACGGGGGAAAATTGTGTATGGAGAAATGTTAGATGTACTGATTTTATTTTTGGTTTAACTAATAGATTATCCCTTTGCTGTAATTCTTAATTATTTTACAGTAAGCATAAAGCACTTCTGATAAACTTTTAAAGTGCTGCTGTAGATTTGCTATTAAGTAAAAGAAGTGGATTTATTTAACTTTATTAAAGAAAGCAATATCTGCTGGTTTATTTTTCAACTGCTGTGGGTGCTCTTTAGTGTTCATAACTTCACTGTGTTTCAGTGGAACCTGTTGCATATATTTCATGAGAAGTGAGAAAGAAAATATTCCTAGATGAGAACATACTTTGCTTATTTTTAAAAATCAGTGCTTAGTGATGGAGATATATATATAGTAAAATGATCCCTCTGGCTCGGATTACCGTGTCTTTTCTTCAGCTTCACCTTAGTTTGGCTTCTCTCTTTTGACTAAATCAAGCCCAAAATTAAATCTTGCTTCCTGAGGTCAGCATTGCTTCCTGTTATATACCAGATTTCAAATGAGCAAGGGCCACCTACGTCTGTTAATTTACAAATTCTGATAAGTTGCTAGGACCTTTCAACTTTGAGTTCACTTGTTTTGCGGCTTAAGCTGAGTTATAAATCGCTATGCAAATGCACCAATATCCTTTTCCAAGAATTTAAGCAGAAGTAGTGTTCATAATCTGTATGATGTCAAGTAGGAGTTGCTTCTTAGTAGCTAGGTATGACTGTACTTAACACAGAACGGGGCGTTTTGTGTCCTAGATACTTAATTTCAGATGAAACTTTTCTACGAATAAATACCTAATGCAAGCTCTTGAGTTTTCTGAAGTAACACGTGGCTATTGTTCCTAATAATCTGTTAAGGAAGAAGCCAGTTTATTATTGTTTTAATTTAGTATTTGGTTTATTTTAACCCAAGTCTTGCAACTTCACTGTGTTCATCTGCGTACCGAAGTTTCTGAAACACTATAGAAGTGGAAGAGGGAGCCCAAGGTATAAATATGTGCAAGGATTTAATGAGTATATTACTGTGAAGTGTAAAAAATGGAGCAAAAGCCTTTGATACTAGTTTACAGCAGTAAATAGCAATAGGAATTTGACTGCTGCCTGAAAATGCATTCCTTCCCAGGGAAACAGTGGAAGAAGTGTGGTAAGAAGGCTGAAGTTGACCATTTTTACCTATTTTCACCACAAATCAAAGCATGTAGCAGTGAGGCAGTTGCAGATTGGAAACGTTTGCCCCTGGCATGTAAAAAAAAAAAAAATTAAAATTTTGAATAAGGAATCTTCATAAGTTTTCAACAGATGGTGGTGTCTGTAGCTGCTAGAAATCATCAGCCACTAAAGGTGAGGTGAGGGGACTCTAAAATGCAACAAAACCCACTAACCTTGCAGGCGTTGGGCTTGCAGTTCTGCAGTGATTTGTTGTTCTGTGCTCTTGCAGGCAATTTCCCAGCAGGATCTTGTACATATGGCTATTCAGATTGCCTGTGGAATGAGTTATTTGGCCAGACGGGAGGTCATTCACAAAGACCTGGCTGCTAGAAACTGTGTGTAAGTACTCAACGCGGTGGAGTCACGCAGACAATGTTATGTCAGTAGCTAGAGCTAGGATGGACTTTCTCCAGTTGACCCGATCTCTACTTCGAAATATACCACTGTTAGGGTTTTTCTTCCAAATTTTAGGTGAATAGTTTTGTCAACGAAGTTGTTTTCCTCCAAATGCGAGGTGAGCCAGAAAGCACGGCTTTCAAAGAGGCAGACTTAAATACTTGTGCTAGGCTTTGTCTATCGATTTTTCAGAGGCTTGAAAAAATATTCAAGCTTCCTTTAAGCTTTAATAAAAACTTGGAAAATCTTTGGCAGTTTATCAATGGGTAGCTTTTTCTATAAAGTTGTTTTTCTTATTTTTTTTGTCTTGAAAAATGGCTTAATGGCTTTGTTTGTTGGTAGATTTCTTAGCTGTCAAATGATGGGTAGACATGACTGTGCTTCCTAATGGTAGGAATGCCACAGTAGGGTTTGAGACCATCTCTGACTGGAACAGACCCTCAAAATGTAGAGATTGAGATGTTTGCCTTTCTATAAACCGAATCCCTCAGATGGCCACTATTCTCATTCTCCATCTTCTTCAGTACCAAATAAGGGGAAACAAAAATACAAGGTTTTGCCTAAACTTAACTAAACATCTGACAATATCAAAAGGGGCAGTTAGTCCATGAGCTTCGTTTTCTGATATTTGCGAAGAACATCGTAATTCAAGTCACACAGTTACTTTTTCGAATGGTTGAAGCCTTGAATTCAAGTGCCTGATTTGGAGAGACACTCCTGCTTTTGCCATGCTAGCGGTGTCTGTTAGAGAGCTTTGCATGTTGGGCTCAGCAGTTAATAGTAAAATACGAGTCCTGTTCCCCACACTAGGATAGGTCCTGCCCCTGGAATTTGGACAACTTTTGTCTCTTGTGCTTCTTCCCACAAAATCACTCGATCCCCTCAAGTGCCTTTGTCCCTGTTCTTCAGACATCCCAACTGGGGCCAAGAAAGCCTCGGATGTTGCATCCAGGGGGCTAAGAGAAAAAGCTGGGAGATGCTGAAGCAGTCATGCATGCTTAAGCAATTAAGACACTTAAGCACACATGTAGTAAATGCTGAAACAGAGGGAGCAGCAAGATCCACCCTGAAGCCATCCCTGGTGCTTTTGAACTGGTGCAGCCAAGCTAGTCCAGCAGAGTCTGCCCTGGCTCCTGCATTACGTAAGGATGCTCAGTTTGATAGACTTCCTGAGAAACTCTGTTCCTAATTCCTGTTGCTTTTCCTCTTCGGTGAACGTGTTGAGGGAGAAGTAGTGCCACAAGAGACAAAGATCGTAAACAGTGCTCTGGGGAAATTACTTTGTGATGACCTCTCATTTCTGGGCAGTGAGTTAATCACCTAGTGCCCTGGTTGTGCAAAGGGTCAGCAGTTCAGACTCCTTGACTTCCTGCCCTCCTGGGGCAAAGTCCAGCTTCACGCTGGTCGCCCTACGTGTCATCTAGAGTGCTGGCAATAAAAATCGATTCACAGTGCACCTGACACTCCTTCTCTGTGGGAAATGCAGGCAAGAGCTGAGCATCTGCTGATCTGTGCTGCAGTACAGGAAATCCTGGGCTAGCATGAGGCTTTTTAAAGAGAAAGAGGGGTGCCAGTAGCTAGGATCCCTTGAAAGGCTTTGGTTCATCTGCCACCCCTTGGTTACACACGTCTAACCCTGTGTGGTGAAAGGCTGGGAGGAGTGGATACGAAGCGTGTCAAACCTGGGCTCCTGTGCCCTAATTTTGGGAAGGGAGCCAGGATTGCAGTGGTCTTGGCAGGTTTGTTAAAGGAGGAAATGCTTTTGGTTTGATGTGCCCATGGCACAGCTGGGCCCAACTTGGAGTGGACATACGGATTACACAACCCAGAGCTCTCTAATGAGCTCTCACAACTCAGAGCTGTCTGAAACTACCCTTTGTCTTGTAGTTGTTTCTAGACAGGTCTTCAACGAATTTCTCTGAGTTCTTTGAGTGGTTAGATATGGAAACTTCCTGGTCTATAAATTTGGAGAGCAATGAACTGACCTGAAAGTGCATAGAAATGAGATAAACAAGAAAGCACTTGAGACAGTGAGATGGGAAACACAGGAATTGAGCATTTCTATTTAAATTTTGTCATAAAAATAAAGAAATTGTTGGCAAAATGAAAAGACAGCAAACACCATTTTGTTACAATCCCCCTAACGCGATGTTTTTTCTCTATTTCTGTCACAAGATGTTAAAGCCAACATCTTGGCCCATGTTCTGAAGTCAGCTGTTGATGAGATCATCGAACTTTATTATGCACTTGAAGTTCAAAAGAATATGAATTAACATCCAGGGTGGTGGGGCTGGGGGGATCAGTAGGCCCTGTGTGGTTTTTTGAGTCAACTTTTCTTGTTTAAAATTGTTTCCCTTATCTAGGAAATTCTGACAACAGTCAGAATTAGTATCTAATGTTGAGGGGAATAAATATCTAGCCAGATTGCTTGATTAGAGACAAGCTTTTAGGCCACAAATAGTATCAGTTACTCCAAGATATTACTAGATCTTGCTTTGCTAAATCTTTGGCTCATTATTGCTACAGAGGCATCATAGCTGAAATTCATTTAATTTGATGGGGGATCTCCAAGAGAGGAGGAATAATTTAAGGGAGTTGTTTGTTTGCTTTAATTCTTTTTTTTTTCACTTGTAAATGTTTGATTTTATTTAATCCAAGACTGCTGATTTTTCTAGTGCTTATCCGTTAATGCAGAATAAATGTATTTTGGTATTTTGATAATCACAGAATGTGTGATTCTTGACCTAGAAGAACGCTAGCCCCGTGGAATGGTGATAGTATTCCCCAGTTAAATCCCAAGTCTGAAACCTAAGATTGAGCATAAATATTTATAAAACTGTAATGCAAGGTTTGCTAAATAGCTCTGTTCTTTTTAAATTAGCATTGACGATGCACTTCAGGTTAAGATCACAGACAACGCGCTCTCTCGAGATCTGTTTCCTATGGACTACCACTGCCTGGGAGATAATGAGAACAGACCCGTTCGATGGATGGCTCTTGAGAGCCTGGTTAACAATGAATTTTCTAGTGCTAGTGATGTGGTAAGTTGGTTTTTTTTCCTCTTACACTTTGTAAATGCGATTTGTTGACATTTTTCCCTTTTTTCAGCCATTGGAGAGCTATGGCACGGAATAGGTAACAGTGGTGTGTCCAGAACAGCATCTATACACCTGCTCCCTGCACTTGCTGCTCATGGCAAGTGGTTGAAAGGTCAAGCAGACATTTCCTGCATGGCAGAATCGCCTGTTGCACACTGTTCTCCTTGGTGGTGTTAGCAGGAAAGGCAATTAAATTGTCAGCAACGTGTGCTGGGACTTGTCAGTTGTGGGAATGAACATGATCCAGAGCCCACAACCAAATATTTCAGTTGCAGTCACAGACAGAGAAAAGAGAGGAAGAATTGCTTCCCTTGATCTGCTGGCTACATTTATGCTAACACAGCACAGAACACAGCTGGCTTCTTTTGCTTCAAGAGCGTGCTGCTGATGCATTCAACTTGTTCAAGACCCCAGGTCCTTTTCTACACAGATGCTTTCTAGATCGTCAGCCCCATCCAGTCCTGGTGCATCCCTCCCAGATGCAGGACTTTGCATTTGCTTTCCTTGAACTTTGAGGTTCCTGTCAACCCATTTCTCCAGCTTCTTGAGGTTCTTCTGCAGAGCCCTGTCCTCCAGCCTGTCAGCTGTGCTGCCCAGGCTGTTATCATCCACAAATTTCCTGGGAGTCCAGGTTGCTAATGAAGTTAAAACAGTATTGATTCCTGAGCAGTGAGTGCTACTGGAAACCAGCTGCTAGTTGGACTCGTACTGCTGATAACAGCAATTTGAGTGCAGCCACTTCAATGTCAACATCTCGCTAATTTGGTATAAGGATTCTGTGGAAAATGTCAAAGGCCTTGCTGAAATCAGGGTAAATATCCATTGCTCCCCTTGTGTCCATTAGCACTGTCTTCTCAGTAAAGATCTAGTCAGGTTAGTGAGGCACAGTTGGCCCTCAATAAATCCACGCTGGCTGTTCCCAGACACTTTTGATGCTTCATATACATGGAAGTGACTTCCAGGATTACGTGTTCTCCAACATTAGCAGGAGCTGATGTTAGACTGCCTGGCCCGTAGTTCCCTGGATCCCTCCTCTTTAAGAAAGTGCCTTTTTTTCAGGTGTCAGCAACGTCCCTTAGTTGTGGTGGCCTTTCAAACATGAGAAGAACAGCATTGCAATGACTTCAGTTTGCTCCCTCAACGTCCTTGGATGCATCCTATGTGGTTCAGTGGTCTGGCGTATACATCCTTGGCTTCAGTGCAGCCTGGATATTTTCCTCTATGGACATTTCTTGATAGGTTAACTCTACTGAGCTCTAGTTTTCCAAACTCTCCATCCCTGCATGCTGATGCATTCTCACGGTACTTCTCAAGTAACCTTCTGCTTCCACACTCTCCTTTCTTCCTTAGTGTCTGAGCTTAGTTGGTGCATCTGTGGTGGCCTGCCATGCCATCTGTGGTGGCCTGCCATGCCATCTGTGGTGACCACGTGAAAAATGTGTGGCGTTTTGTGTTATACTGAACTTGAAGATAGAACAGGAAATAGTAGTTACCTGTAAAAGCATGTTTTTATAACACTAAATGGGATCAATTAAATACTGATTTTTATTTTTTTTTAAATGTAGAACACAAAAGTGTTCAGTGTTCATGAAGATGATGTGGAAATAAAAGCTTATGTAATGCTGGCAGTGAAGTGTTGAATTTTATTAGGCTGAAGGCACCTCAGTATCATGACCATTTCAGAAAACTCCAGTGCAATTCAGCATATATTCTGCATCATTTTAACACAGAGCTCTGCTTTGCGTTATATAGGGAAAAATGCAGCTCAGCCTCTAATACATAGTTCTTAACTTTGCATACGTAGCTGCGTTTTGCAGCGTGCACAACCCGAGTTTTTCTGGGCACAGAAAATATTCTCAGCCCTAAATACCATCTTTGCATTTACCTGGATGCTTTTCACAAATACGGTATAATGTGTTTTGTTAGGAATCCATCTAGTTCTCAATTGCATGTTACTGATCAGTGGTAACTGCTGAGTGTTGTCTGTTAAGATGCAATCGGCGTGTTCTAGGCTTGGTCTTTGGCTGTGTTTCTTTAAAATGGTTTTGCTGGCTTGAAACATTCCTGATGTTCTTCCTCTGCCAAGAGCTGGGTCAGTCAGCCAAAGCGTAGAAAAACAAAACACGATTCCTGTTGAATTTTAATTGTGATGTTTTTTCCCCCCGTTGGACAAGAAGCTCCGCATCTTTATACCATTTTTACACAGCTACTCATGGAATTAGAAATAGCGATATTCTCAAAGTAGTTTTGCTTGAATCGCCCGTGGTTCTCATGTTCTAGGTGCACCACCACTTGTCCCTCAGTATTTTTCTTGAGGGCAAATAAAAAGGATGTCTTCCCGTGCCTCCCACGTGCCAGGGCCACATCTCTGCTCCTGCCCTTCTCCAGCTCTGAGCTTCCCATCAGTGTCCACGGACAGCATCCCTTAGTTAAGGCTTTGGTTGAGGAGGGGCCAGGATTTCTTTTGATTAAGACCAAGAATCTTTCAAGGCTTGCAGAATTCTGCCCCTTTTAAATAAATCAAGATATTTGCAGCACTTGGAGCTTCAGCAGTGAATCATCAGTGTGCAGTATCGGCACCATCTATATTTAGTCTTCTTGGATCTCTTGGTACCAGTTAGTAAATCATTTCACTTGTACTGTGCTTGCACATGAGTGGATGAATTTTTTTATCTTCTTTTTTTTCCTCATCACTTTAAGCTCTTTTTGGCCAGTATTGTCAGCTGAATGTGTTGAATGCTGTCCAGTTTACCCAGATGAAAATTTTCTTGTGACCCCTGCTTCTGAGCGTATATTCAAATTGTACAGAGGACTTTAATTTCAAAAATGGTTTCGTTCAGTCTGCTCTTCTGAACCTTTGAATTTCACTGACCTCTTTTAAGGAGTTTTTTGTAGCGTTTTGAAGAGGTAAAATGTAATATTTAATATGAATTAAATATTAATGTTTAATATTCCTTAAACTTAAGTGTTTTGAAATGTCATTCTGGGAAAATGCAGTAAATAATTGATTTTTTTAACACGACAACCTTAGTACACCAAGATTTAAATTTGAGTTCAACTTAACACCTGCTCTGTGATTCTTAATTGTTCCTATTCGAGACATAGTATCGCCTCGTTGAACTTGGATAGATGTAAAGCTTTCTTACCCTGTGTAGTCTTATATATATGACGGAAGGAGCTCTCAAATTTCAGCATGTTCTGTTAATGCTGTATGTGATTTTTTTTTTTGTAGTGGGCCTTCGGAGTAACGCTGTGGGAGCTCATGACTTTAGGACAGACTCCATACGTCGATATTGACCCCTTTGAGATGGCTGCTTATTTAAAGGACGGCTATCGAATAGCTCAACCAATCAACTGCCCTGATGAACTGTAAGTGCATCTTTTTGGAGATAAGAGAAAATGTCTGCTTTGTAACCACCATGCTAAGCCAGTAAAAGAACCAAGTTTCTTTCCCTTCCTCTTTATTCTGCCTTTTAGGCAATCCTTTGTGTGAGTGTTTGTGTGCCTTCAGTAACCTACTTCAAGGAACTTGGGCTAAAATTAAATGCTATTTGTTGTTGTTGCATTTTCCGTAATCCTGACCCGACCCTTTTCCTTATTTTGACTCAGGGAAGAAATGGGGTTGATCAGCAGGATGGGAGGAGGGAGGCAAAGGGGCCCAGGGCTTTCAGCACAGTGTTTGTGGGGCTGCAGTGGAGGAAACCACTAGGCATGTAGAGGGATTCTCTTCTCTCGACAAGACTACGGAGACAGGCTGTGTAATGGAGTTAAGTGGCAGCGCTTGAGGTGTTTATTCATAACCCCAATGGTACAGCAGAATGCAAGTGCACAGGCACTACCTTCTACCACACGTGTTCTTCCCCATCCCCTTCCTGGAAACCTACCACAGAAACACTTTGAACTACGCTTTTACAATAGTTGAGCAATTTCTGAGGGACTAGGTATTGCTTCCTTCTCGATTGCCTCTGACTCATATCCTAAATCAAACCAGCACTTCCAGTCCCAGGTGTCTGTGTTCTGAAAGTGGTGTTGAGCATCGTGTACCAGAAGACAGAGGGTTCCTTTCCTCTTTCCAGCCAGGTTTTAGTGGCAACTGCTGGTTTTCGCTTTCAGGTTGGGACTGTGGGTGCCTGGCTCACCTTCTCATGTCTTCCATTTGTCTTTGTCTTGCAGGTTTGCTGTGATGGCCTGCTGTTGGGCCCTAGATCCTGAAGAAAGACCCAAGTTTCAGCAGCTGGTGCAATGTCTAACTGAATTTCATGCAGCATTGGGAGCCTATGTCTGAAACCCCAGCAGAAGATCCAGCTCACTGACTGGGAGAAGGCATGGCACACATCTGCAGCTCCACGCGGCACTCGGACTCACACATGGGATGTGTATAAAGCAACACCAAAGGGAGAAAGCACTTCTTCCAAAACACTGTGCCTTAGAATGCCTTAGTAGTCTGAGTTGTTTTTTTTTTGTAAGACCTCTTGACGTTGAATATTTTCTAGATATCACTTTTGCTAAGTTAAATCGAGACCTTTTTTATTTGACATCGGGATTTTTAAAGTGTAGTGATAGTGAACTTAAAACACGAGATTTGGATGGACTTTGCACTCTTACAACAGACAAGTGATTTTTTTTTTTTTAAATTTTATTTTTTGAGGGGTATACAGAACTGGTAGAAAAGTGAGGATGGGGGAAATAAATGCAAAAGCCACACTGCAGAAAAATTTCCCTGCTTTTAAAACAATGTTGAAACTGAATCTTTCTGACCAGCTCTAGTGTTTGTACTTGTATGTATCTGGAATAGCTTTTTAGTATCAACTCCTTCTATTTTTGAGACAACACCACATTGTGGTTGGATCCACAAGCGGCATCTTACTTTAACACATTCACGAATGTTTTTTGGAAAAGCTGGTCTTCAGGATACAATATTTCCTTTTTAAAGCAGTAAGTGATAATGTAAAAGTGATTCCAGTTTACCTCATACAGAGAGTAGTAAAGGTGGGCTGAAAGTGGTGCCCTTCCTTTCAGATAAAAGGCTGATGTGATTTTTAAGGTGGTTTTTATGTACTAAATAGAGGCCTTCAGAGAAGCTCCAAAGTAGCCCTTGTGTGGGAGTCTTTCACCTCAGACTTCTGGATTGCAGTTTCTCTTGTTCAGAAAGGTACTGGTTGTTTTTTATGGGCTTTTATGGCCTGAAATGGGCTTAAATATATAAATATATATTTGTAAAGACACTTGCAGAGTAAAGAATGTTTTTCTATTACATCTAATGTGAAAGCTTTGTCCCTCACCTTGCCCTGGGTGTTGAACATGCAGGTTGGTGGTGGTTGTTGGGCCGGAGCTGGCGTGAAGATGAGGTGGATCACCTGCCTCCCTCCCTGCACAGCTTGTCCCTGAGACTTAATATATTGTCCTGCTGCCTTCTTTAACCCAATTATCCATTCCAACCCACATTATTTTGAGCTGAACATTACTTAAGAGGAATGAACAAGGTATTTCAGGAAAACGTCTGGTGATCCACTCGTTCAGCCTCAGTAACTTTTATATTCTAGGATTCTATTCTCTATACAACGGAGTTACTTAGAATCACTTCCAGTTCTCCAAGTGAACTGTAGGTTGCATCCTCTACGTGGTGGCACCACGAGGCAGGCTGCACTTCAGCATGAGGTGAAACATGAAGAATTGCCCTTTGTCTCACACCGCCTTCAGAGTAAAGCACCCATAGCCTCCAGTGTTTGTGCAACTGCATGGTTGGGAGCGTTGCCCTAACAGGCTCTGTAGCAATTGTAGCATTTTAGGAGACTCTGGTCTGCAAGTATGAGCAGCTGGATTTGGCTGTGTCATGCAGATGTGCAGCTTTTATTCTTTCCAGAGTTGTGAACCTTGCTGAAGAAAGTTAATCCTTTCTAATTAGTACCATGTGAGGCAGAACCTTGTGCGTTCTGTTCTGGGTCTCACAAGGCTGCCCCTTTGCATTGCTGAGCTAGAATGGATTGTCCCTCAAAACGCAGGAGCTTTCCTGTCTGTACTTTGGTGTTAGTTATCTGTGGCCAGTGAACCAAGTCTTGCTTTATCATAAAAGGAAAATTCCTGCTGGCTCAAGTTTGGGAATTTTGTGATGGGCTGCGTTCCCTTGAATGAATCTAAACTGGTTTCGTTTGGAGTCGCTGCGCTTGGGGATAGCAGTAGGGCTTTGGTTGTGTGGACTTCTGTGGTCTCCTTCCTTTCTGACCCAGGGAGACTACCCAATGTCGGTACTTGCTTACGATGACTTAGTTGTTAAAGCCATCAGGTTTTTTTGTACCCAGCTCTGTGTTATGGTAGGACCTACAGAGGTCAAGGCTGTAGGACTGACTTGAGGTTGGAAAACAGCCCAGGGTAAAAATGGTGCACGTGTTGTATGTGCTTCACAGGGTAGTCAGGTGCCTACAAGATGTGTATCTTGCAAAATCTGTTCACATCTGATAGGTATATGAAGTGACTTCTAACCGCTGCAGTCTTGTCGTGGTTTAACTTGACAGGCAGCTAAACACACTCGCTCCCTGCCCCGCAGTGGGACGGCGGAAAGAATCAGGGGGGGAAATTAATGGATTGAGATAAAGACAGTTTAATAGGACAGAAAAAGGAAGATAATGATGAAAGAATTATAATATACAAAGCCAAGTGACGTGCAGTGCAATTGCTCATCACCCACTGGCTGATGCCCAGCCAGTTCCCGAGCAGCAGCACCCAGCCAGCTTTCCCCCTGGTTCCTGTACTGAGCGTGATGTACTTAGACCAAAGGAACCATAACTGATGTAATGACATCACACGGTATGGAATATCCCTTTGGCTATTTCAGGTCAGCTGTCCTAGCTGTGTCTCCTCCCAGCTTTTTGTGTCCCCCCTCTGCCCCCCAACCTTCTTGCTGGCAGGGCAGTATGAGAAGCTGAAGGGTCCTTGACTGAGTGTAAACACTGCTTAGCAACAACTAAAACATCAGCGTGTTACCAACATTCTTCTTATCCTAAATCCAAAACACAGCACTGTGCCAGCTAGCAGGAAGAAAATTACTCCTATCCCAGCTGAAACCAGGATAGGTCTTAAGGTGGGTGAGGGATGTACTGCACTTCAGGCTGCTCTGCTCCATCAGCACGAACTCCAGGAATGATGAACAATGTCACCTTTCACTTTGGTCCCTATCAGTAGGGACTGAGAAGTGGTTTAGTGTGGCGTTAAGGTGTAGATACAACTATCAATTTTGGAAATTCTGCTTTGATTTATACTTGCTTGGTGTACAGGGGTTAAAACAAAGATAGGCATTTTGCTGATAGCAAAACTACCTCGAGTAGAAAACGTGAGGGGATTTATTGTACCTAAAATTGTAAATGGCTTTCATGGTGGCATTTTTATTCACTGTTGCATGGGATATTTCTTAGCTCCGTGGCCTTTTAGGAAAGCTCTTGCGGAGCAGGTCACTCAGGTAGAAGATTGAAAATCCAGACTTTCTGGAAGGAGAACATTGTTGGTAGCATCTAGCCTTAAAGCAGACAGAAAAGTCTCATTGGATTAAGTTTGGATTGATCAATACCTGTTACCTGAATACAAATATACACCAAGGTATTTGATGTTTTGTATAGTATTTGATGTCTCATGCTGGAGAGGCATCAAGAGCATGTTGATGGTAGACCTCAGGTTTACGTGTTCCAGTGGCAGACTAGGATGGAGGTGTATCTTGTGTTGCCAAGAAGAGGACAAGAGAAGAATGTCCGTTTTGGCCATACTAAGCGTATCAAATAGTCTTTCTTAAATATTTTTTTCCACATGTCTGACTTTGAACAGGAGGTAACAGGATCTGACAGAGAAGTACAACCTGTGGACTTGATGTATAGATGTATATTTATTTGTTCGTGGGAGAGCCAGGTGCTGGGAGGTAAAGGAGGAGGAAATGGCTGAGAAATTTCCTTCTGGGGAAAATAGCAAAATGAGGGTGGACCAGCCCTCTGCAGCCAAGCCCTCGGAGCATGATCACTCCTTGCTGTGGATTCTCTGTAAAGTACTGTCACTAGAGACTTCCGCAAGAGCCATTTCACTTGGAACACTGATGTTGAAACTATGGTGTTGTAGAGGGGGCTGGGAAAGCAACTGTCCGTAGCTCTCTTGATGGTCTTAGAAATGGGTAAACCTTGTGGGTTGAGATGGGGTTTTGGAAATTATAGTGCTTCTGTATGAGGGAAAAGCCAAAGAAGAGGCTTAATAGAGCAGTAGAGGAAGAGGTATGAGAGTGACCCTTGGAAGAGCTAGATGGAGCATGACTATGGTAGGTAAGTCAAGGAGGTGAAAGGACAGAAATCTTTGGTTACAGGAAAGGGAGGAAATGGGGAGGATTGTGGCTTCCAGGTGTTTTGGGGGGTTGGACAATGCCGGGAGAAAAGAAGACAAAGGTAAAAGGCAAGAGATGTTGAGCATTAAGTGCAGAGTGTCATGGGACTTCCTGTGGAGGCAGAGGTCAGAGTTGGTTGGGAGAAGTTATGATGGACTAGGGCTCCAGAGTGAAGGAGGGTATCAAATAATGGAGAAGAGAAACAATGGCAAGAGAGAAGGGTGGGAGTAGACAATTCATCAATCGTGGTGGGTTGGGAAACTGGAGGTGCTAAACGAGGTGTATGAAAGGCACTTGGAAAGCAGTGCTGAGAGAATGGCTGCTCCATGGGCGGTTTTTTCCATGTAACTCAAGAAGTGCCTTGGAAGATCAAAGCACTCTTCTCAGCTGTTATGGCCAGCATTCACTTCAGGTTGTCCTCTGTTTCTCACTGCAACTGTCTCCTGTTTTTGGTGAAGAGCAAGGCTGGCGTGGCAAAAGAACGTGCAGTAGAAGATGGTGCTGTTTGTTTCTACTAGAGATAACCTTGTTTTATTGAAGTGTGTGGTTTTGTTTGGTTGGGGTTTTGTTTTTGCTTCAGTTTGGCACAAAGAGTCAGCACCCCACCCCAAAGTGTTTGACAGCCCTTGTCCTAGGACTTGTGGGAATGTTTTCAACTGTTTTCTCTGGAAAGACACGTGCAGCGTGCTCTAAACTATGTACATAGAAAGGGCTCGAGTCAGCTGGTGCTTCTCAGAAGGAAGTGGGAGTATTGCTGAGACTGTGGAATTTGTGTAAGGGTATTGACTTTTGAGCGCTTTTATGGTAGCTGATGGATATGAATCATTTTGAAGAAAAGGAGGATTAAAAAGGAAGAAAGAAAGAAGTCCTCTGAAAAGAGTGGTATGAGTGCATCAACCACACGCATGAGTACGTTCCTCACAGGTCAGTGTGCGTACTCAGGGCCACGTGCAGATTCTTCTGCAGTTCAGTCCCGTGCTGCCGGCTCTGAAATGCTTACCTTTGAAAGTGGGCAAATACGTGTCACAAATACAAATGCCAGTGTTAAAAAAGCCTCACAAATGAGAAGTGAACACACCAGCCGTGCTGTCGTGTTGCGGGAAGCAGCCCTTGGTGTGTTTTCTAGCTAAGACATAGTGTATTTTTTTCAGCCTGTATTTTTTTCGCGTGACTTGTAGTGCCAGTGAGCTGTGACCCCAAGATGCTGCGTGTTCAAGGCTGTGTTAGTGCAGCTTAAGAAATCAGCTTGTCAGGTGAACCGCTCCTGGTGTTGGCGGATTATTAGTGCAGGGTGCGAGGAGAGTCCTTTGGTCTCCACACAGGCATTTTAGTGAGGAGCCATTGGAAGAAATAAAAGAAATCTGATGGGAAAAGAAAAAAAAAAAGAAAAAGAGCAGGCTGACTCCTGAGGCTGGCAGCCTGCTGAGAACTGGTGTGGGTGAGGTTTGATCCAAATAGTTACTGGAGCCACAGAGTGCCCGATAAGGAGCCAGTCTGGCAGCTGAAGTCTGCAGTGCTGCAGCTGGGCCGGTGAGGCTTTGACACCCTTGCACATCCAGGTTGTTACAACCAGATAAGGACATTCCTGCAGCCGTTTGTGTGCTCCTCGTGGTGACGCTCTTGGTAATTGCTGCTTCCTCTCTGGTAAGGATGTGGAGAACGTATCTTCTCGCTGGGGTGCCACCTTGCAAATACCAGATTGAAATGGTGTTATAGGGAGGGAATACTTTGAGGGTGGAGGGAACATGCTTTATTCCTGATGGCCCATCTCGTTCCTATAAGGAGTGAATCTTGCCTGTCCTGACCTCTAACTGTATGTTGTCTTGGAACATCTCATGTACAGTGCTGCTAAGCACTTGCTAAGTGTTGCCTGTCTGCTAAAATAAGAGGGTTGTGTTACCATGCAGTAGCTCTGCAGCAGAAGGCAAAGTTTGATAGTAAAACTTGGTGCTTTTGGGGGTGAGTTATTGGTCTGATTGGGGCTGAATACAGTAGTCTTAGGACTCGGGAAAGCTTAGTATGTGTCCTCACATGCTGGCTTATATTGCTGTCTTACAGCCCTGCTAGATCTTCACCGGCTGAATGCTCCTTTCATTGCACTCTCTTGCATTTGAGCCGTCTGCTGTCACGGAATCACAGAATGGTAGGGATTGGAAGGGACCTCTGGAGATCTAGTCCACCCTCCCTGCTAAAGCAGGTTCGCCTAGATCAGGTTGCCCAGGAGCGTGTCCAGACGGGTTCTGTAAGTCTGCAGAGACTGTTGAGCTTCCCTCGACTGGAAAAGGCAATAATGTTAGTTCTGTCTCCTTCCTTTCGTGGCACAGTTTCAGTTGCATAAACAAACGTGGCTCACTGACTCTACAACCAGCTCTCACTCCAAGTGTGGTGCTCCAGATAGCAGGTCCCCTTTTTGGGGCTGCATGGCAGCTGAGGCAGCCAGACATGTCAGCTTTACAAAAGCTTCAAATCAAAACATTTTTTTTCCAATAAGAAAACCAAAAAATATGCAAAATAACTACGTCAAGTGTATTTCTGATTCAGCTGTCGGCTTCTGTGCATTCCTAGGGTGGATACACCTGTTTCCCCCTCTCCTTCCTTCCCACCAGCCTTTTCTTCAGCTCAGTCTCATCTGTAGTATCAGCTTCCACCTTGTTTTCTCTTGCTCAGATGAGCTGCACGTCATTTTAGTTTATCCTAGATCTTTTTTGCTTAGTAAGTTTTAGATCAGGCCCTTCTGTTGTCTCCTGTTGTGTTACCATCTCCTGGGCTTTTGACCTGATGAGCTGGGTTGTCTGTGGGACCAAGAGCTCTTTCTGTGCCTTGCATCCCTCCAGAGCCGAAACACTTGACAAGCAATCAGAAACCCTGGCACTGGCTATAGGCAATCCCCAGTCTGAGAACTTGGGCTTGTTACTGAGACAAGATTCCTCTTGCTGTAGCTGTTAAGAGAAGGACCTGTGTGGTGCAGTTAATGTCATCCTGTAGACAACAGTTACAATGGCTTGGACCTATGTCCTGGCCCATGTGCACGCTTATGTCCAGAGACATGACACAACTGTGGTGGAAGTCTGCTATCTGCAGCCATGTGCCCTGTATCTCATCCTGTCCTCCAGCAGGAGAGCTTGCTTCTGATGGAAGCATTCTTGCTTGCGCACACAAGAATGGCTCCCCTTCCTCTTCAGATACCCTCTTCAGGCTGCAGTGAAAGCCCCTTTGCATTTTTCTAGCCTCTTGGCACACAAGTCAGAGGTCTCCTCTGATCTGACGGGCTGAGAACTGTGGAATCATGGAGCTGTGAAGCTCGTGGGGGAGAGACCTGCAGCAGAGTCTGGCTGCCTAGGGATCATCTCTTGGAGCTGTCCAACACCTTCGAAAGAAGTGTTTTCAGTATTTGATTTTTTTTTTTTACAGCCAAGTTTTGCACATGTCCCAGGCTTGCTTGTCCAATAAAAGCAGATTGCTCAGGTGAAGGTTCAGGGAGGTGGCTCCAATACGCTTGTGATGCTTCAGCCTCTGGGATAGACTCAGAAAAGGCTGGAAGCTGAAGCCCTGGGTGCTGAGTGCATTTCTGCTGCAAAGCCTGGGTGAAAGCAAGTAGGAGGAATCTCTTCTGGATGTGCTTGAGATGTGATAGGCTGTACAGAATGTAATTGAGCACTCTAGCTGTCTTCAAGCTTACCTGGTTCTAGAGGTCCTGCTTAAGGCTGCTTAGTCACCTGCCCAGACCCTCTGTCCCCAACACCTCTCTCTGGGCAGCCTTGGTCTAATGCTGCTGTAAGTACTTCTTGGTTCTTCAAGCCCCCTTGCCTGTAGAGAAGCAGGTTGTCCTCCAGCCAAAATGGAGCAGAGCTGGTGAGACTTTAAATAAAAGTGTCTTCCAGACTTTGTTCCTGAGCTAAGAGAAACTCACAGCTAGGGAAAGCATAATGCTGGGCATGATTCATGCTTTCGGAGGAAAAAGAAACAAATTGTCTCTCCTCAGTGATGCAAATGGGACAGACATTGACAACACCTTGCAAGGAAATGCTGAAGGACAGATTGGATAGTAGTGTTTGAAGCAGGGCTTGAAGGAATAGGGAAGTGGGTTGATGTAAGCTTGTCTTCGCAGAAATGTCTTCGTAAGCCTGGAGGTGGGGAGGGAGGAAGCTCTTTGGATGAGAACGTTGATACAACGGGCGTACGAGAAGGATGGTACGTGAGCGGTGAGGTGGTCAAGTATCAGCTGAGAACAAGCACGCTGACCTGACGGGAGGCTTTGGTCTTTTGTGTTGGGCAAATGTCATATCTGGACTTTTAAAATGCATAAATGGCTGTTTTCATGGAGCAGCTGGACAGGACACCCCCTAAAAAGAAAGTAATTTTGCTCAGTCCTGGATCTTGCACAGGATGAGCTGTAAAATTGCTGGAGAGCTGTTCTGTACCAGTGACCAAGCTGTGTTTAGATCTCCAGTCCTTACTGGTGCAGTAAACGCAAGAGCGCAAAGGGAGGTTATAAAAACCAAACAACCCAAATCTCACAACCTAAAAAAAATTAAATCAGTATTTAATTTTGAAAAGGGGAATGGCATAAAAACAGCAGCCATTTAAGGAAAGTGGTTTTGGCTGTCGAAGGGATAACGTGCTCTGAGGTTCTCTTTGCAGGACTTCATTCCTGATCTGAATGCTGGCCAGAGGGCTAAAATCCAAGCTTTAAATGTCCTCTTTCAGCTGGCAGAGATTTACCTGTCAACAGATCATGGAATCATAGAATCCTTAAGGTTGGAAAAAAACCTCTAAGATCATCAAGTCCAACCATCAACCCAGCACTACCATGACCACTAACCCATGTCCTGAAGTGTCATGTCTACACTTTTTTCTTTTTAACATCTCCAGGGAGGTGGCTCCACCACTTCCCTGGGCAGCCTATCCAACCTAAACCTACCCTGGCACAACTTGAGGCCATTTCCTCTTGTCCTATCGCCAGTTACTTGGGAGAAGAGACCAACACCCACCTCTCTACAACCTCCTTTTCCTCTGCCTTCTCCAGGCTAAACAATCCCAGTTCCCTCAGCCGCTCCTCATAAGACATGTTCTCCAGAGCCCTCACCAGCTTGGTTGTCCTTCTCTGGACCCACTCCAGCACCTCAATGTCTCTCTTATACTGCGGCACCCAAAACTGGACACAGCACTCAAGCTGTGGCCTCACCAGTGCCGAGTACAGCAGCACGATCACTTCCCTCCTGAAGTTGAGGGTCAGATCCTGCTACTGTGTGGCTGTTGCTGCTGGCGTGTCATAAGAAGTCTCCACTGGTGGTGTGCTGTGATGTTCAGGCCACAGCAGTGTGGAGGGTGGGGAAAGGACAGGTGGAGGGCACTGAGAAGTAGCAGAGCGCCTTGCCCTGAAGCAGGAGCATCTGCAGCTGGAAGTACAGGTAGGAGGGAGAGGCAGGACCGCGGCCTGCCTGGGAGGAGAGTGCAGCACAGCTCTGGTGAGCAGCACCCCTTTTTTTCCACTCGTCTTGTAAGGCTCATTTTGTGTGCTTCACCGTGCTCACCTGGGTGATGTCCGCTTTGTCAGGCCAAAGGGAAGGTTTCAGGCAGAGTAAATAGTTTTACTTTCACTTGCTTTAAAACTCCGGTTTTCTTTCCAGAGGAGGATTTTGAGAAGGAACAAAGTGCTGGCAGCTGAGGGACAAGCTGTTCCCTGTGTTGCAATAGTCAGGCTCCCAAGAAGCAGCAATCACTAATGAAAAAGTTGTGTAAAAATGATTTTTAAAAATTATTTTATATAATAGGAGGGAGGAATGTTTGGCTGAGGCTGCCTTGCTGGAGGATTTCTAGGAGCAGGAAGGAATGGTGGGGTAGGAAGGCAGCACGGTCCATAAACCCAAAGTCTTGGGGCAAAGCTCACAAAGCAAAGTGAACCAACAATAAAACTTCTGCTCAGGGAGGGGGAACAGTAGAAATCTCCATGTCTGCTACAGGCAAAAGGGGCAGAGAAGGAAAAATTAGCTGACCTGTGATTTAGAGACCTAAATTGATTGGGTTGCTCTGCTCCACGCTTCTCCTGCCACATCAAAGCTTGCTCAAACTCTCAAGACCTTAGTTGTGCCTTTCAGAAAGCGCTGGCCTGTGTCACGGGGGTGTGAGAAGAAAACCAGTGGTTGCTCTCAGCTTCTAATCAGGTAGAGTTAGTTAATTGGTAATAGCACAGGGGAAGTAAAGCATGTGAAGAAGGAATTGCTGACAGCTTCTGTGGGACTAGTGGGAGAGGGGAAAGCCCATATTGGCTCTCCAAGCGACCCTGCCGTAGGGTGCCATCATAAATTAACTACCAAATTTTGCCTCCAAAACAAAGGAGTTATTAAAAGGGACTGAGGATACAGAGACCGTTGGCCTTGAACTCTTACAACAACATACTGGGATGATGAAATGCCATTGGAAAACTTGCTAGAAAAACTGTTTTGATCTGACCTTTTCTTGGCTGGAGAAGGTCCAGAGAAGGGCCACAAGGATGATGAGAGGACTGGAAGACCTGCTGTATGGAGAAAGGCTGAGAACACTTGAGAAGAGAAGGCTTAGGGCAGACCTTATAGCCTTGTACCAGTACATAAAGGGTGGCTACCAAGAAGATGGAGACTCCCTTTTTTACAAGGAGTCACATGGAAAAAACAAGGGGTAATGGGTACAAGTTACTCCTGGGGAGATTCCAATTGGACTTCAGAAGAAAATTTTTCACCATGGGAACAATTAGACATTGGAATAATCTCCTGAGGGAAGTGGGTTTCACTACGTTGGACTGTTTTAAGATTCAGCTTGACAGGGTGTTGGGCCATCTCATTTAAACTGTATTTTTACCTTGAAAGGTTGGACTAGATGATCCTTGAGGTCCCTTCCCACCTGGTATTCTATGATTCTATGAGTTCATCCCCGCCCTCCAGGCAGGATGATGCTGGCAGCTGAGTTATGGGTCCAGCTGGTCCATTTGTGGCCTGTATGATGGCAGCAACTTGGGTGTGGACCAAGGCCACCTCTGTCAAAAAAGGCACTTTCAGTGTCAGTATGTCCAACAGAAATCCCATCTGCTCGTAGCTGTTGTTCTTGGGGAACAAGTTAAACTTCAGGCTACTTCAGGCCACTCACCTTCCCTTCTCCGATGTTATTTTAAATGGGGATATCTTGGTCCTGTCTGTGGAGACTGTTGCTAGCTTTGTTTTGGCAATGCTGGGATATAACAAAGAGGTTCTGGAAAGAGCTGTGAGTTCCAGCTCTGCTGAGCATTTGGGGAAAACATTATTATTGTACGTCAGAGCCAATTTGGGGTTTCTGCAGGGAGTTCTCGTGCCTCAGGGAATCTGTAGTGATGTGTGCTCGACTGCGCTGGTGCAGCTTGGGATGATGTTGGCTGCTGCCCAGTCTCTCTCTCCATGTGGTGCCAACTTTGCAGAACATCTGACTGCGCACACAACTTGAGTCTTGGCTTTTCAGTTGTGATCTCTAAAGACTCTCAGCCAGAAAGGCGTCCTTGGGAGCAGCGTGAACGCTTCTTCCTAGAAACGGGAGGACTTCCCTGGATCAGAACAAACTGCCCTCCCGTTAACGTCACAGGTCTTGCTTAAGCTAGGACCATCCCTGTAGCTGACTTCTCCTTCCAGTTGTGACAGTGGGTCCCCAGCATGATAACCTGGACCCACAGAAGAGGTGCGCAGTGCTGTATCTTCTGCAGGACTTTGGATTTGAATTCAGCAGTTGTGCTGATGAGGCTGCATGCTTTCCACCCTCCCAGCGGGGGTTATGCCAGCTCACCTCTTCAGGTGCTTCGATGCTTTCCGTGGAATATTTTCCTTTTATTGTTTGGCTTTAGTGAGCAAATTGTATCAACCCTACCAGGATATGCAAGGAGTCTTGGCAAAAGAGTGAGCTAATTCTTTTGGGAGAACTCAGTGATAATTCATCTTTCCACTCTGACCTATTACAATTTTGATATTTGTCTTGGACGAATGTTGAAGTTAAAGCTGCTGTGCTCCTTGTATTAATTTAACTTACCAAATACAACCCCATTCCCTTGTATGTTAAAAATTACTGCCCAAGTTAAAGATTTCAGAACAGCCCCTCTGGGGCAGATCAAGGATCCTGGTCATCACCCCAAACCAGGTGCATGGAGAGGAGGAAGAGCAGGGCAGGCTTGTGCAATGCATCCTTGTGAGTCCTTCTGCAGCCTCCAGCCCTTTCCAGCTTGGATGATTTTTCCAAGCCAGATGACGCTTCTATCTATTAAGACATACATTTCTCTTGTCCAGTCTTCCCTTGAAACCCCGTGGGTGTTTAACACCCTCATGTCCTGCAGGGAGAAGCTCTGCAGCTCAGCTGTTGAGCGAGGAGCCATCTTCTTGTTCTTTTTTGCTCCAAACTTGCCTTCTCATCTCCTCTTACGCCCTGGGGCAGCTGTACCTGAGGAGGCTGTGAACAGTTCCTCCCTCCAGCCTGAAGAGCTCCAGATATTTCCTGTCAGTCACCCCTTTTACGAGGACACAGGGGGTCATAAATGTGCACCGTGGATTTGTGTAACATTGTAGTGAAATCTGTCTTCTTTTTTCCCCCCTCTGATCCTTTCTGCACAACAACTCGCCCTGTTTCCTGCTAAGGAGCGAGCTGACATCTTCACAGAGCAGTGGAAGTTGCCCGAAGTCTTCAGGGATAAATTAAAATCCTGTTTCTAACACGTGGTCGCAAAGCTGCTTTAGCATCACTCTTTTCCTCATGTGACACTCGTGTAAGGAGGAGCACTTCTCATCATGAACAATTATCTATACTGGAAAGCTTAAGCATGACTCCCAAACAAGTTGAAAAAAAAAAAACAACCCACTTTTAACAGTAATAATAATAAAAGCTTAATGACCTCGGTTGCACAGGCAGAGCTCTTAGTTTTGCTACAAGAAGAGACCTGCCGGTATTGTCTCTGTGTCTACAGAAACAGAACTCTTTCACCGCTCCTTTGTTCCTTTGGCTAGCGAGGGTGTGTTTCTCTAATCTTGAAATCTGTGAGCTTTAAGGAAAAAAGGTTCATTAAAACCATTTTTACATGTCTTTTTAATGCAGTGTTTCTGAGTGTGGTACCAGCCTACATGGCTGGCTCCAGAACCCCTGATTTCTGACCTGTAGTGATCGCTTCAAAAGCAGTTCCCTTCGTCCCCTCCCTCAGTCTCTGCTTACTTTGGACCAGAGCAGTTTGGAACTCTGGTGTTCAGCTTTTAGTGGATTAATATCCTATTTCTCAGTGTGTCTTCTCAGTAGATGTTGAATCCCAGCGGGAAAATTTGGAACCATGGGAAGGAGAGGTGGGTGGGAGAGCACATTAAGCCGTTGTCCCTCCCATGAATATATTTCCTCTTTGCAAGTCGTTGATGAGATGCTGCGTAGTTGCAGGAAGCGCGAGTGCTGCCACTTCTTTTTTTTAATCTTGTTCCTGTGTCCTGGCAAAGTTCATCTGACATGAATTGGTGACAGGCTTGTGTTTTTCTCCAGCTCTCTGGGGCAGAAACTGTTCCTCTTCTTACTCTGCTGGTGTTGAAGATGTGCCTCCGGCTGGCTGGGGTGCAATAAAAGCCTTGACGGTTGGACCTTCATAGCTTAGCAATGGTGTGGAGCAGGCTGGACATCTTGTCCTGTATCTCATGCAGACCTCAGGCTGACTGGCCCTGCTGACCAAAAGTCCATGACTGGACCATGCCCAAAGCTCATATTTGACTGGTACATGCACACCACCTCCTTCATGTTCATCCTGGCTGTGCTGGCCCAGGTGGAAACCTACTGCTCATTCCTCAGTCAGGGGCAGTATCTCCTTTTACCACTTTCAAAGGCAATTTGGGCTTCTTTCATCTAATATTGATGCCTGGCAGGTCCCTGTGGCTCAGAAACCTGAAGGTTTCCTGGCTTTCCTGTCCCTGTGTGGTGAGGTCGTTCCAGCGACAGAGCCAAGACTTGGTGAGCTGGTGTTCCTGCCTGTGACAGCCCACCACAGCATCAGCGTGAGCTCTTTGAAGAGCAGAAGGGAAGCTACAAAGCATAAAAGTGCCAAATGATGTTTTTTAGCATTTTCTCAAATCTGCTTTCTTAAAAATTCTGAGGTCTGGAGTCCTGTCCTTGAGTGAATTGTCTCATCAAGGTACTACAGCAAGTTTCTAGCCCTGAAGAACTGAAAACTGGAAAGCAGATGGGCTCTAAGAGGAGAGACATCTTAATTTCACCCTGGCACAAGAAGCCTGTAGTTAGCTTTTTTTTTTTCCAGGTTGGAGGTAAAGTGTTTTCAGTCACGCAGGAGTAAATACCGGTAACGCGTAAATCCTTTAGCATCGCCTGGTTACTTGGGCAGCACTAGCAGAGGAAATCAGGAAATTGTCACTCCTCGGTGTTTGACTGCAAAAATACTGTAATCTTTTGGTACCATTTGCTGGAGGAAGTGATTTTAAGTGTCGATTAATTGCTCAGGCTTTTTTTCTTTTCTTTTTTTTTTTTGGTCTTGAACGGTTTAATTTCCCAGCCTCAAATTTTCATTCTTTCCCCATCCAAGACACTTGGCTCGGGTCACTCACTTTGTTCAGGTGGTGTGTCCGTCTGTTGTTGCAAAACCCCACAGCCTTTCCAGAACCTGCAAGGTGCAACTCAAAAGCCGCAGAGCTGTGTCTGGATGTCTCCTTACCTGCAGCAGATGATGCCTGTCCTTGGGGGTGGCTTGTCCTGGGTGTTCTCCCCTCAGGATTCCTGCTGTTGGGACAACATTGGGGCTACTTTATGAGTTCCTCCTCTGAGCAGTCCACCCCTAGGATGCTTCAGGTTTGCTGTGCCCCTGCCAGCAGTGAGGACCAAGCTGAGCACGTGCCATGGGAAAGGGATGCCCTGCAGTAGCTCGCCATCACTGTGCCTCGTAGAGCCAAGCCCTTGCTCCCCAGCTGTGCCTGGGACTGTGGGCAGGTGATGCTCCAAGTGGTCCCTAAAGGTAAAGGAGGGGAGAAAAGGCTGGACAGGGTTCCCCTCTCTCCCACCCCACTGTGAAAACGTGTTACCCAGCAAGGGACACAGCTGGTATGCGCGGCCCCCATGTGGGACTCCCGCCGGGCTGATGGGAGGTGATTCAAAGCGATGTCACTTCTCCCTGACTCTATGAATCCTTTGCAAGATTTGGCCGTGGGCATCCCACCCACCGCAGGATTTGCTGCTTCATCGATCTTTAGGGTAAATTATTTTCTAACAGAACCATGCAAAGCTGTCAGATGAGTTGTAAATGCTTTTTGCTTGTGTGGGCCCTTGGTTTCCCACCCCCACCAAGAGATCCAAAATTTTCCAAGCAGCCAGGAGATGCCAAAGTTCTTGTGTGTCTTGTGCTCCCCTGGGGCCACACAGGGCACTTTTGCCCAGCTGGGCTGCGTCCTGGTCTTGCAGCAGAGGCTTCAGTGTCACCAGAGGCATGTGAACTTGCTTGTTGTCTTCAAAATTTGCTTCCCCTTTGCGGTGTCTGCTGAGCAGCCATCCCTTTGGGTGGCATGTGCCAGCCTGGCAGGCTCCAGCCCTGCAAAGCCTCATTGCTTCGCTTGTTTAAACACAGGTAAGTGGCTAATGTGGTTGCTGAAGCTCTAGCAATGCTTGGAGGTCAACCTAAAGAAAAGGAAGGGATGGCAGCTGTAACCTTTATGGTAAGAGTCTCCAGAAACAAAACAGCCAGTCTGAAACTTGGGCAGGTCCCGGAGAGAGGCTGGAGCAGCTGGCAGACCTCCAGTGCCCGTGGGGCAGTTTGCCCACACCCTGAGGATGATGCCACATGCCCTGGCCAAACAAAGCACCACCTATGTGGCAGCATCTGAGATAACAGCCAGCGAAGGGCGATGTGGGGACAATAGGGCTTGGAGGCTGAAGGCACCTAATTTCTATGTTCCCAGAACTTCACGACCAGGACCAAAGCTTGTCTTGCGTTACCCTTTGTTTGCCCCCAGCAGAGGTGTGGGAATTCCCAGAGGTGACCTAAATTTGCTTCCTTAATGTTCTCCAAGCTTCCAGCACAGCACTGGGTAACTTGTCCCTGCTGCTGCATCCAGGGCTGCTCCAGGACCAGAGCAGTGAGGATGCAGCAGCACCTTCTGCATGGCAGGTTCTGGACCATCTTATGCATCTCCTCGTAGCAGGCTGAGAGCTGGGTGCAATCCCCTACACTGTGAACACAACCTGAGGAACCTCTGTGAGAGATGAGAGGATGGTGGGACAGTCTGCAAGGAGACAGCAGCGTGGCACTCTATGCTCTGCAAGGAGCACAGGAAATGTGCCCTCCCAGCATCTCTGAGCTGCCCCACGTCCCCACACCATGCAGAGAGATCATCAGCTTTCCCTCTGGCAGAAGGATGCTCCTGCCCAGCAGCACTGAGGGCAGTCAGATTTGGGCTAGGAAGAGCTGGCAGAGGTCAACTGCATCACCAGTCCAGGCCCAGGAGACCTTCCTGATGCCACAAGGTAGTGTGCAAGATGCCATCTTCTCCTGGCATCCCTGTGGGAGGGAGATGGGGCTCGCATCAGCAGAATGGTTTCACTCTGTGCGTAAGGATAAGGAAGAGCTGCAGAACATCCTCCCCATTAAATTGTTTGGTGACTGTTTAGTTTATTTGCTGACCAAGATAAGTCTAGTGTGAGCTCACCAGCACGGAGACATTGCTGTGCATGTCGGGTTTTTACAGCTACGCAGAGGACATCAGTCTTGTGCAATTCCTGGGCGAATGAAAACAAACTCCTTCCTCTTTCCTTCATCCCGGTCCCTACCATTTAGTGGAAATGCTGATTTTTATATTTTTTTGGCCGAAGTCAGTGTTACCACAGACTTTAAGTTTGGCTTTTTTCTGGAAAGCTGTGCCCTCAGAAGAGAAGGAGCACCCAGTGAAGGCTTTGGCTCTGCACAGGTGGTTCGGAGGAGGTAGCAGTGGGATGTACTGACCAGGGCTGAAATAGGTCCATCTCCTGTGGCCAGCAGGAAAACTTCAGCGTAGAAGATGGAGGAAAATTTGGATGAGCACAAAACACTTGTATCTTTTAAAGACAGCAAACTGAGTGGGGAACACACGAGGGAAGCACGGAGCTGGACCTGGAGGAAATTCAGGTAGCACAGAGGACATGCGGGGAGGGCTGGGGAGCAGCAAACATCTGACCTGAGTGACACGGCGCCAGGGTTTCGGTGGCTGTCTGCCACCTGTCTGCACCGCGCCCCAGGATGGAGCCTGCTGTTTACTGAACTGCTGTGTCGGGATGGGTCATCTGGTCCCTCCCTGTACCGTCTTTATACAGGGAGGGATTTCTATCCAGGAAGCCTTGTGGGCATGAAAGTCCTCTCAGCAGCAGTGGTGATGGTAGAAGATGGTCTTGGGGGGTGTTCAGGATCTTGTGATGACCCAAAGCCCAGCTGCGAGGGCAGAGCTGGGATTTGCATGGCGGCTCTGTGGGCACAATGGATCTTAACATGCAACTTTGTGCTGGTGATGGGGTGGCATTTCACTGCATCTTTCTTTGAAAAGAACTCTTGCTGGACTTTTGGTGGTGGCTGCTGCTCTTCCGTGCACTAGAGATGTCATGGTCTGCAGGCCTGGTGATCCCACACCTTTTTTTGCTTTTACATATCTGTTATTGGGGCACCTACATAGGACCCTGTTGAGTTTTCTCACTTGTGGCCATTCTGGCAGCTGCATGTCTTGCTGTGCTGCTGGTGGCTGTGTCCTTATTGTGCATCTCATCAGTGGTCATCTGCTACTGGTGGACTAGCATCCCAGAAGATGCATGGTGCTTCTTTGCACTACTTCTGTGGCTGGAGCTGGCAGCTATAGCTGTGTTAGCAACCCTACTCCTCTGCTGTTGTCCTCTCACCCCAGGCTTTGATGGTGCCTGTCAGCCCCGGTGACATTTCTGCAGAGAGGAGAGCCTGGCTGTAGACTCATGGCATTGTCCATGCCTGTTGCCATCTCACCTCCTGAGGGAAACCTGATGGAACAGATCAACTCTGATGCAGCAACACTGGGTGGGACTGAGGCCCTGGAGAGGAGCAGCACAGCACCAAGCAGTTAAAGAAGCTGGGGTTGAATATGGACACTTCAAGTTGGCTGACTCAGCAAAGCCCTCAGGGCATTCCTGGCACAGGTTGGAAACATCTTGTCTGGGAAGCACAGGACAAAACCCCATGGTGTCAAAACTACCATTTTAATGATCTACAGAACAATCTTGTTGGAGCCCCTTCTGCAGGAAGGGTGGTGACAGTTGTGGTGGGGGAGCAGAGCTGGCAGAAGTTTGGCCATCCACCTGTCTGTGCACACTGTGATGCCACAGGCCGCTGCATGTAGGGGTGACACAGGCAGTGCACACCAAGCCTGACGTGTTTAGGGCACAGCACAACTCCTTGCAAGGCCACCCTGATGTGAGTCACTCCAGCACCATTGTGTTGGGTTTGTGCCTGGGAGGCTTTTTGGTAGGGAGGTACTGGCATGGCTCCTGTAAGAAGCTTCCTGAAGCTCTCCTGGCTCCAAGTTGGACTCACCTCTGACCAAGGCTGAGCCAATCAGCGCCTCTGTGATAACATATTTAAGAGCAGGAAAACCTGTTTGCTGAGTTCCTTTGTTTTGGGGGTTCTTTGGAGAGGAGTGGGATGTGAAAGACAGCCATGTGGACACTGAGGTCAGTGAGGAAGGAGTGGAGCAGCCATTCCCCTTCAGCCTGTGGTGGGATGGCAGGCTGAGCCCTTGCAGCCCTTAGAGATCAACAGTGGAGCAGAATCTTGTCTGCAGCCTATCGACCTGCAGCTCCCTCATCTCTGTGAGGCTGATGTGAAGCATTTAAGGTGTCTCATCAGCCAGAGGCAGATACTCCAGGCAGGTGGGCAAGATGGCAAGATGTGCTTGCCGTTGTCTGGACTTTGGGTTGCTTGTTCCATCTGAGCCTCTCTGGTCAGACCTTTCTCCTTGAGTGGTCGTCTTCAGCACAGCCCCTCCTAATTCAAGTTGCGCTGGATGCCCTTGCTTGATGAAAATAGAACAATGACCTCAAGGGTTTTCCTTTGAGAGAGTCTTGAGGGAGAGTAAACGGGAAGGACTTGAACAGGCCATCTGCTCTCCTCCCATCCGTCTGTGTTGGGCCAGGCCATGTGATAAGGTTGGGTGAAAGGCAAAACATGCCAGGAGGTTTAGCTTGAAGGGTGTGAGAAGGTGCAGCATGCAGGGTATGGGCCTCTTGCATCCCACCAGACCAGGGACCAGTCTTGGGGAGCAGAAGTCAATGCAGCCTATGAGAAACCACTGTCCCTCCCAGCCTCCTGCACCTGGAGCAGCTCCTGCCCTGGGCACCTCTGCCTTCTGCTCTTGATGGATCTCCCATAGCCTATCTTGGCTGGGCTGTAGGGAAGGGAGTCCAGCAAATGTGGCCAGTTTGAACTGGGCCTCACCTCTCCGTAGCTGTCCTGGTCCCTGGAGCTGCAGAAGGCAAGCCTGGGAGAGGGGTACATTCTCTGAGACCCACAGATCAGCTGAGCCAGCTTGTGGAGAGCAGTGAGCCACCAACTGATTGTTCTTCCAAGCTGCATGCCTTGTTAAACTCTGAGGTGTGAGAGCGCTGTGACGTTCATGGTACAAATTATCTTGAGTGCCATAACACACCATTTATAGAACAACCAGGCGATTGGGCCCAGTCAGCACAGGTTCGTGAAGGGCAGGTCCTCTTTAAGAAACCTCATCTCCTTATATAATAAGATGACCCACTTGGTGGGTGAAGGAAAGGCTGTGGATGTTGTTTATCTGGACCTCAGTAAAGCCTTTGATACTGTTCCCCACAGCGTTCTCGTGAAAGAACTGTCTGCCCTAGGCCTGGATGAGCGTACGCTCCACTGGATCAAACACTGTCTGGATGTCTGGGCCAGACAGTGGTGGTGAATGGAGCTAAATCTAGTTGGTGGCCAGTCACAAGTGATGTTCCCCAGGGCTCAGTGCTGGGGCCACTCCTGTTTAACATCTTTATTAAAGAACTTGATGAGGAGGTTGAGAGCATCCTCAGTAAGTTTGCAGATGACACCAAGTTAGGTGGGAGTGTTGATCTGCTTGAGGGTAGGAAGGCTCTTCAGAGGGACCTGGATGGGCTGGATCAATGGGCTGAGGCCAATCATATGGGCTTCAACAAGGCCAAGTGCCAAGTCCTGCACTTGGGCCACATCAACCCCATGCAAAGCTATAGACATGGAGAGGAGTGGGTGGAAAGCTGCTTGGCAGAAAGGGACCTGGGGGTGTTATTCAACAGCTGACTTAAAAGTCTTTTCCAACTGTAGCAGTTCTGTGATTCTGTGTTCAGGGCTGCTTCTTGAAGGGTGTGACCTCCTTCCTAAGAGCTTGGGGTGTTCAGGGCAGGATGCTCTGGGTTTGGTCCAGCTGAGCTGCTATGAGCTCTGCCCTGCCACCCTCCTCTCCTTCTTGAGGAAGGGTGGGCTGGCCTGTGTCATTCTGTGATGTCACCCTCATTAGTGGCAGGACCTCATCAAAGGGCGTTCCTGTGGGTAGTATGAGTTATGGGAGGCCTGGTCAACACCAGCAAGGAGATACTGCAGCATGGCTCTCCTTGCTGCTGCCCCAGGGATCTGGGGGTTCCCAGCCTGGTGCAGAGGGAGGGGGCAGGATCTGGACACTGTCTGTCCGTGTCCATGGGTGCGCTGTGCTGTTGTCCTCAGGCAGCGACGTCTGTCTTGTCTGAGCCAGGTGCTTTCCTTGTGCATTTGGCAAGACACAGCTTGCCAGTGGCCTCCTGCTGCTGGAGTAGGAGCAGTAGAAGGCACACTAGGCTGGGAGATCTTCACAGCAAGCAGGACACGAGCATAGCAGCATTTGTAGTTCATGCAAGAACTGTCAAATCAATCTCTGGGCATTGTAGATTGTATTTCTTTAACCTCAGGTGCCCTCCTGGGTTTGCTTGTTTGATTAGGAATTAAGGTCAGGAGGAAGGCTGGTGCTCTGCTCTTCGGTTTGGGTTCAGCTTTGGTTACAAAGATGTTTCTACCTGTCCTCTGTCTCACCACTGAGGACTGCCAGGTCCCGGTCAAGCCCAGCCTGGGAGCCGAGTAGTGAGGAAAGGAATTGCCATAGGCAGTGCTAGGTGACCTCTGTGCTGGTGGTTCTCCCACCTTTGTTTTGGCAAAAGACAGGTCCCGGTAGCCCTGCTGGCAGTGGGGCACCTTGTGCCAGTGATGGGAAGGGGAAGGTGAGCATGCACAGCAAGGACCATGGGACAGTCAAGCATGATGACTAGGATCAGCTCCCATCTTGTTCTCAAGGCTGCAGCTGCTCTGCAGCCAGCTGTGTCCCATGCCTTCCCTGATGCCCAGATTTTTGCTGCAGGTCAGGACTGTATGTCCTGCAGATGTCCATCTGCCCCAGGAGAAGCCCTGATCCAGCCCCCTCGGGCTGAACCTCTTGAGGTCTGGGTGGAGCAAGGACTTGGCTTGGGCTGAGCCGCACCTCTACAAGAGGCAGCATGTCATCACTTCTGTCCCTGCGCTGGGCAGAACAGGGAGGAATTGCGCCCCAGGCCTGTTCCTGGCAGCGCACATCTCCTGGCATGCAGGCTAACCTTTAACGTGGGCTGGAGCCACGAGCAGCTGGTGCCAGGGCTCTGCCTCTTCCAGCCCTGCACGGGGCAGGGGTGTCCTCAGCCCCGGGGGGTCCTGCTGGGCGTGCACAGGGGCACTGCTGGGCCCTGTTGGCTGCCTGGGCATGACTTGGCCCCTGCCAGGGATCAGGTTGGGTCTTGTGTCCAGGTGCAGGCAGCCAGCTTGATGCAATGTGCTTGTTCCTGCTCGGCGGGGAATGTTGCTCACCTGCCCGGGGAGGCACACACGCTCGCGTGGCTTGGCACTGCCTGCCAAGCCTTAATCTCCATTGTTTGACAGCTGGCGCTCTGCTGACGTCAATCCCATGGCTCAGGGGGCTTTTTGGGGAGGAATGGGCAAGTCTCCGCATACACGCGCTTGCAGGCTTAGCAGAAAAATATCAGGCTGAAACCACAGAGGGAGAGGAGGAGGGAGAAGAAGAAGGGAAGAGTGGGGCACAGCTCTGAGGGATGCTGCTTCTTTGTGGCATGGCCCAGGCCTGGGAACTGCTGACTGACCCACCCCCAGGTCTGCCTGGCCAGGCAGCATCCCTGATGGGGGGAAAAATGCCACCTTATGCATCCAGCTTGCTGGGAAGCGCTGCTCAGCTCCCCTCCTCTACCCATGCTGAGGGTCTGTGTGTGCCCCATAAACATCTCACCTGCCTTTCTGATACCTCTCCTATCTTCTGTAGCCATCTGAGACCATGGGCATTGGCTGTTGGATGTTGTCTCTACTGTTGGGTGACTGCTGTTCTCCTCTCATTCTCATCTCAAGGCCTAGGGTAGAGGTGCAGTTTTGTCCCTTCTTTTTTTATAGATCGTTAAAGAAGTTGTTCAGCCCTGTTTGGATTTCTCCAGCTCTGAATATCTGCCTCAAGGGACCACTTCAGGATGCTTCCTGGAAGCCATGCCCAGGTCACCTTTGGCATTGGCCAGCTTATGCTCAGCTCTGCTTCCTTTCTCCCAGAGAATAAGTTATGGGAGCAACACCCTGGGTCTCCTGTGAACTGATCCTTCCTCTGCGCATCAGCAGATGTAAGAGGTGATCTTTATTGCCCTTGCTGCTCTGAGGAAGGTTGAGCATGCATTGTTGCTGCTTGCAGGAACGGTCCAGGTCCAGCTCCTATGTGTCTGCCTTGCAAAGCCTTACTTAGCTTTGGAGCCTGGAAAGGGCTCTCTGAGGCCCTTGATGTGGAGACCACAGCTTGCAGGCTGAGCTGTTGGCACTTCTGCTTCCACTTGTGACCTTAATGACACATCCTGATGGTAATTGTTCTCTGAGCTGGAAATCCTGTCTGCTTTGCTGCAGGACTTGTGCTCCCAAGCAGCTTGAGGTCTTTGGTCAATGCAGTCAACCCTTCCTACAAGGGAAATGACTCTTGCCCTGCTGGTTGGTGACAGCCACCTCTCTGACACAAGCTGCTCCATTCCGTGGGCTTGGCTGCTCAGCAGGACTAGCTTTCATGTCCTTAGATATGTTTCATTTAAAAAAAAAAGTGGGGAGTGAGGAGACAAAAGAAGAGGAAACCAGGAGTTACCATAACTAGCTTTGAAGAGATTTTTTTTCTTTCCTGGCTTAGAAAGCAACTTGATGGGAACTGTCCTGAAGCTCAACCTGGGTTGTACCTGGGAAGTAGAAACCCTGAAAGCCGCTTCAGTTCCATGCACGGCACTGAAAGGCCATGGCCAGGAGGGTCAAAGGACTCTGTTGTCTGCTGCTTTGACTTCTCAAGTTAAGTGGTTTTCTTTTCTTCGGCCCCCTACCCCTCGATAGTGCAAAAGCACATAAGTAGCTGTTGGAGCAAATGACTTAATGTCTTAAGTTGCCTGTTTGCACCACTGCCATTGGTCTGTGTTCCTTCCTGACTACATATTGGAAACTGAAAGTTGGATGGTATCCACCAGGCAAGAGTTTTAGCAAAGCATTTGAGTTTTCAGATCTCTGGGGAAATATATTGACTATTTCTTGGTCTGGAGGAGGGGAAATAACAGAGGTTGTGCCATGGCAAATTTTTCTGGAGAAAGCTGAATTCCTTGGTGTGATTAGGCAAACACTATGATTCAGCCCTCCCCCAACAAGTGAGACATCCAGAAGTACGCAGGGAGTTTCTCTTGCTTGACTTCTGGGCCGGAGGGTACATTTGGGCTGCGTAACTCAGATTTTTCTTCATAGACATTAAAAACTGCTCTTGCTCACCCCTAAACCCCTTTGATCACTTTTCTTAAAACAGGGAGACGTGTGAGTTCACAGCCCTAAGAAAGACAGCAGGAGCCCGCAGCATCCTCTCGTGTTTCGAGTTGTGTTCTTGCCCAGCTCCCGCGCGTGGTGTGGCACCCCAGGGGTCAGTGGCAAAACCAGTATCTTCTAGCTGATACTTGTCTGGGGTTTTTTTACCTGGTTTGCTGAGGCTGGTTCATGCCTCTCGCTCGCTGCCTACAAACAAGCAGTGGGGTGGTGGTTCCTAACACACTCTTCTTGTGGGTACACAAGGTGGGATATCTCAGCAGGGTGAGTCCTGGAGGCACTGTGGGATGAAGAACGGAGCTTCCCAGAGGACCCATTTCCAAGTGATATGAACATCGCACCCATTCCGAGGCTGTAGCCAGGGCGATGAATGCTGCGTGTGGGTTATGCTTCAGCTGCCCAGCCTAGATTTTTGGAGACCCATGACCAGTTCTGACCATTCAGAAAGTGGTTTGATTAATATCTTGGCATAACTAACAAATTGGAGGAAATTACCTTAAGTGTGCCAGAAGCTTCCTTAGACTCTAAACTGGGAAGGCTTCTGGGAAGTTATGTGCCCACTTCTAGCAAGACAAGAGGAGAGGCAATGCTTTGTTCAGAAATATTTAAAAAAGGCGTTACTTTTCTCTACAGACCTGACCTCACTGCTCTGATGACTCTGGTGTCGGTAAGTGCTGTGATTTTATCCATGACTTATAAAATCTGCACTCACGTGAAGCATCAGGGAAGCTGAGCGATCATGTTGAAAAGACACAGCTAGCCTTGTCGTACAGGAGGGAAGGATGAGAACGGGATCAGATAGGTGTTTTCAAAACATACATCCTTTTTCCTGGACTTCAGGGCTGAGAGTGGATGGGATTCCGGCCACTGGCATGGAGGGTACTTGCTAGGGCACGCAAGCTGCTGGGCCATTCAACACATGGTGACCGGCCAAGCCACACCTGCCTTGGAAGAAGCTTCCTCTGTGGGCCTGCAGCTGTGAGGACCTGCTTCGTAGGGCTCGGGAGAGATGCTGTGCTGGGTGTGCAGGGAGGAGCTGGGTCCCTGTTTGTAAATCCAGTCCCATTTGGGAGATCTTGCTCCTAAGAGCTGAGGTGTGGTGGAAAAACTATATTCTGCTTTGCCAGGACTAACAAATGCCCGGTTGTCCATGGGAGCCAGCACCCACAGATTTACCAGGTACCTGGGGCAGATCTCCACTGGGAATAAGATGCCAGTTTTGCTTTAACGGCTGCTTAGAGCCCAATGATGAGCAGAGGTGATGGGCAAAGACCTAGAGGAGTTTGGCTTGGCTATTCCTTCAGGAGCAACCTCAGCTTTCAAGGATACAACAGCTAGTCCAAATAAGGAACTGAAAGCCTTCGACTGTCAGATGGAAGTTGTTGTCTTTTGTAATAGTGTTAGAAACCAAATAATTTTTTGTTATTTTCACCCAATTTTAAGAGGGCCTTGTCAAAAGCAAGCCAGTGTGAAGTTGTGCACAAGCTCATCCAGTGGCTGATAAGCAAGTCAGGCAGCTGAAAGCCCTTGGAGCAGTATTCAGTGAGAGCAACGAGAAGAGGGAAGAGAGGATGCACCGAGCTGGAGCATCAGCTCCTTCTCTCTGCAGGAATGCATCGCTTTTTTTGCTCCAAGCAATGATCAAGGAAGATGAGGCTTCACGTGCACAGGGCTCTTGAGAAGCCTTTGGGAACAAAGAGGAAACTGCAGGGAATCAGCTCTGTTTTTCATGGTTTCTATTGCCCAGAGAGGGGTTTTGTGCCTGGGGGAGGTCAGATGAACTGGAGGAGGCAGTGGCTGCAAGGACGGTGGGATGGGTTGCAGGTAACCTTGGAGAAAAGTAGACTTGTGCAGCTGGAAACCTCTGGAGAAGGTGGGGCTGCAGCAGGTCCGGTCCCAAACCAGCCACAGATGTTGGAAAGGTGGTGACTTTGGGCTTCTTTTCATTAAAAATTGTATGTTTTCCATGGAAAGTGGTTTGTGAAAAGCCGTGAGTGTTGGTTTTGCTGCCACTCACCCCAGTCTCGGGGTCCTGCTGGGCAAAGCCTGTCCAAGGCTGAGTTGCTCTTGTGTGCTCTGTGTGCTCCGGCAGTTTTGCAACATGCAATTTCTTTTTCTTGTTATTTCAGCTCTGGGAAGAGCATGGCTGGTGCTGAGAACCCTTCATGGCTTCTTCCATTTTGGGCAGCCCTGGAGCATGCACAGGCAGTTTTCCTGCTCCTCTGACTGACCTGCTGGGCTCACCAGCACTGACCACACCATGCCATGCTTGTCCTTCCCATTTGGAACATAGGACGTGGTTGTTGAGAGATCCCCTTGAATGAGTTGCAAAGGGCTCGATGATAATTCAGCTCCCCAAAACTGAGTGGATGACGAGAGGGAAGAGATGGAGAAGCATTCCAAGGAGAATGGTGAGGAGGATCTCCCTGTCATTTGCTGTCTGGATCACTGAGCATTGCCGGTCATGTGCTACATGTCCCTGCTCCCAGGCTGGGCGTCACAGAGGCAGAGCGTCAGGATAGCAGAGGAGGAAAGTAGTGTATATAAACACAGATTCACTGGAAACCAGGCTTCTTAACCTTCCTAATAACTAATAGCTTAGCTCAGTGCTCATCCATTTCTCCAAACCAGGGGCTGACAGCTCCCTGGCTGTTTGCTTCTGAGAAATGGCCTTCCTTGTAAACTGAGATCATCTGATAAAACTTACTGATTTAGTCAAAACTACTCCATTGCGGTTTGTTCCTTGCATGCCTGCTTGGCTTTGAAGTTGTTCTAGCAGAGAATGTGTCTTGGGACGAATCAACTTACTCTAAGAATCATAGAATGCACCCCTTCATCCTCAAATCCGGCAGCTTTCAGGGAAAAAACAAAAGGTGGAGAAAGAGATGCCCCCTTCACTCAACCCACCTCCCTACCTGTTTCCTAAGCCCATGAAACTGAGTGGGGAAGGGAATTCCCTGCCCCAGAAAACTCAGGGATCAGGTTGATGGTGCAGACTCTTTGCCACCTTGATGTTTATAAGTAGATGGTGCATGAGAAGCTCTAGCTACCAGGGTAACCATTGTAAAAACCAGCTTCTGGAAAAAGTACTTTCTTCCTGCCTTTAATAGCCAACTGCAGGGTGTTCCTGGTGGAGCACAAATATTTTCGACAGGCTAAATAATTATGTTTAATTAGTTTTCATTAAGGTGATGCCATTCCACCCCTCTATTTGGAAACTCACTTAGCTTCTGAAATGGCTTGAAAACAATGAAGCAAGGAAAAGATCCTACTCATGCCTCACTAATTTCCATCCGCCATGGAAAAGAAAGGGTCCACCAGACTCCCTGGGCTATGCAGTGACTTTCCAGACTTGGCAGAACAGGCTGGAGAGTTTAAAATAGTCTGTCTCCATGATGTTTTCTTTTTCCCTCCCGAAGCAAAAAAAAAAGGCTGAGATTGCTTCCAGTCCCTCACTTCCCAAGGGCAGCAGCATCACAACCCCAGTCCTTTGGGGATGTCTTCTCCTGGGCCAGGTTCCCATGGTGGCCCGTGGCTGTTGAGGCTACTAGTAGTGGCAGAGGCAAGCCTGGAGCAGGAGCAGGGGAGGCTGCGTCTCCTCCCTGCTAACAGCACGGAGGCTTTTCTTATCACATCCTTGTGCATTTTCCCACCCTGGACCTGTTCAGTAAGTGGAGGAAGGTTGGTGATGAATGCCCACACAGATAACAGCCTAGCATTAGCCAGATGTACATGAAATGAGCATTTTGAACAGCGGGGTGTAATTGCCCTGTACACAATGCTCAATCAAAACCACGGTCCCTAAAAAAACCCAAAACCCTAAAAAAACCCAAACCCAATCCCTGTTGCTCCATCTCTGTGTCAGGAGCACAAGCCCTTGTGCATCCCCTGTGCAGTCTCCACTTGCCTGGGCTTGGACCAGCCAGGTAGGGTACAGGCAGGATCAGGCTGGACTGGTTCCAGGATCATGTTTCTGGATTGGGCCACCAGCAGCTGACAATGAGATGCATTACCAGAAAACACTGGACCTCCAGCTTCATCACACATAGGCATGGAAGGTGCCCACCCTAGTTATAAAAAGCCACCAGATGTCCTGCTGGGGGACAGAAAGGATTTTCTCTCTGGCATCTGTGCTATGCTGTCTGCACTGTCAAGCTGGCACAAACACAGCTGTGGTGGTAGATCCTCAGTCCTCACTTGCTGGGTCATTGGTTTCCATTTCCATCCCCTCCCTTGAATCTATGGCACTCGCCTATGTGTGCTCACATTAGTTTCCTTACGTTCTGCCTTTTTGGGGGTCTCATTTCCGCTATTTTCCATTGCACTGGAGACCAGCTCTTTCCCATTTAATTGGGAAATCGAATTTAGCGGTAAAATGATGTCTCTTCAGACCTGCTTTTACCTCTTTGCACGCTTGGTTTGGGTGTCTCTCTGCTGCAATCACTGATTTCTGTTCTGAGTGCTGAATCCTTACCGAGGAGCACCCTTCTCACAAGCGTTTCTTGTACACATGTATTGGTGGGAGGAAATAAAGCCTAGCACCCAGATGTATTCCTCCAGCTGTGTTAACCAGCCTGGCAGCGTACAGCCACCTCTTTGTCTGGTCCTGGTCCAAACACTGTCAGCGATAAGGGGAAATTCCCCAGTCAGACAAAGAGAGGAAACCATACCAGCATTCCAGTAATCCTTCCCAAAATGTTTTTAGATGAGGGGCACATGTCCTCTGTATGAGCCTGACAACTGTCCTGTTTACCTTTCTTCTTGGACTCTGCAGGCTGCAGGAGAAGGTGGCAGACACCCTGACATCACCTGGCCCGAGAAAAAGGGGAATTACTCCTGGAAGGCTTCAAGTAAGACCCTGTCCTGGCACTATACTGACTTGAGAAGATGCCAGCTGAACAGGTGAGGCTTCTTGGGCTGAGGATTGCAAAAGAGGGTAAGAAACATCTGAGACTTGGCACTGTGCGATGCGGAAGGTTCTACTATAATGAGCTACAGCTCGTCTTTCTCTCTTCTCACCACATATATGTCGGGTTTACTCTGCATCATAAGAAAATGCTGCTTCTGTGAATAGTAGTGTTGTCTGGTAGGTGAAAAGGGCTCTGCTGCAGATGGAAATGTTGGCATGGGGAACCCATCAGAGATACTCCGTGGTCCTGGTCAGTATGGCAGGAGCAGGAGAGGGGCTGGATTTGCCAGGGTACATTGTTGTGCAAAGAATGAGAAATTGTTTGTAAAAGGACCTTATCACGTACATATACTGGGTACATTAAATCAAACCACACATAAAACTCCCGGTCGTATGTCTGCACTGTCCAGATGTGATATCCAGCAGCACTTGCGAGGTCAAGCTGGCAACCAGTGTGAAACATCCTGCGCACTCCTTAATCTGTCTGCAGCAAGCCTCGGAAGCTGTAGCTGCACCAAACTCTCCCTATTAAGCATCTTCAGACTGTCCCAAAGATGACTGGAACAGCCCAGGCTCCAGTGTGGCCTCAGCCCAGCACCACCAAAATTGTCCTTTCCCTGTCGGAGAGACCCGCCAGGCCCAGGAGCACTCAGGGAGGTGGTCATGGGCTCCTGGAGGGGAATGACCCACACAGGTGCAGATGGAAGAAATGCAGCCCCCAGCTTCCACAGCTGGTGCCCAGGAGATGCCCTCCTCACCACAGTCACAATGAGGGGGCACAACCTGCCATCCTCCACCAGGGACTTGGCTACTGAGGATGAGATTCCCATGGCTGGTCCCTCCAGGAAAGATGTCAACTGTTGCTCAGCGAGTGGCTTAGTTTCTTATCTCTGGTGATGGAGGGCTGTGCTGCAGAACGAGTCGTCCCAGGCCAGCTTCCAGCTAGAGATGCAAACAGCAGGCTGTTTACGGAATGATTTCTCCCATTTTGGTGCTTCCGGGCTCTCTTGTGAAACATCCTGACTGCACCAAGCCTGCACTGATATGATGAGGGTTGGCTCCAGGGGTGCAGACTGGAGGAGGCAGGGAAAGGCTGTGGGCTTGTTGCCTGAGGAGCAAAGTCCTCTGCAAGAAGGGGAAGACAGCCTGAACGCCTGCCCTTTCAGCACCTCTTGTGCTGATGACCTGTTGGGAGGATGTCTAGTTTCTTCTATCAAGGGTATAATACTTATTTTCCCAAACATCTGTCACTGGACCATTACATGGCAGACTAGGGCACACCACCACCTGTGACCTCTGGAAATCCCAGGTACTTTGTCCATCTTTATGGCACCATCTGCATTGCAGGGAACCTGCTGCCTGTACCCATCACAGGTGATTATTCAAGAGGCTGTGTTCACACCAGGCTGTAACCTTCCCCTTCTTTCTCCCAGATAAAATAAATTTTTAGTTAGCTTAGTTTAGTTTTATCTCCCAGATAAAATAAATTTCTAGTTTCTGCTGTTCCCTAGCTTTGTATTACATCCTTGGTGTCTTCTCTGGGAGTTTTCCTGGCTGACAGGACAAGTCAATAACTAGACTAGTTGATGTGCTTGTCCTTGGGTCTTCCCCCATCTCGTGGTGGGGACAGTGGCGTTCAAGGCAGGGCATTGAATCCTAGCCAAAGACTTTGCCTCCCAGCCTTGTTCAGGCCTTGGGAGATGGTCTTTTAATCTTCACAGTGTGGGATGTGCACCTGCCTCTGCTTGGCTTTCCACCAGCCCTGAAGGTCATTGCTTTTCTGCTGGGTGGGATCAGGTTCTCATGCTGAACATTGCAGGGCCACAGGCAGGCACAGAGGACCAGGTGTGTGTTTGTCTGAAAGGTGTTGGATTTTGCAGCAGCCGAGGGTGAACCGGGATTACTGCTGACCATCTGGCTCCATTGCTGTCCTGAAAAATCACAGAGGTCCTTTGACAGGTGGTAGGGATGGTGGAGGCTGCTGCCGGAGAGGAGCTGCTGTTTTTTAATGGCATCACATGTTCTGCCTATGAGCTCATCTGCACAACCCCACTTTCCTCCCTTGCAGGCAGGAATGAAGAAGCAGGTTCTTGAGACTCAGCTGGAGCTCAGTATGCACCAGGGGGCTGGGACCGTGCATGTGGTGGCTGGTTGATGCTCCACAGACCAGAGACAGCAGACACTCTCTTCTTTCAGCAGGGACATTCATCTGAGCATGCACTCCCCACTAGTAGCCAGTGCCAGCAACCTCTGCAGGAGTCGATTTCTCTTAGTTTAGGGTGAGTTGGGAACCCGCTTCCTGCCTCTTGGATGGACCAAGTGAGACCTGTTCTGCTGTTTGTGGAAGCAGAGGGAGACTGGCTTAGTCTTAATTCCTTGTGGCATCTTCCCCTCCCACCACTGCTGCTTCATTAGTGCCTAGACTAAGTTTCAGTCAGCGTCTGAGAGCACATCTCCTGGTGGGACTGGAAAAGGAGACCGGTCTCCAAGTGCCTTTGGCCTTCTGTTGGTATTGGGAGCCATCAAAGAGGGCAGCTTGGGTCCCTAGAAGACCCCAAATGCAAGGACCCCTAGGGATGGGAGGAGGTAGCCTTAGAGTGTGAGTCATGCAAGACAGGAACTGTCACTGAGCTCCACCTGTTCCAGCTATATTACAACCCCTGCCTCCCTTGGTCTAGCAGGGGAGATGTCTCAAACTCAGAGACACCGCCTATGAGCGATGAGTCAGTCATTGTCCAGAGAGTCCCCACGGGACGGACAGACATAATATCTTCTTTCTTTGGCTGTCTTCTCAGCAACAGCATCCTACATCTGGCCTGGCTTCTTCTACTGTTCTGTTTGCTTCCCCCTGACTGTGGAGTGCTGTTGCTGGAAGGGGAAGTATCTATGGTGCCTCTCAGTCTATTCTACCTAAATTTAAACAACTATTGTTGTCTTCACAGTCTCACTGTGTCCTGTTTTAGATTAGGAACACAAAGTTATATGAGGAAAGGTGTTGTCTGATGTTTGGTGCCATAGTGAGACGAGCTGTTGCATGATGAAGAACTTGTGCCAGAATAGCCCAAACCCACTGTTGGTCATCCTCTCTGCGAGGGACAGGTCTTTGTTTCTTACAGTGGTTCCCCAAAGGAGCAAGGAAGAGGCAGGAGCAGGATAGGATGATCCATTTTTCTTCCCAGTTGAGTGTTTCCAGTCAAGAGGCTCTTTCAGAAGTGTGCTGGCACACAGATAACCCAGATAGATGCGTTTCAGGAAGCAGTTCCCAGAACTGGCCTGACATTTCTCATTGGTGTGACCTGGACCAACAACTGTCATTGCAAAAGAAAGAAAAGTGAAGCCAAGGGTCAAGCAACATGAACAGGCATTGAGGAAATGATCCTTCACTGAAATTAATGAACTCGCAAGGATAACATGCTCAGTGTGAGTCAGAGCTTCTGCTTTTGTGGTGCTGGGGACCACGAGCGTGTGGGGTTTCTGGTGTCTCTTGGGCATCATGGAGGGGCTAAGAGCCGAATGGGATGAGGACTTCAGTAGTTCCTCACTGAATGAAGGACAGCACTCAGGAAGGGGTGGCTTGACAACCCCCACTGACATCATCCCAAAGGCTGTTTGTGAAGGGCTCAACAGCTGGCCCCAAAAAGCATATTAGTGTCCATGCAGATTGCCATCATTCTTATCAGGTGTTGACCAACCCTGCCAGACGAAGCTACTCCTCCTTAACACCAGCTTCATAAGGATATCTGAACAAAGAAGGGAACTGCAGGAGGACTATGCAATTCTAAATACTGACCAAACCCCCCTAGTGCAGATGTCGGCTTCTGCCATCCCACCTATATGGTAGTGGAACGTGATTCTCCCTTCAGAAGAGGAGCTCAAGGGCGTTTCTTCTCTAAGAAACAGCATCTCCTGTACCTTTCATTTCACTCAGGGTGCAGGGAAACTATTTAAAATGCCACTTCCAAGGGAAAGCAGGTAGCTTGCTCCCTGAGCTGTCAGCTCACTCTTGAAATGATTGACTTTGTGTGATCTTCTGTGGTCCACCATTGACCACATTCTTTTTGCATTGGAGCTTACCTCTCCTTATGGTTCCTCAAGGTACCAGGTCTGTGATGTCAATATAGCTGGAGTGGGCTCTCTGTGCAGCCAACCAGTATGGCTCCAATTGGTGGGACCTTAGCCATGCCTTTTGCTCTGGGATTCAAAGCTAATGGCAGGTCCTTTACCTAATGTTCAGCTGCAGCTGTCAAATACAGACTAGGAACACAATGTTCCTCATTCAAAACAATTAATTTCTAAGGTGAAAAAATTCAGCCCCCTCAGGAAAATTGTATCTGCCTTGGTAAAAGGAGTTCTTGTAGGTAGGAGTGCTGTCAGAAGAGCTTACTGATTTCCCCATGAAAAAATAAATATTTGTCTCATTTTCTAGGGTGAAGTTAAGTAGAAGCATACCTGGCTGAGAAGTCAGTCAGTCATCTGATGGGATGGCTCTGAAGCAAGCACCCGTGAAGTGTGAAGGCCTCCTGCCAGTATCATCAGAGCTGTCAGCTCTACACCAGATGAGTTTATTTCTTGATGCTCTGCTCTCTTGTTTGTATGTCAATCAATGATCGTTACTCTTCTCGCAGCAGCTATAAATAGTCAGGTTTCTCTACTGACGTTAAATCTAAGCTGATCTGGTAGTGCTGAAGCCCATGAGGTAGAGGACTGTGTTGGCAAGACTTGGTCCAAGGATGCAGTGGATGAGCCATTCCCTTGGCCAGCCCTGCTGCGGTGGACGCAGTGGTCCACGAGGCACAAGGTGATCCTGGATCAAAAGCATTTTCTTCATAAGGCTGTTCTCAGAGGGATGTAGGAGCACGGCTGCACTCACAACTAGTTGTGGTTTTCAGGGAAGACTCAGGGCAGCTTCTTCTCAGGGTTAGCGAGAACTTCAAATGCTCGCCAAAACCTCAGTCAGGCAATTGGAAAAGGAAAATGAAAGTGGTAAGTGTCCTAAATCTCTGGATCTTCACAAGTGCACTGGAGACAGCACCAAGGCTCAAGTCCATCACTCCTGCAAGCCACAGCTCTGATCCTTTCTCAGTGGGATCACACGATTCTCAGAGGACTGTATGCTGCTATTGGTGTTCACTTCAAGCCTGCAGATCAAGAGAAGTGGTCAGTAAAGGGAGAGAGGTGGTGGCTGTGTGAACAGGCTGGTAGCAATAGACCCCAAGCATCTCTCCAGCTTGGGAACTCCTTGGTTTGTCCTCACAAAGTAAAGGAGAACAGGAAAGAAAGGATCCTCTTTATCTGTTTGACTGTGAAAGCTTTTTCCCCTCTTATATAAAGAAAGAAGGAAAGAAAGAAGCACATTGAGAAAAAGAAGCACATTTTATTTCAAACCTAAAACTTTTCACATTCATTTAGAATGTGGAAAAAAAAAAAAAAGCTTCAGAATCATCAGCTCATTTTTCAAAGGAAACAGTTACAGATTACTTTGCCCTGAAATGATTGTTTAGGAATGTGAGCTAATCCCATAGTACTCAAAAAGCCATGATCTAAAGGAAATGTTTTGAAAGTGTGAAAGGGAATTGTTGCAGCCAACCTGAGCATGAAACTTTCCTCTGTTGGTGAAGCTTTTCAAGAATAGCTTTTTTGTCTGGATTCGAGATGGGAGTGGTTTGAGGTTTCTCAAGCTCTCCAGGTACGGGAAATCTGAGACTACAACAAAGCAGGACTCTGATTTCTGAATTTTTATCTTTAATTTTTTTCCCTCCACTTCTTTATGGAAAACAGACTGAATTTTTGACTTTTCTTTCCAGTGCTCCTCTGGTACTTGCACAAAAAGTAAACAAGAATCTCTTCAACTTTAGCAACCTTACGCCAGTGCCCCTGGACACAGCTCTCATAGGAGCTTGCTCCCACATTCATCTCCTCTAGCAGTCCCTGGAGGAGATGCAGTGTCCTCCTGTCAGGTAGAAATCAAGAGCTTCAAAAGCTATTCCCAGGTCTGCTGTTTACCTATTTTATGAATTGAGAGGTCTCGTCATATTTTGGTACCTAGTTTTTTTTCTTGCTCATACCGCATTTAAATTATAGGTGGATTATTTATTTGTTCACCTTCCCTTGAGGTCTTATGGCTCCTTTCATAATTTGCTCATGCAGACCAAAATGGATCTCATGGAATGTCTTACCCCTTCATTTTCCCCATCAAAAAGAGGGTTTTCAAGAGCTGTGCCCATAGTGGCTACTTGGATTGCTCTCCATCATCCTGGACATGAAGATTGGATAGCTTTCATCACTCTCAGTCCATGCCACGTGTGTTCAGTGGCTTCTTAGGTCCCTCCTGCTGAAGCAGGAGCATCTAGAGAAGGATGGAGCCTGTGATGGGATGATTCCCATGTGCATCAGCAGAAACAAAGTGTCATTTCCATTGGAAAATATTTCAAGGTGTTTCAGCCTTTCAAGATGAAACAAAATCTTTCCTTGCAAACTGTCAGTTCCAGCCATTGTTCCAGTTCAACCTGCCTGTTCCAAGGAAAACAAACACATTTTGACTTGAAATGGCTAACGCTGATACCAGCTCAAAATCAGCCCTCCCCTACCACACATTCAGAGTTAGAAGAGGATCTTTTTTGTGATCAAAAACCTTCTTGCTGTTTTTATTCCAGCTTCTCCAAACAAAGTTTCCAGTACTTTTTGTACGACGGACATTGCAGCTTTCCATCCTGCCCGGGGCGTTGCCCAGGTCCTCTTCTCGGGCTGCAGCCTGAGATGGAGCCAAAGCTGCCAGCAGCAAGGTACGGCCAAGCCTTCGCTTTAATGTTGATGAATATCAATGCTGGAGTGAACCCCATGGGAAGAGGCACCCTGCAAAGGAGTTTTGCATAGGGACATAGAGCATGTGGCAGTGGTCTCTCCTGGGAAAGCCTCTTTGGAGGAGGAGGAGGACGGAATGAAGAGATCTGATCTGCTCTGGGCAAGCAAAAATGGGTCTGTCAAAACCAATTTCCAGTAGAGCTCTACAAAACATGAGTCAGCAGGGGCTGGTGGCTGCCAAATCTCAGCGTCTTACTCATAGCTGCCTCTGCCTCATGTCCAGCACGAGGAGAGCAGGTTTTATTGCTTTGTTTTTGGTTTTCTGCTTATTGAAATTTGGGCTGTTTTATTTAGTGGATTGACCCTCACGCAGTGACAGCCAAAGCACACAGGCACACTCTCACGGTGCCAGGGAAATTTGGAAGGTTTTGAACCAAGCAAGGAGTTTTTATGAAGCTTCTTAGTTGGGAGGAAAAAAATAGGTGATTATGCAACTTTGTTGGCACTCTTGTCGCCATCGTCATTAAATAAGTCAATATATAGTATAATAGAAATATTTTGCTGCATATTAGTGGAGACTGAACCATTTTCTTTGCAAACACATAGCTCTTGTTCCATATTTAACAGCAGTATGAGGACGGTCTTGTGGCCAGATATTAGGAGTGAGATGTTCTGAATTCACTCTCCTTTATCCTCTTTTTATTGAATTTAACCTTTTTTTCCAGAAGGAAGTAGACAAGCATCCAAACTTTGTGGTTTGACTGTCCTTACCACAACTTCAAGAGGGATCAAGCCAGAGCTATCATCACCACACAATGTTTGGACTAGCTCCTTTTATGTGATGGGATAATATTAATTAAAGCTTCTGCGTACTTTTTAATTTTTTTTAAATTTCCATTTGAATAGTGGCTGCCAGAGCACGCTGAGGTCTTTTAGAGGTGGCAGAACAGCTTGATAAAATCATTTCCAAGGTAAAAAGTCAATATATCTGACAAGCATCGGCTCTTTGAGTGTCTGAAGGTGGCCTACAAGAAAGCTGAGGAGGGACTTTTCGCAAGGGCTTGTAGTGATAGGAAGAGGGTAGAATTAGATTAGATGTAAGGAAGAAGTTCTTGACTATGAGGGTGTTGAGTCTCTACAACAGATCACACAGGGAAGTTGTGGATGCTCCATCACAGAATGTGTCCAAGACCAGTCTGGATGGAGCCTTGAGCACCCTGGTCTAGTGGAAGGTGTCCCTGCCATGGCAGGGGGGTTGGAACTAGATGATCTTTAAGGTCCCTTCCAACCCAAACCATTCTGTTCTTTCCAGTGGGATGTAACAGATGTTTTGGCACAGGGGTTTCCCCATCTCCAAAATAATGAAGACCATCTCAGCCCTTCTGTTGCTTCCTGGAGCTTTTTTAGGGATTCTGTAGTCATGTTGATCCCTTGTCTGTCAGATAGCAGAGACACATCACCAGGCGTGAATAAGACAAAGGATGCATCTTGCCAGACCCTTGCAACAGAAGGAGGAGGCTGAAATGTGAGCTCTCCATCAGCTCTTTTCCTGGGAACACCAGTGCTTCTGGATTGCACCCAGCTGTGAGCAGTTGTTGAGGTAGGTGATGCTGAGGTGACACCACCTTCTTCCCTGTGCTGGGATGTGCCACCTCCAGCAGCCAGGGCGTGGGATATCCTCCTGGATAGGACCCTCCTTGAGCTGCTCCAGGTCTGTTTTTGTCACACATCTCCCCCTCACCCCTTAGGATGGCACCTCTGTAGGCCTGCTACCAGGGATTTAACAATACACCTATAAGCAGCAGCAGGTTTTGGTGCTGCTGAGTGCAGTCTTTTTGGTGTGAAATAACAGATTTGCCCTGCAACTAGTTTCAAGGTAGAGGAGACCTTGGAAAAACACGTCTCTCCTGGGTACGTAGGTCCATGGAGCAATCAAGGTTAAGGAATTTGACAAAAATATTTGACTCTCTACCTTCCTAGGCTGCAGAAGTCTTCCTTAGGGGCACTGTTTCTGAAATATTTACCAACTGTAAAGTTTATTGGCAGTGGGCAGAGTTAAATTAGGTTGTCTCATCACCATCACTTGAAGCAATTTCAAGGAAATGCAATCCTGCTTTGAATGGCACAGTCAGATCCTTGTCTGCCTCATTTAATTGCTTTTACTACAGGATACTGATGCTTTAGATTGCAAATCCTTCAAGGCATGGACTGTCTCTTTGTTCTGGGTTTGCAGAACACATCCTGCAGTGAAGGCCAGGGCTCTGGCCCGACTACAAACATTTGGGTTATTTTGAATCCTGTACTCAAGAGAGTGCCAGGAGAGCGTTATGGTGGTGGCTGGAGGTTGCGAGGGTTGCAGGGTCCTCGCTGGCACAGCCCTGCTGGGTGCTGACCCTCACGTTCCCAGCACCCACGTTGCACTGAGTGACGCACTGTTCTTATTTATGGTGGGGCAGCATTTATTGTGCATGCAAATGTCATGCAAATGACTAGCAGGGGAGGGTGTGGAAAAAACAATCTTGATTCTTATCTCCCGCTCTCTCTTAGCAACCATCAGAGTTTCTTCTCTGGAATGTGCTGAGCAAAAGGCCCCAAATATGATCCCTGGGGGCTAGCATCTCTGGAAGCTGTTAGGGATGAAAGGAGAGCTGGAAAAGGTATTATGGAGAAAGGAGAGTTGGCTGCTCCATCAGGGACCCACTGAAACAATCCACACATCAGGTTATCTCCAGTCTGACTGAAGAGCCTTTGGTATGTTATGGCAGGAATTCAATTGATGGTGAGGCTCAAGTGGCCTTATTATAAACAAGACTTACTTAAAACAGAAAAGGCAGAGGAAAAGAAAGTGACTGTTTAAGAGAGGTGACAGAGAGCCTCACCAGAGCTCATTTTAAAGCATTTCCTCCACTCCCCTGTTCACTTATAGCTCTCTTAAAAGTGAAGGAGCTTTCTGCTTTCCTCTCTGCTCTTCTTAAAGACTCAGCCTGCCAAACTCGCAGCTCCCTGCTTTCCAGGCTCTGCAGTCTCTCGCGTGGTGCACTTAGAATCACAGAATCATGCAGATTGGAAAAGACCCTTGGGATCATTGAGTCCAACCGTCAACCCTACTCTACAAGTTATCCCCCAAACCATATCCCCCAACACCACATCTAAACGACCCTTAAACACATCCAGGGATGGTGACTCAAGCACCTCCCTGGGCAGCCTGTTCCAGTATCTGACTACTCTTTTCCGTGAAAATTTTTTTCCTACTGTCCAGTCCTACCCTGTTTCAGGCCTGCAAATCTTGCCTTCCCCCGTATTCCTCCAGAATGCACCTTTCTCCTGCCATAGCCCTTGGAGAGGTTTGATTGACTGGGTTTGCATATGGAATGGAGAGCACAACAGAATTGCTTAACATACAAGTTAGTCACCAAGTGAAGACAAATATCCTCTGCTTCAGGTTGGCCAGTTGTGGGTAGCCAACCATGGGAGGGATGGTTTAATGCTGACATGCACCTCTGCCGTCATCTTCAGTATAAATTACCTGCTCTCCCATCCCACCTTGACCTTACTCCTAATCTCTGGGTGTGGCTGGCTTCCCTGCAGGGGTGGTGGTGGCCTCAGCCAGAAAGGAAGCAGTGTCATGTCCCACTCTGGGGCTTGGCTGTTGCTTGTCCCAGAAGCTCCCCTGTAAGTGCCTCTCCACCGTGGGGGCCATGCTGTCCCCTCCCCGAGGGCTGGACCACCTCCTCAAGTGCTAGTAAACCACCTTCCCCTCACTCTCCATCCCCAGGAGCAGGTTGGGCTGTGAGCCAGCCAAGCCTGTTCTTCAGGTATGGCTGTCTACCTCCCTCTGACCAGTATTTCTGCTCCAGATCAAATATACATTGCTGGTAAATTAAACCCAGCCTGTCATGATCTGTAATTTCCATTGCAACCACAGGCACTGGCAGGAACTGCTGGTGCACACTGCCTGCCCCATCCCCTTCACTCCTTAGCCTCTGTGGTGCCCCACCACCAGCCCCGGAGAATAAATGGAGTTTCCAAGGGTGGGTTTGGCATTCTGGTCTGCAACCCTGGGGACTGGCTCTGTTAATGCAAGGGGTTTGTTTTTAATCTGTATTCCGAGAGCAAGGTTTGTGCTTGCAAGTCTGAAACCTTCCAGGAGCCCTGGGTGTTCATGTTTGCTTCCACAGAGGCTTGTGCTGTCCTGCTGCTGGTGTGCACCAAGTAAATGGGGGCCGTGCAGCGCCAGAAAGTTTGTTTTTAAGCTGTGCAGGGTTCCCAAGTAAATACAGGAATCACCTTTTGCTCCCTTCCTAATCCTGCTTGTGACAGCACCACCCACAAAGCAGGAGACCCCGCACATCTTGGGCAATAACCTCTAGGGCTGCTCATTTTATGTAGAGGTCTGATCTGCTTTTTTTCTTTCCTCTCTCTTGCAGAGCCTCCCTGGGTCTTCCCAACATGATGTGTTTCTCTAAGTGTCTCTCCATCCTCATGTCTCCTCCCGTGGTTGATATCCATGATGGGATCTTCATCGCTGCTGTCTGAAAAGACCAGAAGTTTGCTCGGATTGCATCTCACTCCCTTCTGCTGAGCCAGAGGGTCCTGAGATCCAGTCCCTTCTCGGGAAGTCCCTTCCATTAGTTTTACCTAATGACAGAGGATTTCCCAGGCTGGGGGATGCATACAGGCTTACTATGGGCTTCCTTGTTATTGCTGGATCACATGAAGCCACCAAAGAGTTTGGAAGGAAACTGAGTCTTTTAGATCCACAGCTTTGGCTCTGGGGAAATAACCTGGTTCCAGGTAGGTCAGAAGTTCCTTGAAAAGTCTGACTACACAGATCACATTTTTCCAGATTCAAGACAGAAAAATCAGTTCCTTGGCCCATTGTTCTCTTGGACCTGGGGCTGTCTAACTCCAGACCATGAATGGTGCTTCAAGCAAGTCCGTATGAAATGGTGACTGCAAAAGTCCAAAATGCATCACCTTTTGAAGCCCAGTGGGCAAATATCAATTGAGAAGAATAGGTTGTGGATACCATGGAGGAAAACTGAGATACTTCAGTCCCTGCCAGATTGAAACCAGGTGGTAAAGCAGAGCTAGTCTGGTCCTCACCCCATGAAAGCATCAGCCCACTGCTTGGTAGAAAGAAGTAAGGAGGATCATGTATGGAAAGAGAAGAGCTGTGGTCATGTTGAAAGAACCTGACTCTATCTCTTCCTCAGAAGAAGAAAAGTGTCTTTTGAGGGCTCTGATGTTCTGCACACAAGGTGAGCATCGCCTGGTAGCAAGGAGCAACCTGCTTCAGTTCCTGCATAGCTACACCGGTATAAGTTTGGTCTGTCCATGGGAAATGTGCCTGGTGGGAAGGTTTCAACTAATGGATTGCTTTGACTGAGGGGAGATGGTGGGGTAGAGGATGAACTGGTGGTGTACACAGAGAGCTGTGGGCCTGATTCAGCTTTGCTGGTTGAAGTAGCTGGTTCCTGCTCAGTTAGCGGCACTGAGGTCTTCACTTTCTAACCAATGTCTTGACCAGGGGAGTGTGACTGCTGTAGGAGGAACTCATTTCAAAGGCTGAGAAAGAAATGCAGCCCCAGGAGTCATGTAAAACAAATCAAACCCTGTTGATGTGTGATCTTTCCAGCCAGGCACTTAACATCAACTGCATTGCCCTAACAAAGCATGATGAGAAGAATTTGAAACCAAACTCTCCTCCCCTTGTCAGCACCACCATGAATTATTTTCCTTCTGTGCACTCATCTGCAGGCCAAACCGATCCTTGCCAAGGCTGTAATCCTGCAGGAATGAAAATGCAGGGAAGAACCCTCAAAAAGAGGAGAGAATCCCCTATTTTCTCATGTGCATCTCCTTTCGTTACTCCTGTTGCACGATCTGTTGTCTAAGGTCCATAATTTAAAAGCAACGTTGGTGTAAGAAAGCTAGAGATTAATTTGTGTCCAAGGGCTGGAATTTCTCTTTCAGAGGGATAAAGGCTTGGGAGGTGCCAATAGTGCTCTCCAGTGGTCCCATCTAGGTGGACAGAGCCTGCTCAGGGTAGCCCTTTGTTTCTGCTGCAAGACAAAGTGCCTGTGCTGGCCATGGGGACCTTGGTGGAGCTGCTGCAGCGCACCAAGTACTGGGCGCGTTCTTAACTTGTGCCTGCTTTTAGTAACCAAAATCACCACGACTGAACTTTTAAATTCACATTTGTCAGCTTTTATTGGATTATTTACTACAGCTGGATAAGCTGCCAAGGCTTGGACAATGCTTCTGACTTGGGAAAAATGTTCGCTGGAAGCTCGTTTGTGGGAGAGTGGACCAAGATGCTGCATGGTGTGGGTAAGCAAGGTGTGGAGCCCTGTGGGGAGGTCCCCAGTGCTGAAGTGGCTCGCAGTGGGGTATGAAGCAAGTGTTTTTTTGCCTTATCTATTGCAAGAACTGCAGATTGAGAAATATAACAGCAGCATGGGGTGCCAGCATGATTTTTTCCTGCCCTTCAGCAAATCAGCCCCTCTGGGGCATCCCTCCCTGCCCAAGATCTAGCAGAGACTAGCTGGGTGGTGGCTGGACCTGGGGATCACAGTGCTGCCTGGGGACCCAGGTCCTTTGGTTCAGAGCATCTCAGAGGCTGCCCCAGCGTTTATCCCTTCCTTGGCCAGCTGCGATATGTGGTCACTTCCCACCAAGGACCTGCATCCCCATGGATCAGTGACAGCCAGCCCACTGAGTTGTTTACCAGAAGCTGTATGCAGAGAGCCCTGATTCCCTTTGGACTCACCACAGCCTTTTGCTTCCTCCTTTAGGGGTTCACTCCACCGGCACGGGGTTTCCAACCACATCCATAATATGTGGCACTGGGACAGGAGCGTTTCTGCTTACCGCCGGGCAGGGCACAGGCTTGTCAGACATCGTGCGTCTCCCCCAGTACATTTTGCTGTGCAGGGACAAATTTGTACGGAAAAGCTGAAGTTAGTGGCTGAAACAGCTGCTGCGTGAAGGTGGTTGTTATAACAAAATGAGCGTCACGGGACTCTGCAGAATAAACTGAAACGACAGGGCTGCTAGCAAGCGGGTCAGGCATTGCCTGAAAAATGAGCTCAGCAGCACGCTGGGCTCACGGGGAGGATGGGAGACAAGCAGAGATGTTGGCTTGCTCGAGCTTTTCTGTTGGCGGGCCTGAAACCCTCTGTCTCTTGCCACTGAGTGGCAGATAAAAGGGCTCGGCTAATTCTGACAGGGGGAAAAGGGTCTCTTCACAGTGCGTCCTGACCCCAGAGCTAGCATATTTGGGCGTGGGAGTAGAAAAGGAGAGGTGGGAGAAGAAGGTGCCTTTTATGGCCATGCACAAGCCAGCGGTACCCACCTGTCCCTGCAAGCAGCGCTCCTGGGACAGGGTTAGGAAATTGAGAAGCTGACAGCCAAAATTATCTCTTTTTATCTTATTTTCACACAGCGTTCAAGCCCTGCGCCTGGTCAAGCTGGTGCCAGGCCCTAAAGATCCTGACCTGGGAGTCCTGTTGCAGGATGGCTTGGGTGAGGCGGGAGGAAGGGAGCACCCAGGGATCCTCTCCCACGGGTGCAATGCACCCTCTCGTGGTGAGCGGCCACGGCGGGTGCCTGGGCAGGGCATGGGTGTCGGTGGGTGCCTGCTGAGCAGGGCTGGGCTCCTTGGCATGATACTGGGGTGAACACAGGGACCCGCCAGCCTTCCCATGGGAAAACCATTCAGGAGCTGGGGTTGGTTTCTCCAGACTGAGGGCACCCCGAAGCAGGCTCTACTGGCCCGTGTCTGTCCCACCCGTCCGATGTCGTGTTTCCCCCCCCGACACCTGCTTTATCCAAAGCAGTAATTTTGACAAACTACTTGAAGGTGGCTTCCCCTGAGCTGGGATCAACCTGCCCTTCTCCTCTGACACTTTTCTTCCCTGTGAGGAGCTTGCATAAACAAAGCCCTGGAGAGGTATCAGTAAAAAAAAAAGCAGGGCTCAGGAGCTTCACAAATGCAGTTTTTTTCCACAAGAGAAAAGCAGAAGTTTTTTATCCTCCATAACCCCTTAAGCTAGGGAGGGATTTCTCCTCTGACTACCCGATTTCCCCCCCACCATGAGCCAATTTTTCCACCTGGGTGCAAATCTTCATTTGTTGAAAGGTGCCTCCGCTTCCTCTTGCCCCTTCAGGGGGACTTGAAGAAGAACCCCAGTCATTTTCCCTTGTGGGGTGGCTTTGCCGCCGATGCCGGTGCCTTGTCCAGCCACATCCCGCATCCTTGGATGCAAGCACAGCAGAGAGGAGCTGCCACGGGGGAGACCGTCAGGTTGGGGTGCTAGCTGTCTCCCATGGGTGGGCAAGCATCGTCACACCGCTGTGGTCCCCATCCCCAAACTGGCCAGGGCTGAGTGAGCCCTTGCTCGCACCTGCTCCCCTCCGCACTCGTGTTCGCTTCCTGTGGCTTTAAAGTTCCCTCGGTGCACAAAGAAAAAGAGGGAGGAGAAAGGGTTTCATCATCACTCCCGAGAGCAGACTTATAAAAACTTTGCGCTCACGCTGTCTGCCGCACTCACGGGCTTTCAGGGTTTTCAGCACAGACCGTGCGGGCTGCCAGCAACAGGACAGGCCAGAGAGGGACGGGAGCCTGCCTGCAGCCCAGCTACTCGGGCTCGCCAGGAAGCCCCCACAATGGGAATCCACCCTGAAGCCGGCAAATCCCCAGTCGACATCCCCAAAAGGTCCAGCACTTGCTCCCGGAGCGTCTTCTGCAACATCAAGGTAAGGAGCGGTGCGTGGAAGGGATGCGCTGCTTCCCTGGAGGGGAAAGAGGAAGATACTTGCATGGAGGGTGACCCCAGCCCCTCTCCTGGCTCCCTGAATTCCCGGTACAAGCTGCCAGCGGAATGAAGGGTGTTTGCTAAGATGCAGAATTTGAAAGTCAGCTCCTTGGGCAGTCCTGGATAACAGCGCTGAGGTCCGTCCTGCTTGAAGCGCAGGAAGAGCTGAGGGCTTGGTGGGTTTCCGAGTGGTGACCTACACGTTGCATGGGTGCTGTGCCCTGTGGAAGTGGCGTGGGCTGCGGAGCTTACCCACGGTGTCCGGTACACCGTGTGCTGCTGCTTAGGGAATGATTAACCACATCCTGGTACGAAAAGAAAACACTGCCCTATAATAACACCGGCTTGCTTTAAAAACCTCAGGGAGAAGGGCATTTTGGATGACAAAAGCAAAGTCTCCCTGGATTGAAGTGGGCTTTCTGGTGTTGGCTGCCCCGTTTACTCACCTGCCTTTATTAGCGAGGTGAGAGCTGTCATCTTTAAGCCAGTCCCTTCCTATGCTTCAGGCTCTTGTGCTGGCTGCCTGTGTGAGAAATCACCAGCCACCCTGGCCACCTCTCATGCTTTAAACCCTGCTAGCCACTGTGCTCTTACACCAGCCCTCGCCCCGTCATTTTTGGATGGGCACTGGGGCTGCTGCACATGCTGGTTCCCATCCCCAGGACACCCGCCTGCCTTCGCCAGGTTTTCCCTAGGTGGGGGGGAATTTTTGTGCCTTGCTTGGCAGCACCTCTGCACATAGGCATCCAAACCAACCAGGTGCAGTTTTAGGGAACAACAATTCCTACCAGAACCTGCCCATGGGCAGAGCAGCTTTGGGTATGTGAGCGGGGCCACCAGCTGGCAGGACCCCCTTGTGCTGGTGCTACCAGTCACGCCTGGGGCTGAGGTGTGTTTCCCCACTACTGTAATTGAATATGAGCGTGGTTTTGCTGCGAGGAAGGGTTTGTCAGCACTTACTAGCTAAGCGTGTTTTCAGGAGTCTGAGATGGGTTTGGGTTTTATTTGCCACCCGCCTTTTCTCACCTTGCATGGAGGACAGTACAGCCTGCTCCTCTTTGGGCTGTGCTTGCTTAGGATTTATTTCTGGGCAGCAAAAGTTTCATCAAGTTGTGGGGGGCCCAACAGTTCTGTTGGGGTGCTGTGGGGATGTTCCCAACAGGTTGCTGCTCCTCCTGGGGCACCCACAGCTGGAGGCATCATTCCAGATGTCTTCTAGGCTCACATCCCCGCAAGTCCCTACTGGCCAGGAGGAATCTTGGTGGCCCTCTTTTGGCTGTGAGCTCCAGGGGCAAGGGCTTGAGATTACCCTGGGTAATTTAGAGCTGCCTCTGGGCTACTCTGACATGGCTCTGGGGAGCACTGATGACCTGATCCCTCCTCTGCTGAAGGTACAGAATAGGGCCCTAACCCCCTCCAGGCTGCTCCAGTAATGGAGCTTGGGGTGAGTAATGTCATAAAACCAGAGCACTTCTTATAGTTTATGCTCATTCCTGGAAATACGTACAGCTCCCTTCAGCTGCATGTTTGCAAAAACTGGAACTAAAAAAATATTGCCAGACTCGATACGTTTTTCCGAATGTAAAACTTTAGGGTTAAAAAACCAAAAAGCTCCGACAATCCATTTCTGCATCCCATCGGCAGCTGCAGGGTGCAGGCTGTGCGTGCCACGGGAGTTGGGCTGGGTGCTCAGCACCCCACGGCAATTGGTCAGAGGCTGTGTCCGGGACCTTCCAGGAGCATTTGACCATGAGCAGATGACATGAAGGTGTCGCTTTGCCAGCGGCAGGAGCTCTGGCTGTGCTGGGAGGTGTCTGTCTGTCTGCCTGCACCCATCAGCTCCAGCTCAAATCACCCAGCTTCTGGTGCTGGCTGAAGGGCTCAAGTCTTAATGTCAAAAAGAGCAAGGAGCCTGGAGCTCCCCAGATGAGACAGACACCTACCACTGTGCCTGTCTGGAGGGTCATAGGAGGTGATTTTGGAGGGGGAGAGGTGGTGCTGCAGCACCCAGTATGGCAGCCTTCTGTGGGACCATGTGCAGAGTGACCCCAGGAGCAGGAGATGCCCCCAGAGACCCCCACCTCCTGCCTGTCCTGGCTGGTGCAAAAAGGGGAAAACCAGCACGTGAAAAGAAACACTTTTGTTTTAAAGAGACAACAAGTTTTTGCTAAACCAAGGGGAACAAACCCTTGATTTAGCACAGCCCAGTGCTGGCACCATGCAAGCGTGTTAAGGAGCAGTTTGAGCTCTACCAAATCATGCTTGTTGGCATCAGACGGATGATGTGTACCATCCGGAATGGTGGGAGGCCTCCCATCCCTTGGAGCCATCGTATATAAATTGACAGGCAATGATGTCCCCCACCCTTTCCCGACCTCCTCCTGTGCTGTGACAATTGTGTTAAAAAGTTATATACATTTAAAAAATGACTGCTTCAAGGTAGGAAAGCAGGAGCCTCTGTGCACTTGTCCATCCTTTCACCTCCCAAAATTAGTAGAAAATCAAAGTGTCACAGCTGAGTTTCCAGGTTTAGGAAGTTGTTTTGTTGTGAGTGAGTCACCAGAGGGTGAGGCACACAGTAAGCATCTCCATTTATATGGCTTTATAGCTGTTGTTTGTATGAGAAGCCATCAGTGCTGTGAATAACGAGTTATATAAACTCTTCATCCAGCACCTAATTGTGTGGGAAGCTGCTGGCATCATCTCACACAGAGACAGGTACTATAAAGAGGTTTAAATTAATTAGACACCGCATCCTTGTATAACTGATAGCAGTTTCTGACAGGGACAGTATTTCCAGTGCAATAAAATCCTGTAGTTGCAGCAGGCTCCAGGTCTCAATCACGATGCTCATAGTTAATCCATAAAGCTCACGTCCCAGGATCGTTTTCAGAATGGCTTTTACAGGGTTGGGGCCAAAAGTGATGAATTAGTTTCTCTGTGCAAATTGTCTGGCTCCTCCATATTCCCTGTGATGGGGACCACCACTGGGTCCCACTGCTTTTGGGGTGTTTTCCAGCACTGGCCCCATCCCCGCTGATGTTTGGAGATGCAGAAGCACGATTGTGCCCGGGGTGAGCATCAGAGAGGGATGGGGCCTGGTGGAAAGCAGCAGTTTTAATGGTTCTGCAAGGATTTGAAGAGCATGATGGGGACGGCAGCTTTGGGGATGAATGGGGTGGAGGTGCTGCCGGGGATACAGGAGGACCACTGCAGAAGCAGGCTGGGTGGAAGGTAACGCCCCGTGGAAGTGGCTGCTGGCTCCTAAACATGCTCTAACATAGCAGGTGTTGACAGCTGATCTCCGTACCCTATGGGAATGTGGTTGGTGACAGTCCCTTGTTGCTGCTGTGGAACTTACTCCCTGTTATATGTGGGTATTAAAGACTGTAGCTAATGCTGCAATTACATGGAACAACACCACGGTTCTGTCTACGCTTATAGCTGAGAGCACTGCCCGGCTCAGCCAACAGCGTGTGTGCGGTCTGCACCGCATCTTGTAGCTGGAATAAACCTGGTAATTGTGCTTTTATTTTTGAGTGCCCTTTCAGGTGTGGCAGGGTTGCTTGAACCCCTTAGAAGCTGCCTGTTTGTCTTGGATCACCTTGAAGAGAGAATGCAAAAGGCCTTCAGGTTTTAGGCTGGGAGATTGCTGCTGAGCACTGTCTGCTACAGGAAGCCTAGAGCATCTCAATAATCCCACAGCAATGGTGGAGATGGGTGATGATGAGCAAGGACAGCCCCCTGCTTTGAAGTTCACTAGAACTTCCATGTTTGTGGTGACGGGCACTGAGATTTTGAGGGGCTGCAGTTGTGCTGCTTGGTAAATGCGGCATGAAGCCAACCTTCAAGTGGATACCAGCGTGAAGAGCATGATGGGACACTGAGGTCCTCACAGCCTAAAAGAGCAAAACAGGTTTGAAAGGTGGAGGAGAAGTGGATAGTTAGTCTTTTTGATACCTATGCATGGCTATGGACCCCACTGATATCTTCAGTCCAGAGTCCTAACCACTGTCTTCAATCATCACATTCATGCCCATCTTGCCTGCATCCACTCAAAACAGGATTATTTCAAAGGTCTTATTGATTTGCAGTGCCTCAGATGTTTTGGCTCTTTCACCTTTGTCTCCTTCATGGTTTTGGGCTATTTTAATTGATAGCTAATTGCTTGTGCAGGATCCCCAGAAACATGTCAAGGAGAGGAGCTTTATATGTATCTTGTTACTTGGCTGAGTTGGTCTGGTGTCCTGGCTTGAGCTACAACAAAATTAGAGCTTTTCAGTGATTTTACTTTTCAGCTCAGTCTCTTCTTAGTAACTGTACTTTCTGAAGTTAATGGCATATTTTTGCAGACAGCGTCTGCCTCTAAAGTGATAATACTTGATGTTTACAGCTACTACTAAGTACTGGTGTGCAGAAAGTCTTTTGCTTATACTTGCTCCTACAGAAAGCAAGGTCACTGCTGAAACTTGTGTATCACATTGGGGTGCCACAAAGGAAGAGGTCACATCTGTGGGGAGGAGCTGAGAGGACAGGTGACCCAAAGCTGACCAGTGAGGTATTCCATTCCATATACATCATATTCCGTATAAAGCTGAGGGATCACAAAAGTCAATCACTCTTCTTCAATGACTAGTGTCTGAGGAGGGCTCTGTCCATTCTGCCTTCAATTTGTGTGTTCCTGAACCCAGTTCCAGAACCCAGCTCCCGAATCTGCTGAATCCAGTTTGGGTCTTCCCCAGTGCCAGCTCCACAGCATCAGTAGTAACCGTGACGTAACTGCCATCAGAGGGGTTGGGTTCAATATAGGTTTTGTATCTACTTCATTTTATTGTTATTATTTTTGTTAAAGCTATTTTAGTTCTCTTTTTTAAACTGTAAGTCTCTCTCCTTTATTCCCTTTCTCTTCCCCTTTGGGAAGGGAGAGGGGTCAATAGAGAGCATCTGTCATTTTTCTAGTGGCCAGCCCAGCCCTAGCCCTTAACAGCTGGTTTGGGCTGGAAGCTGGTTAGCTGGAGAGCACAGGGGAGCAGTGTGAAGTGGTTGGAAGTGCAGGCAGAAGGAGGCTTTTACCCTGCACACCACCCAGCATGGGAAAGGAAGCAGGATAGCAGAGCGTTATCAATCACTTCTGTCAGCTGGAGGGAGTCCAGGAGCAGACTTCAAAGCCTTAGGGGCAGATTTGAATTGGGTGCTATATTGGGGCAGGGCGAGGAATAGTATAGAAGAGTGTAGGAGAGGGGACAGCAAGGCCAGAAGACGGTGCGCTCTCAGAGCATGATAAGGCTTTAAAGCATCCCAGGATGAAGATGTTCAGGGCATGAGGGGTGCAATGGCCGGGAGCGGGGATATCTCCCCTCCCTCAGGAGGCTGGATGCCTTCTGCAGGAGAAGCAGGAGCCTTGCCTTGGGGTCTGAGGTCCCAACAGCATCAGGGCAAGTTTTTTGTCTCTTCCTTTAAAGTGACTAAAGTGATTTGCTGAGAGGAGTATATTTCAGAAGCCTGGAGATGTGACAGTTGTGCTCTCATATCCCATTGGAAAAGATTATGGATTGCTTTATTTAGCTGTTAACAAGAATAGGAGATTCATCAAGTCATTGGTCTGAAGACAGCATGGCTGTAGGTTTGGAGGGGCAAGCACTGAGAGGAAAAAGTCGTTGCTGATTAGGGCCATTGGTTTAAGCAAGGAAATCAAAGGATATTCCAACACAGGGCGCTGTGCAAGGAGAGATGGCAAGTTACGTGAGTGTAGCAAAGAAGCAAGTATGGTCCTTAGGACAAAAGGGGTGGCATGGGGAGAAGGATTCACTGTGACTGGGATGTTCAAGCATTCATGGTGATGGTGCTGGCATCAGAAAGAAAAGATTGGGTTTGGATGGATCCAACACTGTCTTGATGTCTGGTTTTGGTGGGATCAGGTTTCAAAAGGGAAGAACCACCCAGCCTTCACCAGCAACACCAGCAGCAGGATAAATAAAGAGATGGGGAAGAGCCAGACAGCAGAACGGGTTGGAAAGTTTAGTGGGATCAAGGTCTAGGAGACATGAAACAAGGTAATTTTATGAGGGGTGAGGTGGTTCAGTGCCCAAACACAACCAAGGAGTGGTCAGCATAGATAAGATTATCATGAGCAAAATGGGAGAGGAGTGTCGCTGATAGGGAGCATGAGGCATGGCCAGGGCTGCGGGCGTGCGAGAGGAGTGTTTACATCCGCTTGTGGGTCAGGCAAAACAAAGCTAAGCTGAAGCTACCTTCAAGGAAATCATGAGTGGATCCTGATGCACCGTAAAGAAAAGAGGCCTTCGTAAAAAATGAAAGAGCAAAGACCCAATGACGCAAGCTACCTGCGTGCTCAGTCTGGCTGCAGGAAGAAAGCGAGCTGCTTAACCAAATGCACTGTATTTTGCAGGCAGGAATATTTTCTCAGCAGCAGCTTGCGAAGCAGCAAACCCTCACGCCTCGCATGCTGAGGGTCTGGTCTCAGCAGTTCTCCGCAGCCAAAACCCTCCCTTCTTTCTGACATCTGCAATGTGCACCTGCATGTTAAGGCAGGGACATGTTTTTATGTCCCTTGGAGCACTCCCTCTACAGCAACTGAGCAAAGCAGGGTCTGCATGGACCTTGCAAGAGCTTCAGGATATGGGGCAGAGAAATCCCATGTGTACATTCATTGCAAAAAGAGCAAACATGGTCTTTGCACTTGACAGCTGGGGGTTGTAGAGCGTGGATTACTTGGCAGTAGACCGCCATCATTGCAACTAGTAACTCGGGCAGCAGTGTGCTTCAGACAATCCCTCACCATTTTTAGTTTTTATTAGTTTATTTTTTGCGGTAGAGATAAAATTTAGGAGCCTACTTCTGCCATTGCACCATGCTCCAGGCTCAGAGGTTTTTGTGCTAAGAGACATTCAGTGTGGCAGGGTATTTAGTTCCTTCTCTGGAAATGTTATGTTTGTTTTTCCATCTTTTGCAGTGCTTTCTGATCTGTAAATCTAGGCAGCAGCATGTAGAAAAGAGATGCCAAGGAGGGACATAATTCCCCATGCATGTCCGTATACATGTAATTTCCAGCTGATATATTTCTTTCAACTGAGTGATCTCAGCCATCCTACTGCAGGAGAATCTCTAAGTGTAGTAAGTGTTGATCATATACAAGCTCTAAAATAAACAGCCTGTCTTCTCCCTGACCATTACAATTTTGGGGATATTCTTACTTCCTAAAGTTCCCCCCTCCCCTTTCATTTTTTCCCCTTGGAAACTCAGGAGGGTTAAGTGGAAGAAGCCTTCAGAGGTGGGCAGGTTGGAGTCTCCTGCCATGACTTTCCACCAAGGTCAAACAATTTTGCTTTGGTCCTCTGGAGCCCAAAATGCAACTCCAATAGTACTATGGAGAGGGAAAGAGCTAACAGCATCCTTGCCAAACATTTGACAGTCCTTTCCAAACTTTTACTCCAGACAGAGTTATTTTGCACCCTCCCGTAACAACTGCTCTTGGCCATGTCCTACTTGGGTGTCACCAGCCAGCTGGGAGCAGTTCAATAGGTCCTTCAAGGATCTCCACTTCTCTTTACAGCTCCCCAGGCAGCCCTTGCAATCATCTAATGAATTAAGCCCTGGTCTTTTCCATCCATGCTGCTAGCAGCGCTGCCGTTGGAAGGGTGTTGGGCATGATGGTTAGTAGCAGTGCATGCACGTGAGAGCCAGAGCCAGGAGCTGCTCCTGCTCTCTCCTCACAGGGCGAGTTGTGCCATCAGTATTTCCACCTTCTCTATCTCCAGGCAGGGCTGCCAAGGTGAAGACACTGAAAAATGAGGTGAGGGATGACTTTGGACATGAGTGCTGCTACCACAGCATGAATCTGTGGAAGCGGAGCAAGGAATTAACCCACAACTCACTCCTCTAGGTGCCGGAGAAGAAGGGGCAGTGGCTGTGCCACATGTAGCAGCATCTTCCTAAACCCCTGGTCCCTGCAGAGCAGAGCCAGGCTCTCACCTCAAGGAGTCACCTGGATCCTGGAGGCTCCATCGAGGCAGTTCACTCCTTTGGAATAAAAAGAAGCCTGAATGTTTTTACCCGGGTCTTAACTCTGACCCGTGCCCAACACATGCATGCTAGGGTTATCAAGCACTTTGTGTTTGGGATTTTTCTTATTTAACCCAGCTTGCCAAGCATTTTATTGGCTGCCTTGGTGACCTTGGTGACCACCCAGCCTGCCCTCCAGAAAAACCTCATATGAAACAGTTCACCTTTCTTAATAGGCTTTTCTATTGTCTGCGTACCTGCTTTTGGAGGCCAGTGACAGTGGTGACAGTGCGTTCTCTTGCATTAGAAGTATGGAAAGAGACACAAGATAGGGAATACAGCTTAGCGGACCCAGTATGTGACAGGGGGTAGTGCAAGAACCTGCTGCCTACCAGCACTGCCTGCAATGGTGCCTGCTCCCAGTACATGCATCCAGCCCTGGGAGCAGTAACCTCCCTCTGACTCCAGAAGCTTCTGACCCCAAGAACACCCACCTCAAGGACAGGTTTGCCCCCTGGCTTCGCATTCCTCATCCTTTTCTGCTTTATGGGTTCAGCATGAAGCTAGGAGACCCTCTTTCTCCTCCCAAAGCCTTATTTTGCCCCCTGTGAGCTTCAGGGAAGTGGAAATGGTGCAGGTGTGTCTTCTGAGGTGGCTGCAAGGACTGATACACTGTCTTAGACATCTTCCAGGAGGGCCTCAGCCACCGTGGCCATACCTGGCATACCACATCTTGGTGCCAGTATAGGATCTCAGCCTTACTGTCACGTCCTCATGCCTGGTGACTGCCTGCAGCCCAGCCTGCCCTCCCCTCAGCCCCACTAGTCCTCTGGGACACGTATTTGTTGAACATGTCTCCTCTGAAGGAGGTTTGGGTTGGAACTGACTGAATAGCTGCCAGGTCTCTGCTTTGAACCTGGGGAGTGTTGCCCAGACCATGGAGGGACCAGTCCCCTCTCTTCCCTGGAACAGGGTAGGTTTCTCCTCCTTACACAAAACCATCACCCTGGGAGGTGTTAGTCCCCACGAACTGGGTGGGGGGAGAGAAGCATGTCTACAAGGGACCTTCCCCTAGGCATTTGCTTCCCTTTTAAATGAAGTGCCAGTTGGAAGGGCGTCAAGTGTCTTGTATAAACAGCCTGGAGTCAGGATTTGCTCTGAAGGAAATGTGAGGATGATTAAGAGGGGATTTTGTGTGTGTGGGTTCGTGTAGGTGCACGCCTTTGGCCCCGCTGCACTGCTCCCTGGCCACCTCTGATTGCTGCTTGCCTGCAGCTCCAAAAATACTCCAGGCTCTAATGGGAGCATCTGCTCCGGAGGGTCAACACTTCATATTTGTGGGAGTGTCCCCAACTCCTTAACCTCCCACCATGTCTTCACCCTCAGGGCCGTTGTGTCAGCTTTGCGTCAGCAAGACCTCCCTTCAAAAGAGCTTGGCTCTTCTTTAAGAACTCCTTCTTCGTTAAGTGTTAGGGAAGATGGATGATAATAGCTCTGTCCCCTCCTGGGGTTGCTTGGCGGGTGCATGGGGCCAGCACAGCACATCTGGTGCTCTCTGCAGCTGGAAGGGACTGGGCTGGCGCTGGTTTCCAGGGACCAGCAGGTTGTGGGTGGTCAGCATGAACATGCAGGCGTGGGAATGCATGGGAAGAGGGACAGGGATGGGGGAGACCTGTGAGAACCTGCAAGGGGACATGGGAGGGCGGTGCTCTTCATCTCCACCAGCCTCAGAGGTCTGCTCTTCCTAGCCAAAGTGTGTTGGCCAGTGCCAAGGTCCAGTGGTGCATGGACTCCTTTTGGAGAGCCCTCCAAGTAAGGTCCTCGACCAGCTATTTGCACTCAGAGCCTTCAAGGTTTGTGCTGTCATTATGTTAATTAGAATTGAGTCTACTGAATTGGAGGGGAAGTCTTAAATCAGGCGCATCTCTTGCCTCTGGACAGCTGAAGTGTGTCTGGAAAAGCTAAGTTCCAGCTGTACAAGTCATAGAGCAAAGGCTGGTTTGCTTTGCTCTGACTGTTTTGGGTGACAGCTTCTTCCCAAACAAAACAAATCTTCTCTATCCTTCCTCTCCCATCCTCCAGGCCCCATTTTGTCCATCCCCAGGTTACAACCAATGTATAAACCCGTCTCAGGCCATCTTCTGCCAGCTCTGCCTTTTCCTGCCTGCCCTCTCTGACCACAGCTTGTCCCTCTCATCTCCTCCCCTCTATACTCTCATGAAGCACAGCCAAGGCTGGTTCCCCATGGTCCTTCCACACCTCTACCTTCTCCCCATTCCCTGCCAACCCCAGCATTTAGGGGAGTCAGGCTGCCTCTCCTCCTCACCTTCCCTCCCCACCAGCATCCTCTCTCTCCCTAACACTTCTCATCTCCCCATCTGTCCTGGGATTAGGCTGACATTTGCTGCACTAAATTCAGCCTCCGTGATCCACCCTCTTCCCTCCCCGCTGATAAACAGTTTTGCTTCTCCAGCTAACGCCTCACACCAGGAGAGCTCTCCCTCCAGCTGCTCTGCATCTCAGGCAGTCCCAGCCCTCCACTGTTTAGCCAGTGCTTCCTTACTCGAATGACTTCAATAGGGTCTGGCCAGAGCGGCAGGAACAAAAATTAATGTCCTCTGGCAACAAGATCCCCTCTCCATTTCTCATCCTCTGCTCCAGATCAGTCTGGCTGGACTAATTACACAGTGATCCCAGGTCAGGTTTGGGGAAGGTGAAGGCGGTGGGTCCAGCTTTCACCCAAACGGCTGTGTGCTGGGAGGGATTTTTGAATGTAGGAGTTGATAGCTGGAGGGTGTAGAGGTCATTCTGCTTCAAGAGTTTACTTCCAGATGTTTCACTTCCACTTTGTCCCTGTCTGGGAAGGTTTCCCATGTTACACCCCAAGGTGCTTTGTGGTTTTTCGGTCAGGGCAAAGTCCCAGTTTGGGACTTTGTCCTCTCCTGCTCAACTACTGCAGTGGTAGATGCCTGCTTGATGCTAGCCTGTCTGCTGACAGCCCTCCAAGATGTGGCTGGGGAACTGATGATGGCAGCTTGTCCCTGTGACTCTTCTTCCCTCTTTTTTCGTGTTTGCCTTTCTCTTCCACCTTTCTGTGGTCTCCAGGTTGTTCCCAGCCTGCCCTCACACTGCCAGGGCTCCATTTCCTCTTTCTTATTCATCTCCATCTTCTTCTCTCCCACTATCTGTCATCATCTCTCTCATCTCTTATGCTTTTAGATACTCAGCTGTGTCTTCTGGTTGGTGCTATCCTCTCTCACAGGAGAGGCTTCCCAAAAAGCCATCTTCTTGTGCATCTTCTTCTACCCAAATGCTCTTGCAATTGCTGGACCTGGCTCTGTGTCCTCCTCTGCCCCCCAAAAAGCCACTCCACCCACCTATGGCATTTGCATCCTCCATATCGGGTGGACAATTTTGTTCTTTTCCTGGTTTTGTTTTTTTTTCACACAATGGGTCAGAGCTTCTGGGTGCTACCACCATTTCAAATGAATGCTGATAATGAGTATTGCTGCTCTCCTAGCCAAGGACACAAGGAATTTGTCAACCCTGCAGTACTTTTGAGCCTCCATTCATCATCTTGGGCTTCCCACCCGTTATCTTTGTGGGACACACTTCCGGTATTCAGCAAATATTTGATTTCCTGTGAATTTAAATTAAAAGACCTTTCCCCTTATTTTTTTTAAAAATTATTTTAAAATACTTTTGGCACCACACGGGCGCATTCCATTCCAAGAAAAATAAAGGAAAACTGTTCTGACTAAATATAGATCAAAAGGCATTTGTGAGCTGCCTCTTGCATCTCTGGCTGAGAGTTCTTTCCTCTCCCAGGCCACCCGGGCTCTTTCAACCACGCTTCTGCCTTGCCCCGAAAATTCCCTCCTCTGCTCCAGGCAAGCCCTGCCTCCATTCAGCTTGGTTTCTGCCAGGCTCCAGGGAGAGATGCTGTTTTCCGAATACTACAGAGATCTTCCAGTAGTGAGACCACGCTGTGTATATCTCATCCTTTCCCTCTGGGGCTTTTAAAGCCCTTTTTCAACTTCTTGCAACACCCTGTGGAGCAGGTTCCATTGACTGGCTTTATAGCTGGGTGAATCCAAGGGGCCAACTGGAAACACTGGATCTCAGGTAGTGGAAACCAGCGTGGCTCCCTTTCAGCTGCGGCACGGCAGCTGCAGGCTCGGCTCTAACATGGTCTCAGGAGCACCCACCAAGTCGAAGCAAAGTCAAGCCTGTCTTATTTATCATTGTGCAACTCCCAGTGCAACGGATTGTCCTCAAGTTGGAGGGTTGCCGCAGTGCAAATACTAATGGGTATTTAATGACGGTAAAGCAGAGAAAAGTTAAAAACAGAGCTCTTTGTCCTTTCTTCTGAACAGTGCACCGCTCGTTTTGCAAATCTAAGTTAATCAGGGATCCAGGACTGAGCCCTTCAGTAGATCTATCGCATGTCAGAGATGCAGCTATGTTGGCCAAACTGAGCCCATGTGCGTTTGACTCTCAGATCCCTTCCACGGGACATGGCCATCAGCAGTTACACATCAGCAGGGCACTAACTGAGATGGGACTTTTTTTTGCCCCCAGGTATTTGTGCTGTGCCATGGACTTCTCCAGCTCTCCCAGCTCCTCTACAGTGCCAACTTCAAGAGCAGCCTCACCACCATTGAGAAGCGCTTTGGGCTCTCCAGTCTCTCTTCAGGTTTCATCTCCAGCTTGCACGAGGTAACCGGGTGAGGATTTTGTGCAGGGGCCCCGACAGATGGCCAGAACACAGGTGGAACCTCTCCAGAATAGAGTCTCATGGTTGTTCACACCAAGTGCTTCCTTAGCCATGCCCACATGTGCTGGATGAAGCAGCTATTGATGTGCACTTGGACACCTCTTCACACTTCACTTCTGCTGTACTACATGCCGGGAGGTTGAGTGTAGGTTTATGTGGCCTTGGAGGGTAGCAGCAGAAAGTAGATTGCTTCAGAGGAGACCAATCCACCCTGGGATGCCATACATCTCCAACAGAAACCTGACTGGGAGACAGAAAACACACCATGTGGTTCTTGTCTATTGATCACCGTTCTCGCAGCTTTTGTGAAGAGCATTTTATTATGAGTAGTAGCCACACAACTACAGTTCTGTGAGCAATTTCCAGTAGAAGTACCTGTTTTCGTAGGTTTCTCATTGGCTTTAGGAATGACCCTGGCCTGAGGCATTCCAAGCTTTCTCTAGAAAGAGACCCTGGCCAGCAGTCTCTCCAAGATCTAGCCTTCTCTCCAGTGCTCCCATCTCCTGATGGCCCTGTGGCAAAGGACTGACTTTCACTGGCATATTGCTAAGCTGGCCCAGGATTTTCTCATAAACTCTCTTATCACTTACTCCTCTGGAATAAGTTTTCTAGTTCACATTGTCATGAATTGTATCCTTTCTTGTAGCTCTTCAAGGCCAACTAGGAGAAGACCTGCTGGCAAAGATAAAGAAGCCCTTGGTGGCAGCCCACCTTGCAAACAGCTGGTCTTCTCACATGGGATCCTCCACCAAGAGGCTGGGCACTGGGAATCCTCCTGGGTCCTTGGGGGAGTAGATGCCCATGTCTTGCCTCAACAAGCACCTACATCTGAGGTTAAAAAGACTGGTTCAGGGCCTATTGAGACCAGTGAAGGACTTCTCACTGATTGTGACTAGGTCCAAAGCATGCAAAGAAAAAGACCCTGTGCAGGCAGTTGTTGGTAATGACGAACTGGCATAAATAATCCCTGCAGAATATCTCAAAGCTGGAGCCCATATGCTCCATATCCACCAGAGAACTTACTTGTACTTACGAGAATTAATGCCTGGAGAAGTCATATCAGAGCAAACATCATGTAGAGCAGTCTGTTACTGCAAAAATATCAAGGGAAAAGGATCGGAGTAGGACATATGCCATGCTGTTAAAGAATAAGAGCATGTGGACAACAGACACATCTTTATTTCTCTGCTTGTGAGAGAAATTTCTGTGCTTTACTCCAGCTCTGTGTGAGCTGCCCTGACTGTCCAGGACCACAATCTTTTTGTGTGGATGACTGCAGCAATTCCAAGAACAAAAACCACAAAGACACAAACAAGGGAGCCCATGTAAACATTAAAAAAAATATTCTTAGCCATGTGTGCCAAGGTTAAAATAATGTTTAGCTTGTCCCAAGCTGACAGAGCCCGTGTAATGGTAGTTTCATGGCATTCATCCACTTGCCTGAGTAAGCTGCCTGTTTTCATATCTTTTTAGCTGATCCTATCTGCAGTTGCAAATGTCCAGAGTCACAAAATTTGCAATGAGCTGGGCCTGTGTCTGTTAGGGTCATGGGAATGGAGGCAATATGCTTCATTTCTTGCTGTATTTTGCGGGGATTGATTTTGTGCCACATCCTATGGGGTGGGGGACAGCTGTGGGTGCTGAAAGAAGCCCCAGCCAGACCACAGGGAGGTTGTGACGTTGTCCATGACAACAAGGGATGCACACAGGTTACGGAAGCCAAAGAGTTGGCCCGCTGACTTTTGATGAGAAGGGAGCACTGACTTACTGTGAATACCCAGGGTGAAGGGCTGTCACATTCCTGCTCTTGTGGAGGTCAAATACCACCGGATATAAGCTCTCCACCCATTTGGACCCACTTAATGGGGGGACTAGTTATAAGGTCTTCACTTCCTCTGTGACATCTTCTAACATTGTCCCCATTTTGCTGTGCCCTTTCCAGATTGGCAATGTGGTCCTCATCATCTTTGTCAGCTACTTCGGCAGCCGAGTTCACCGCCCGCGGGTGATCGGCATCGGAGGGCTGCTGCTGGCGCTGGGAGCGTTCCTGGTTACCCTGCCCCACTTCCTATCAGACCCCTACGAATACACCACACTGAGCACCGGTAAGTGCCTCCACCTTTATCACCGTGAGCTGTGCCAGCACAAATCCACCTCCAGTCGCTCTGGGCTGGGTAATGTGTGCCTCCCCAAAAAAGAAGGGCTGTATCCAGTGCACACACTATTTAAACGTAGCATTTGGAGGGAAAGACTTCAGGTAGGGATTTGCTATCTTAAGCCTGGTTTCAGTATAGCTTTGCAACCCCTGAATGCAATATGTGGGATCCTCTCTGCCTCTTCCTGGCGTGTCATTCCAGCCACAGTTTCAAGTGCTGTGGTCATGGTGAAGGACCTAAATTCCCCAGAGATGTTCCTGAAGGCCTCCAGAGGGAGCAGGTTGTGTTTCAAGCTCAGCAGGCAGGATCTCCTTGGCAGGCACCTCTCTCTCCCGTTAGTGCCGGAGGAGCTTGCTGTAAGGCTGAGACCCCCTGGGAGAGCCATCACCCCCCATGGACATGCCAACCCAGGGATATTTGTAAGAAGGCTCCGTATTCACTGAGAGAGCACATACTTCCACGTGGATACTCTAAAATACACTTGAAAACTGTTTAACTAACTTAATATGTTATTTTAAATATGCTTCTCTCCTGGCTGTGCCAACCCATCTGTCTGGATCTCTAAGTATGACATGTCCCTGATTTCTGCACAGGTAGGGTATGTCTCTCCAACCTGCTTCAGAGCATCCTGGAAATAGGTTTCCTTTCTGTGGCATCAGAAGAGCCCCAGCCGCAGCTCTAAAGCTGCCTAGTGCTGACGGCATCATTATTAGCAATAGCATGTCATTTAGTTGTCCAAAAAGCCGGCCAGGGAGACAGTGTGAAATAACTGTGAGCAGAGAGCACTGCTGATGGGACAGCAGATGTGGGGCAGAAGCTCTGGGATGCAGGAGAAGCTGGTTCTGCTGCTGATGCCTGTGTGATTGTGGACAAGTCACTTCACTTCTGGTTTTTTTTTGAGCACTGGTACATTTCCAGAGGTGTCCCAAAGGCTCTAAAGCACCTTGCTACTGAGGTTTTGTGTTTTTCTGAATGCTGAGCTGGATTCATACCCGAACAGTTCTCCATCTTGTTTGGATGGCCATTATTTGCTCAAGAAGCCAGTCAGTGACACATGCTCTGGGGGCAAAGCTGCTCATGTGAGTGACAAGAAGGCCTGAAAATGCAGTCTTGATGTGTGTGTATGCCTCCTTGCACCAGCTCTGCTTTAACCTTTGTGGTGGGTTAACCTTGGCTGAGTGCCAGGTGCCCACCAAGCTGCTCTGTCACCCCTCCTTTTCTTCCCTTCTCCCTCCCCAGCAGAGCAAAAAGAAAGGGGAGGAAAATAAGACGAGAAACAAAAAGCAGTTTAATAATAATAGAGGCAAAGCCAAGCAAATCTGCTCATGGAATCAAAGAAAAACAAAGTTTTATTCTCTACTTCCCATCAGTAGGCGATGGTTGGCCACTCCCTGGGAAGCAGGGCTCCAAGATGCGTAGCGGTTGCTCTGGAGGACAACAGAACACCTCCCCCTCCTCCTCCTTCTCCCTAGCTTTATAGCTGAGCTGACGTCATATGGTATGGAATATCCCTTTGGTCAGGTCGGGTCAGCTGTCCTGGTTGTGTTCCCTCCCAAGATCTTGCCCACCCCATCCCACTGGGGGGGTGAATGTTGGGAAGACCCTTGGTGCTGTGCAAGCCCTGCTCAGCAGTAGTCACAACACGGGTGTGCTATCAACACCCTTCTAACTCCCAGCACAAAACCACTGCTGCTATGTGGAGAACCAGCTCAGCCAGACCCAGTACAACCTTCTTCTCCTTTCTCCTGGTTTTTGTGCATGACAAAAGATGTTGGTCTTGGTGGTCTCGCTGCAGGCAGCTGAGAGCTGGGGCAGCACAAGGGCGAAAAGCAAATGCTCCCACTTGGAGCCTGGCTTCCCTGCGGCCCTGCTGAGAGCCCAGGCTGGACATCAATGCAGCTGATGGTTTGCCTATAGCCCAAAGCACTTTGGAAAGGAATATAATCTTTACTGGAGTCACAAAGGTATTGCAGCATGACAAGTGAGGTTGTCTCCCTGCTGCTGAGCAGTATGTGGGTAACAGAGCAGAGTTAAGATCTTCCGTCCCCAGGGCCTGTTCTGCTCTAGCCAGTATGCCTTATGGATCCATACAAAGGAGGGCTACTGGTTTAACTGGGTAGGCTTTGGGAGCAAGCTAGGGTGTACGTTGACAGCCCCAGTTTCTGTGTAGGATGCAATACGCAGAAGAGCCTGCGTCAATTTCAGAGGGCTGACTTTGGTCTTCCCAAAGTGACTTCAGCCCCTAAATCCTTGGGATGCCAACAAGCCTTAGCCTCCTTGGGGAGGCTGTGCTACCAAGGATGATGGGAGCAGCTGCAGCAGTACCAGCCAGGGAAAGTCTTCCACCACTACTTAGAAGACGTTTTGTCCTGGAAAGTCTTTGAGCATTGTGTCCTAGCCCAGTCCTCTGAGCTCATGGAGCCTTGGCTGTGCCAGGGAGCTGCTGGGTAGCCTTAGGCAAGTTGCTGCTTTTAGTTAGGTCCTGATTTGCTGCAGCTCAACAGGATGCAAACCCTAGATGGGGATCAAAGCACAGTGAGGACAGAGCTGTTGGCAGGTGCCTGTCTGCTCTGGGAAATCTGGTGCCACCACGTCTGATTGGCAAGCCCAGATTCCATGAAACGTTATTAAAAATGATGGCCCAGTGTGTGGCTGAGAGTGTGCCAGCATTCATGGAGAAATATGAAGACCAGCTCTCCTCAGCTGCCTCCCTGCTACACAGCCTCGAATGTCTTCATGTTTTCCAAGTCTGCAGTTTGGGGAGTGGATCAGGCATCAGATAACAAGTTCTCTGACAGCTTAAATTCATGTGTTGGGCTACGAACCAGTCAGGATTTGGGACAGGGATGCCTCTTACTGTTAGGGAAACAAGCAGAAGGAGCAGGTATCTTCCTGCTGCCCTACCTGGAGCTGTACATTTCTTGGTCCAGCCTTCACAGCCCCTGAAGATATTCCAGTCTTGACTGAAGTTTGCATGTCAGTTTTGAGCAGGGTGAAGAACTCTCTATGTTCAGATGGTATGAAGAAGTAAGGTCTTTGCTTTGCAAGAAAGTTGGCTGCTCGTGAGTGATGAGGCCAACAGAGACTGAGGGGCAGGGTGTCCTGCTCAGGGCAGTCAGTTCACCCCAGGGAGCATCTCTCCCTATTCCTGCCTGGGTACCACAAGGGAGCAAAAGCTACCGGTATCAAAAAGCCAACCATGTATTAGGTTTGCCCTCACTAACCTGAGAGCAGCCTCACTCCACAACATGCAATCTGGCATCAGAGACTTCCGTAGCTCTTGCTTTTGCTGCGGTAAGATCTTCATTAGGAGGCTTCTTCTATCTGGCAGTGTGGACCCTTTAGACAACACGGCTTTGAACAGACTTACATAGTGATTTTTGTGCTGCCACACTACTCCAGTGAAAACCCCTGATCACCTGACAAATGTTTGCATTTGGTTTGTGTCTGTTTGCTTAGAAGTGTAGAAAATTAGTAGTTATTACATTAACAAGAAAGACGTGATAGGAATGTTGAACCAATTAGAAATAATACCCCTCAAAAAAAGAAAACGAAAAGCCAGAGTAGAAGAACTGGCATTGGAAGACCGGGGATTACTCTGTTTGTCCTGCAACACCTTCATTTTACATGGAAAACAGTTTATTCCATCCATGAATATTTAGGCTTTTCCACTGGCTTTGACAACATCTGTCTGAATTTTGTCAGTTGTCTAGGTCCAGCGTTGCTGCAGAGATGGAGAGCTTTTTATCCTCTGATGACAGCTCAGATACAGCTCACAGGAGCTGGGCTACAGGACAGGAGAAATTAATTTGCTTCCATCTTCTCTGATCAGCCTGTCTTTAAAAGTTTGGTCGTTTGCTACACTAACCTCAGTGTAACACCCCAAAGGAAGGGAAAGGTGATGAGAACTGATAAATAAAATGAGCAATCCATGCAAAATCCAACAGTGTATGCCTACTCAGCAAATCTGGGAGATTTCCCAGTATTTAGAGATTTAGTGTGGGAGGAGGAAGGGAATGTGACCAGAACTGTAATGCTCATTCTTCTTCCTTTCAGGAAACGAAAGCCAGGTCCAGGCTGAACTCTGCTATGCAGAGAATAAGTCTGTGTGCCCAAACACCACCCAGGATCCCCAGAAGGAGGCCAGCAGCATCTGGGCAATGATGGTCATCGCTCAGCTGCTGGCCGGAATTGGCACGGTTCCCATCCAGCCCTTTGGGATATCCTATGTAGACGACTTTGCAGAAGCCAACAATTCCCCGCTGTATGTTGGTGAGTGGGACTGTTGCTGTATACTGTTTTGTTTCCTCCAGACTCTTAGAGGTGAGGTGTAGAGGTGCTCATCTGGAGAGGAACCTGTGGACAGTTGAGCTGTGACCGGTTGTGCAGTCAGTGGGACTCAGATGAGATACTTCCCCATTAAAAGTCTGGGCTGTCTCTCTTCTTTATGGTCAGCTGTTCTCTGTAGGTTTGTATTTATCATGTGGATATTAGGAAGCTAAAGAATCAGGGCAAGGAGATGAGATGGATGAGCTGGGGCTTCTCCCTGTTGTCTCAGAATCATAGAATACTAGGGGTTGGAGGGGACCTCTGGAGAGCATCTAGTCCAACCCCCCTGAGGGAGAAGGCTCACCTAGAGCAGGTCACACAGGAACGTGACCAGGCGGGTTTTGAAAATCTCCAGAGAAGGGGACTGCACAACCTCCCTGGGCAGCCTGTTCCAGTGCTCCATCACCCTCATGGTAAAGAAATTTCTCCTCATGTTGAGGTGGAACTTTCTGTGTTCCAGTTTGTGCCCATTACCCCTCATACTGTCACTGGGCACCATTGAAAAGAGACTGATGCTATGTTCCTGACACCCACCCTTCAGATATTTATACACATTGACCAGGTCCCCTCTCAGCCTTCTTTTCTCCAGGCTAAACTGCTGCAAGGCTCTCAGCCTTTCCTCATATGGGAGATGTCCCAGTCCCTTAATCATCTTTGTAGCCCTCCATTGGACTCTCTCCAGTATTCCTCTGTCCCTCTTGAACTGGGGAGCCCAGAACTGGACACAATATTTCAGATGTGGCCTTACCAGGGCAGAATAGAGGAGGAAGAGAACCTTCCTTGACCTGCTGCCAAGTCTGTGAGAACTTACGCCATCTATGGGGGAAAAGAGTAGTAAGGAACCTTCTCAGAGTCCATCTCCTGCTCTGACCGTGGTTTAACCAGAGCTATGACAGCCTGTACATGGCAATTAACACAGGTTTTGCATCAAGAGTTCAAAATCGGTATTTTTGCTGTGGAATTGATCCTTGCCCAGTGGGGACTCCCAGGCTCAGGAGGGAGCTGTATATCTTGAGGGAGCAGGCCCTTGATTGCCAAGAGATAGGTGCTGGCTTCCATGTTGAACTGCATTTTTCTCCCTGTGAAAACTCACCTGGGGCTGGCTTGCCTACATGAGCTTTGAGCTCAGTCCACAAGTTATTTAAAACCTGATTCCTTCTGGTGCCGAACAATGTCTTTAAAGCAGCCAAAGGTGTCAGAATGATTTGGGAGTCAAAAGCGGATATTCCAAAGCAGTAAAGGAGAAGGAAAGCCTTTGGAATTCGATCCCAAGGACAGACTATAGACAAGCGCTGGAGTGCTTGACAGGGTCTCCAGACCCACCCAGGTGTGCTTTGCTCCAGGCTTCTACTGGAAAGGGCTGCTGCACCACCTAAGAGCTCTGCAGAAAGTCTTCTTTCATTCCAAAGAAGTCAAAAGGAAACATTTTGGCCTTACAGATTAAGTCTAAGTTACCTATTTTTAAAACAGGATAGTTCAGCTTAATCAAGGGTTATCTGCTAGCCTTTTTGCTCTCAACATATTTCACCTCCCCTGAAGTTTTCACTAAATGTTTTTGCTTGTATCTCAGGACCAGCATGACTTTGTTTCCTTGGCCTCCTGTAGGAGATTAAGGTCTCCTTCACCTGCAGGAGCCCAGGATGCCACCGTCCTGCTGCTCTCTGGGGTTTCCCTCTTTGTCACAGTGAATCACAGACATTCACAGTGTAGCTGGCATCAGCAAAACCTTGATTGCTACTATTGCCTGCTCACATTGGCTCTCTCTGCTCCTTTATTTCAGCCATCCTCTTTGCCATTGCCGTGTTCGGCCCTGCTTTTGGATACTTGCTGGGATCTGTGGTGCTAAGGCTCTTCGTGGATATTGGAAGAGTTGATACTGGTGAGTATTTCTCAAGTAGCCATGTTCTTCTCAAAAGCCTTCTGAGTCCAAAGGTCACTCTGAGATGACTGGTAGCCACCAGTCTGGCAGAAGCCACCAGTCCCATGACCCAGAAAATCCACTCCCCTGGAAAGACCTGACGTAGAATAGCACCCGCAGCACACTTCTCTACTCCATCTCCCTGTGAGAAAGGCTACAGATTGACCTGAAGCCACCACTGAAGCAGAGCCCTGTGGTAGAAACATTTCGATGTCCTACTCGTAGTGCTGCACTGAAGTTTGGCATCTGCCAACTGCCACCTCACTGAGGAGCTATCACCCTATGCTAGCATGGTGATGGAGAGGAGCAGGGACATCTGAAGGGTACAGGGATGGAGAAGACAGCCATATGGCAACCAGTGTTCTATGAGTGCACAGGAAGACTTGGGTCTACTCATCCATCTCCCCTTTGCTGGCATCTGCAGAGAGCTGGACCAAGCCAATGCCACCACAGGGCTTATTTTTTTTTATCTGTGGTTTGTACTTATTGTTTCTGGTAACTTAATCACTAAAGAATTCTCCCCAGCTCCATCATTAATGTGGCTTTTCCTGTGTTTCCTTAGAGAGATCAGAGCTCGCTTGACATTTTTGTCCGGTGCCTGATAAGAATAATAAATGAACTTGGGGCAGGAAATGGCAAAAAGCCTTGGCTCACTCCCCACGGCAGCAGACGAATTTAGCAGCCTTTGCCCAGTCGCCCTGTGATGATGTCCGAGCTCTGGAGTGGTCCTGTTTGGAGAAGCAGGGCAATTTCAGTGGGGTGTGGGCTCCTCTCCTGGCGCACGCTGGCACAGGAGGCTGGAGGCTGCTGCTGGTTCCTTTCCCAGCTGCAATGTCCCGGCAATGGGGACATGGGGTCCCCATGCCAAGCCAAGCAGTCTGTCAGCCTCCTGTGAGCATCACTTGGCCCAGCCAAAGGATGCCTGCACTGGAGACGGAGTGGCTCTCACCTTCTCCTCCTTTTCCGGAGAAGGCGCCCAGAGTTTCATCCACTCGGAAACCAGGCTCATTAAGAGCACTTTTCTGCCGGCACGGGTCCTTCCCTTGGCTTCTGCAAGCAGAGAGTGACCAAGACTGGAACAATGGGAAAGCAATTCTTTCCAGGAAAGTAGCTGTGCCTTTTCCCGGTCCCTGTCTCAGCTCAGCATCCCTAGCAGGCAGCAAGGTCCAGACCCACTGTGTGTAAGGCAGAGGAGGATGGAGTCAGGCCCCCGTAATCACTGCCTTGCTGGCTGGCTCAACAGGGAAGGGTTGAACCTGTGCCATCAGCATACTTTGATGCTGACTAAATCCATCCTACAGTCATCTGGGAGGCTCGGCACAGTTTGGATGGGGAGAGGCAGTGCAGGATCCTGGCCAGGGGAAAGGAGGTCAAACACAACCAGGGCTGGTCTTGCTATCAACGCTGGTGGGAGCTCCCACCTCCATCTAATTACTTTTCAATGCCAGTGGAGAGATCCTCAGACTGTGCCCACATGGACCCTTTGTGCTCCACCAGTCCATATTTGCATGGACATTTGCCTCTTACACATGCAGAAGCAGAGCTCTTACGATGGGGGCCTTGTGTCTTGCAGCTACAGTGACCCTGACACCGAGGGACCAGCAGTGGATTGGAGCCTGGTGGCTAGGACTTCTGATCTCCTCAGGCTGCTTGGTGCTCACGTCCATTCCTTATTTCTTTTTCCCTCGGTACCTGCTGAAAGGAGAGGTGAGACCTCATTTCTGGAGGGCCAAAACATCTTGGTGCTGGGGCTGCACTCAGGGAAGAAATACCTGTCCCCAGAGGAGAGGGAGGAGAGGGAGGGAGCCCAGCAACCTTTCACAGATGTGGTTACAACTTCTCACAAGTGAAAAATCTGCACACACAAGCTCTGTGCCTCTAACATGTGAAGGACCAGACCCTTCACTTCCTCACCATTAGCTGGAAAGCCAGAACCACCACAGCTCAGCAGACCAAAACCAGATCTCATGCCCTTCCTACTAGCTGCATCAACAGCATCTGTTGGGAAGGTTTTGGTTAGACTTGTGCTTTTCTTGCAGCAGGACAATGACTGGGTGGCTTCTTGGGGTTCCTGCACGCAGTCCTTGGTAGGGCTCTGTCTGTGAGGACTTTGATCCTCCTGGAGTGTCTGACCCGGTTCTGCTGGTGGTGGCTGTATCTTAACTCCCCAATGCAACCCTTGCTGCAAGCTGGCACTGCCCTGACTCCAGCAACACCATCATCAGTGACAGCCCCTGCTCGGAGCAGAGCACCCTCAAATGTGGCATACATGGGGGCAGCACTGGGATAAAGTTGGGCAGCAAGGTCTGGTAACTGGGCTTTTCCTTTGGGAAAAATGCAGAAAAGAGACACGCTTCCCATTAAAACAAATTGTAAAAGATGTAAAACGATGACAACATTTCACTTCAGCACTTTCAAAGCCAAGCCCCACTGGTTTAGTTTAAAAAATAGTTTTGTTTTGAAATTTGTTTAATCATCCATTCTTTGAAGGTCAAAATCAAACCCAGGATATTTCATGATTGTAGCTAGAGGACTCACCAGACTTGAGCTGACCTGTTGCTCACTTTCATTTTCAGACTCTTTGCTGAATTAAAGAGGAGAGATCTTGTCAGGGTTCAGGAGAGGAAAGCTTTCCAAGCTCTTAAAACCTCTCCAAGCAGGACAAGCTTTTGTCTTGCAGCTCTGCTCAAGAGCTGTCATAATTTTTGAGATCATTCATCCCTTTGTTGGGATGGGCAGCAAAACTGTCAGGGCTGGCTGGGGGTCAAAGGCGTCTGGGACAGACCCTGCTCCTCCTGAGCCTTTGCTGCACACAAGGACACTGCCAGCCATGCGTGCTCCCCTCTCACCACAGGCTGCTCTGCTCTCTCTCCCCAGGACTCGAACATGGAGGTCGGCATGCTGAGGAAGATGGAGAACGGGGGGCCTGAAGAAACCTCCCTGCTGGAGTTTATAAAAAGTAAAGGGCTGGCACTTAAAGGCGAGGGTGATCGGGGGCGCCGGGCCATGGTGGGTGGGTGGAGACCACCATGCTAGCATTTCAAGCTCAGAATGCTTGTTGGGAGCCTTTAAGACTGTCCACCATGTTGCTTGGGGTTGCCAAGGGCCAGCTCAGGCACCTCAAGGGCTGTTGCATGCCCTCCCCTGAGGACCACGGGAAGATGGACACAGCCTCCCTGTTGCCATAAGACAGCAGTGTTGAGGTGTCTGAATCATCTCTGGACATTGGTTTGAGGATCTTAAATGGCACAAGCACACTGGAAAACTCTAGCTGGGTGCTTTAACCCACAGCTCCAAAAGAGGGCATGGTGCTGGTGCTGGGGCCACCAGCCACCTCTGAGAAGGTCATTGCACTGCAGCTTGCACTATTTGTTTATGTCAAGCTGAAATGAGCTTGAGGAGGGATGTCCTTGATAAGAGAGACCAGTTTAATGACTTTATTTAGCTCCATGACGACTTCCTTCCAACGAAAGCCCCTCCCTCCTACCCTTTCCATCCACTGCAGTCATATCCTGGAGCTGGGAACTCCCTCTTCTTTACCTCATTGGGCTTTCATGAAGGATACCAGGTCTCCACAGCACTCTCTGCTAGAAGGGGAAAACTACTTAGAGACCAAATAAACAGAGCTGCTCTGGAGGAGTCCACAGTCAGTCTACCTCTGCTGAAAGGTTGTCCTGGCTGGGCAGGGGAACATGATGTCCCACCAGAAAAAAACACTGCATTTAAGATCTGCAGGAGCCAGACCTCCCCCATGCACAGCTGGTGGGGGTCTGCCAAAGTGCCTTTGGCTTTGTGTGTTTGCACTGCCTGAGGGTATGGGCCCTGCTCCAGAAAACAAATGCACCGGGGCTGCTAAGTCCTCCAGAGGCTTGTGAGTTTGGAAAGCGTGGGAGGGAGGGTAGTGGGCAAAGCTGGCCCTCCACCTTGACTCTTAAGGCATTTTGGCCATGGCCCTGCCAGCTGCCAGGTCAAATTATGGTGTCTCCTCTTCCATTTTCCCATGACCTTAGAGAATCTCCTGTATTAACTCACTGGGAACAGTCTAAGGGAGGGTTTTTTTTTCACAGTATGAATTGCTGACATGAGGATCACATGGCAAAAATACATTTTTCCTCCTGTTTCCCTGTAGGATTCCCAAAGATCTTCCTCAGGCTGCTCCTCAACCCCCTCTTCATCCTCCTGGTGCTGGCTCAGTGCAGCTTCTCCTCAGTCATTGCGGGTCTGGCCACCTTCCTCAACAAGTTCCTGGAGAAACAGTATGGTGCTTCCTCCTCATATGCCAACTTTCTCATAGGTAAGTACAACTGGGCAGCAACAACCATAGGGTACAAAATATGCACCGTCAGGGAGCCACCTGCCCGTATTCCCCAAGCTTTTTAAATCCTGCACGAGGAAGTCATTCGAGATTCATTTGCAGATGAAATTTAGGGATTACCTCAAGATGGTTGATGATTTTCCTGTCCTGAGATGCCTGCAGAAGGTCAAGCTGTCTTACAGCCTCTCAAAGACTGTCTAAATTTGTACGCTTGCTCTTGTGGGCCAGCAACCACGACTCTCATTGAAAACACGCAGCCCCACTCACATGGGTGCAGCAGAGCTGGATCACTCTGATGCTTAAAGAAGGGGCAAGAGCAGGTGATTACACACCAGGCTTGATCTTGCATCTCTAAGCCAGACTCCTGAGGCTAAGGTTTCCTATAGATACCACTACCTTGGGTTTTGGTCTGTCTTGGGTAATGGTGGGGTCTGTGGGGTCTCCCAACCACCACAAGGTCCACAAAGCCCCTACCCCCCCCTTCCCCTTCCAGCAGAGAGGTGCTTGGCAGGCAGGATCCCCAGCTAATGCCTTTGTTCTGCTGCAGGAGCTGTGAACCTGCCAGCAGCAGCGCTCGGGATGCTCTTAGGAGGAATCATCATGAAACGCTTTGCCTTCTCCCTCCGGGCCATCCCCCGGTTTGCTGTGGTGGTGCTTGTTTTCTCCATCCTCATCTGCCTGCCCATTTTCTTCATGGGCTGCTCCACAGGGCGCATCAATGGGATCTACCCCCCAAGGTAACACAGGCACTTGGGCTGTTTCCAGCTCCTTGTTCCTCCAGCTATCCATGGGGTGGGATAAATGCACGTGGAGGGGAAGAGGCAGTAGACATTGCCACACTACTGCTTGCTGGTGGATCCCACTCCATGGAGGAGATCTAAGGGAGATCTATACAGCACAGAAAGCTTGGGAGGACATTTATTCCTGATTTTCTGTGCCGTACAAGCATGGTGTATTTTTCACTCCGGATTTCTAGGAGGAAATTAGTAGTATTAGTAGCCATGTCCACATCAACCCTACACATGGGCACCTCACATGCTCCCTTTGTTCCAGCTGGCCATCACCTTTCTCCTCACCCAAGTAGAAACCTTTGGCTCTTACCATGTTTTTTTTAAGACAAAAATGGCACTTAGATTCCACCCCAGGCTTGCTGTCAAGTGCATCATGCTCTTGCACTGCCAGCAAGGGGCCTTCATACAGATGTTTTCCTTCACCAGCAATAAGCCTCCTGTCCCCAGGGTATGGTGACGGGGTGAGGGACAGAGCAGTCCATCCACTTCTCTCCCATGTAAAAGGCACTTAAATAACCACGGTGAAGGAAAGCAGTAGCACTCTGCAAATTCACCTGTGGGTGACATGCTTGTATTTTGCTCTGAGATCTACATGGCGTGCACTGCAAATTCAGCAGTGTACGGAAGTCCACTGAGGCACTGGCATCTCAAGCTTTCTGCATGACAGTGAAGCTCCAGCTGTGAGGAGATCCCTCAGCTCAAGATCAAGCGCGGCAAGTGCTAAATTTTGTGAGGCACCTTGGCCTCAACAGTCACTTCTTGCTGCCAGTGCCAGGTCAACTGCCTATCTTGGTTCCTCTGGGACATGCCAGTCTTGATGGGCTTTGCTGAAGTAACTAGGAGCTGCTGAAGGCGCTTGCATAGAAAAGTAGACTGTTGCCTTATGTTATTTTGGAAACCTACCCCCACGCAATGGCAGCAGTGCAGAGATGCCTCTGCCTACATCTCCAGGTAGCTGTGGGCTACATGGATGGGTGAACATGAGCTCTGCCCCAGCCCACCATGCCCAAGGGCAGCTCCCTGGTGCCATCTTCCCATAGGAGATGGACTGGACCACTCCAGCAGATGAACTCCCTTAGGTAGTAAGGCAAGACAGGACAGATAATTCAGTTTGTAGTCTTGAGTTTCATGCTGTCGTCAGGCTTGTTTGGAAACGAGCCTACTTCCAGTTTCTAGCTGAATGATGTTTCCAGCTGGGGCTGTTCACACATCTGTTTGTGCAGTTCTGGATGGAGCCCAGCTATGTTTCTCCAGGCATTTGGCTGATTAGTTTTCAGCAGGCGGGAGGGGAATGGTAAGTGTGTGACTACTTGTTTGCAGACATAATTACTGCTAAGTTCACTGTACGCTTGCAGGGGTACCTGCAGGGGATCAGGGTCTGGCACAAGGCCAGCCTGCTGCTGGCAGCATCCTAGCACAAACAGGAATGGGGAAACTGGCTAACTAGTAAGAGGGATTTTTCTTCCTCCTGTCCTCTTTCTTAATTTTTAAAAATTGTTTTCTCCTCCTTTTTGGCAGTACATTGAGTTCCCAGCAGCAGGTTAAGACGCCGAGTGGGTGCCACTGCTCTGAGCACATCTTTAACCCAGTGTGCGGAGAAAACAATGTGGAGTACATCTCCCCCTGTTTCGCTGGCTGCACCAACAGGACTGCTAATTCTTCCACTCCCAAAGAAGTGGTGAGTAGAAGAAGTGGTTTGCAAAGCAGAGGGCATCTTTCTTGCTGGCGATGGTGGAGGCTGCAGTGATGCTGTAGGACCTTGACAAATGTGTTAGCGTGGTAGAGCCTTTTGGATGCGGTGAGTGGGGTCTGCCAGAGATGCTGAAGTCCGGAGAAGGTGCAATGGAGAACTGCTGTAATGCCCTGGGAGTCTGCCTGGAGAAATGGGTGCTGTGGCACAGCCCATTGCAGGATGCCATGGTTGTGCCTTAAAATCGGAGCTGATGCTCTCGTCAGTCTTCTGCAAAGTGGTGTGGTCTGGTGCGTCGCTAAAAACCCTACTCTTGTCTTTGGGAGTTTTACATTTGTTTTTTTTCCAAACGTTTCCACCAGATCTACAAGAACTGTTCCCTGATCCCTGCTGGGAATGGGCTGTCCTCTGCCAAGACAGGCTCCTGTCCACTCAGCTGCTCCCACATGCTCCTTCCTGCCATATTCCTCATCTCCTTTGCTGCCTTGGTAGCCTGCCTGTCCCACAACCCCCTCTACATGATGGTTTTACGGTAAGCAATGGGCAGAGGGGAGTCACAAGGCACTGGGGGAGCTGTGATGTTATGGGTCTCTTATGCTGGGATCAACAGGGCCTCTTAAACACGGAATCAGGCCAAGATGTTTGGCCAAATGCAGAGCTGCTGTGGCACCTCTGACTTCCCATGGCTTCTTCCCTGCAGGGTGGTGAACCAGGACGAGAAGTCATTTGCCATCGGAGTCCAGTTCTTACTAATGAGGCTACTGGGTGAGTGTCCATCTCCTAATGTGGCTGGGGGAAGGCAGCATGGTGCTCAGAGGCTTGCTTGAGCCCCAGGAGGTGTTGAACCTCCTTGGTCAATGGCAGGCAAAGCATGCAGGCAGGGCTGGCAGCCTGACTCCATCCTTTCTTCTCCAAAGCATGGCTGCCAGCTCCGGCCATGTTCGGTGCCCTCATCGACTCCTCCTGCATCTACTGGCAGAAGCAGTGCACCCAGCGCCGGTTCTGTGCCTACTACAACAACGACTTCCTCCGCAACAGGTACCCCTGATGTGTGTCCCCCTGGGCTCCCTCTGGCGGGGATGACCACAGGGATGGTCCCCAGCTCAGCCTGGTGCTGACTGGAAGTGCCATTTCCAGACAGAGTATCTCCCTGCTCTTCTCCTGACAGATATCTGGGGCTCCAGGTGGGCTACAAGGTCGTGGGCACCATCCTACTCGCCCTCATCAGCTGGAAGGTGAAAAGGAGCAAGGAATATAATGTGCAGGAGAAGGCAGCAGGGCTGGTGTAGCCTACATGAGGACTGACTCTGCACCTCCAATTGCCCACTGCCAGTACTTTGTCTTTTTTGGGTTTGTTTTTCCTCCTAAGGGAGTGACTCCACCGTAGTAGCTCTAAGCTCTTCTCCTGCAGCCCATGGCACCACCATGCTCCTGGTGAAGGATGCTCCATGCAAACCCCAGCCTGGGCTGAGCTCCTCCCACGGTCTCCAGCTGCACCTTGCCCATCGCTCTGGGGAGAAGGCAGCCCCCACTACCTGGAGCAGGAGGCAGATGGGGGCTGGAGCACAGGCCCATCCCATATAACCAGAGAAGTGCCTGCTGTGGACGATAGTTCCCCCTCCAGCATGATGTTTCCAGCTGGGAATGCCCTCCGGAGTGGGAAAGGACCAGGTGAGACAGCCGCCAAGCCTGCGGGGCTGCCCCATGTCCTGCCCTGCCATACACCCATGGTCAACATGGACAGCGCACACATGTTGTGAGAAGTTATCACTGGGGGTTTATTGCAGAAAGTTTTGGGTGTTTGTTGCTCTTTTTTTTTTTTTTTTTTTTTAATAAATAAAGGTCACTTTTCCAACTGCGGTGCTTTGTTGGGCTCCCTGTCCCCACAACCCTGAGACCTGTCCCCAGCAGCAAGGCAAGGCAGTGAGGATGCCAGCAGGTCCCATCCTGGCAGATGCTGAGCGCATCCCTTGCTGGCAAAGGTGAAGAAATGTTGGCCGATGGGGCACATGCTCCTTTTGCAGCTCCACCCGTGATGAGGGGCTGCATGGAGCAGGCAGGCTGTGCTGGTTTGGCCGGGGGAACCAAGCAGCCCAGGCCCCCAGCACAAAGCACCCTGCCCACCTCATCTAGGAGCCTGCACAATTCAGCACACAGCAGGCAGGGTTCTACAGGCATGGCGCTGATGGCAAGGGGCAGCAGGTAGGGTATGGTGGGCACTGGGCATGGAGGTGCAGGGGCTGTGGGTGAGGTTCTTCAAGGAGGGTGCAGGGGCTGCAGTTACGGGGCTGTGGGCACAGGGCTTGGGCATGCAGCTCTAGGCAGGATGCAGGCAGCATCCTCTGCATAGGTGGAGGCAGGGGCTGCAGGCAGCGGTGTGCTGGCACAGCGCAGGGAGCTGTGGGCAGGGTGTGACTAGCAGGAGTAGAGAGGTGACTGTGCCCCTCTACTCGCACCTGGAGCACTGCGTCCTGCTTTGCGTGCCACAGTGCAAGAAGGACATCGAGGTGCTGGAGTGGGTGCAGAGAAGGGCGACAAAGCTGGTGAGGGGTGTGGAGAACATGTTGTCTGAAGAGTGCCTCAGGGAACTGGAAGCTCCCTCAGGAAGCTTGGAGGGCTCCAAGCTCCAACTGGAAGCTTGGAGAAGAGGAGGCCTAGAGGAGACCTCATTGCCCTCTACAACTCCCTAAAAGGAGGTTGTAGTGAGGCTGGTGCTGGTCTCTTCTCCCAAGTAACTAATTACAGGACAGGAGGTAAAGGCCTCAAGTTGTGCCAGGGGAGGTTTAGATTGGATATTAGGAAGAAGTTCTTTACTGAAAGAGTGGTTAGCCACTGGAACAGGCTGCCCAAGGAGGTGGTGGAGTCACTACCCCTAGAGGTGTTCAAAAAGGTAGATGTGGCGCATCGGGACACAGTCTAGGGGTCAGGGAGATCATAGAATCATAGAATGGCCCTGCAATCCCTGCAGACGCGTAAATGCGGGTGACTGACTCTGGGTCAGGCAGCTGGAGCAGAAGGGACGGAGTTTATCACATCCTGCTGTCTTGCCAAAGCCATTGAAACTCCTTGGCTGCCAGGCTGCAGCCTGAGAAGCAACTCGCCTAGCCAGCGCAAAGCCACAGACTTGGAGCAAGGTTTATACTTAAGAGCCAAAAACCAAAGCACAAAGCTGACTGGGAGGGCGGGAGGAGGAAAGCAAGCAACATTCAGAGTTTCCACTTCTGCCCTTTTCCCTCAGCCACTGGAGAAAAACAGCCCCAAATATTTAACAGGCCAGTGATGGAGCATTGCCCAAAAAACACATGGAGCGATGCAACAGCCCAGCACACGCTCCATCCTCCAGCACGAGCAGCACTGGGTGCAGCCCCAGCTCAGGCAGGGAAAGCTGAGGCATCTCCACCAGCTGTAGAGCTGCAGGGTGCCATGGCCACCTCCACCACAGAGCAGGGCAAGTGCTCTGTGACTTCAACCACAACAGCCATGCACAGCGCAATGCAGCTGGCTTGAGTTCTCCCGTGCAACTCGCCTCTTAAGTTTTTTGGTTGGCGGTTCTGGGGTTTTTTTGCTACGTGATTATCAAGTCTCTAACATTCAGGCTAAGGAGTAAATATGCACCCCCCCAAAAAAACCCCCCAAACAAACCCAAAAGCCCTGTGTGTGGAGCAGCCGTTGTTTTTTCACAAGAGAGACCTGGCCACCAAGCAAGAAGGCTGATCTTCAGCATCGTGTTGAGTAAAAGCAAAGACCCTGTCCATGCAGAGTTGACGCCACTGAGAAGGGGCCAATACAGACAGACTAAAGCAAGACTTGAGAACAAACATTTAAGCAAAAAGAAAAAAACCTTTTAATAAGAATAACTTAAAACCAGCCATGGCCTCATGCTACCTTCCCCCCCTTACCCCAGCAGAGGCTAATGCTTGGCCTCTGCTTTTCAAGGAGACAGGTCTTTGCAAGCAGAATAACCACCCAAAGAAACAGCAACATTCTCATTTCAGCGTTACAGATTCAAAGCAGGAAGGATCTCCAGCTAAAGGAGTTCAAAGCATGAGAAGCATGTTCCAACAATACTCTGGCTGCAGGAAATATACTTCATAAATATAACCCTCCCCACCTCCTGCATGGATAGTAGAAGAGCTACTGGGTTCACAAGACTAGAAATGCAAGGCCCAGCTTTATTATGAGCACCGGTCTTTGCTGAAGATGTTCTTGCTCTTCCCAACCGTACTAACACTTGGCAACGCTACAGGGAGGCAGAGGATGTCCCAGACAGAAAGGAAAAGAACACAGCAGAGCAGCTGAGTGATGAAGGAGGCATCAAATCAGAGAGGAAAGGAGCCTGCAAAGGACAAAAAAGGTCTACCAGGAGCCAGCCACTCCCTCCTACCCTAAAGCAAAAAGGGGAAGCAACAAAATCAAAGGAAAAATTTCAATGCTGTAGGATCCTGCAATACGCAGCGTGGAGAGCAATCATCCTGATGTAGATGCTGCACAGAAATGACATCCCATCAGAGCACAAAGCTGCACGAAGCTGCTGGGCAGGGCAACTGTGTTTTGAGGCTGTTCAGAAAGGAGAAGCTGAACACACAGCACAGCACCAGGGTCTGACAAACACCAACGCTGCTGGAACGTCTCGCTTTGGATAGCCGACGCTCCTGACCAGAGCACGGGAAGGAGAGCAACTGGCCCTTGGACAGTTCAGAAGCCTGCTGAATCTGAATCTGAGCCCTCCAACACTCCCGAGCCTTCGAGCAGCCCCCTGAGCCACTGAGATAGCTACAGCAACAGGCATTTCCTGAATCTTCCCTGCAAGAGGAACAGTTGAGATCACACACAGAGCAGCAATTTTGGCTTTAAGCACCAAAGACAAATGAGAATGAATGGGGAAAAAATCTCAATTTCTTTTCCCTCTTCATCGAGCATCTTCCTCAGCAGGAGGAATCACACCAATATGCCTTGACATTCCCTCTCAGTTTGCCACAACTTCTGACTAATTACACACCAGAAAAGATCTTACTGCAGTCACTGGAGCAAGAGATGGGCAGGGGACTGCACAGCAAATGCCTGTCGTGCCAGATCTCGCACATAACGTAGGTATGAATCTAAAAACGTGCCCACCTCAGTTTCAAGCTAAGACTCTAACCTGTGCACACCTGCCTGTGGGAGAAGAGCCTGAAGCATGGGAAGGAGAAGCAGAGTGAAACAGGCTTTCAGGACCTAACCCTCAGTTAAAGACAAACTCAAAAGAACTGTCCAACAGTGGAAAACATCCAAAGACATGGGCACTGCAGCTGGACACGGGAAGGGCACAGTGACAACAGTAGAGCAGCCAGCCACTCCAGTCCCACAGAAATGGGGCTGCACCAGTTTGCAAGAACAGGAAGGTAGGAGACAGAGAGGAAAACATCTTTTTATACTCTCCTCAAGGATTGCCCAGGTGAGAGAGTCTGTGCACTTTGCCAGGGCAGCATGGGTTATGTGCACAGTGCTGCCAAGCAAGAGGCCAGAGAAAGAAGTCTGTATCAGGAGGTGGTCAGTAGCTCCAAGAGGCAACAGCATTGCAGTGCTAAACTAAGACTGAAGACAGCACACACACTCCGATCTCTAAAACACCTGGAAGTGCACTCCTGCCTAATTTGCTTCGCAACTACCAAATTCAAAGCCTCAAGATTAAGGAAACACAGAAACCCAGAGGATCAGTATCCCAAAGGAAGACAAAAGAGGGGAGAGGAAAAAAAAAACATTGCAGCATGAACAGACAGTCAGAGGAAATCACACCAGCAATTGTGTCATGTTGCTCCCCAGCCCATGAGCAGCAGAGGAAGACAACACAATGCTGATATCCAGCTTAAGTTTCTTCTTTCAACAGGAAGATGAGATTTGAGTACTTCAGACCATCTTTTTCCTTTCAGTCCCCAAGTGTCCTGCCCCCCCAGCTTCCCCAGGTCTCTCCCTCCAGCCCCACCCTCTCTGTTCAGGCGATCTTTGCCAGCCATTTCTCAAGGCCTTCGAAGTCAGCATCTCCCTCCTCTCCCTTGCTGCCCCGAGCACTGCACTCCACGAATTCCACCTTCATTGGTAGCTGGGAGAAGTCAAAGTCCTTGCCCTTCTTCCCCAGCTGGGCAGGACCTCCAGTGCCTGAGGCATCCAGACTGGTGGGAGCTGCAGAGCGGGTCACTCGTAAGGTATTGCTGCAGAGAGAGAAGAGAAAAGGTCAAAAACTGTGAACCAGGGGGACATTATCCATACCATGGGCACTTCGGCCACTCCTCCTAAGTACCCCCTGGAAGGCACTACTGCAGAGAGGCTCGAGAGAGCAAGACAGACAGGAGGCCACTCAAAGAGAGGGTTCTTAAGCAGGTTTTGTTTTGAAATAAACAACAGCAAGACTCAGGTGATGTCCTCATCTGAATTTCCCCGATATCCCCATGGCAGACACCAGTCACCAAGAACTACAGGTTATTTAGCCCACACTGCTCAATGAGTAGCGCTGAGCTTCCTCAGAAGAGAGAGGGAAGAGAGAGGCACCCATGATATCAGGGATCATGCAGGGGCTCACCCCACTGCAACCTGAGTTGTGCCAAATACTTCTGGGGATTGAGTCTCCTCACTGCTCCCATGAGCAATGCCTGCCCAAGGAGCAGGCTGCAATGTCACTACTGCTCCTGCCCTTCAGCTTGCTGCAGCATCTCAACTCTCTGCCACGTGTGGAGAGGAAGGATGGACCTCCTTGCCCACACTCACCAGGCATCCAAGAGTCAGTGCAGCGAGATGGAACAGCCCAGTGGATGCGGAGGCACTCTGAGATCCCCAAAAGCAAGGCTAGGGAAGTCAAGGAGCTGCACCAGGTGCAGATGCAAAGAGCAATCTCTCCCCATGTCCTCGACTGCCTAGTAGAGCCTCAGGGATGGAGTGTTGCATCTCTTCCATAGACAGAGCAGCCTTAGCAGTGCCCTGCTCTCAGGCAACCCCAGCTACTCCTTATTCACAGAACAGAGCTAAATAAACGAGGCACAGTGAAAGAACAACACTGCCCAGAGGTGTGAGTGAAGGAATAAAGCAGCAGACACTTCTTTGTGTTCTCCACACAAGGGTGTGAAGGTACAGCACCACAGGGAGGAGGACAGCAGCAATGTTCAAGCCTGCAGGAATAACACTGTCCAACAGGGCACATATAACCTACCTAGACATTCAATGTCTACAGGTAACTGACAAATGCTCAGCATCAGGACTAAGAAATGCTTATTTTCCTCGAGAGCTTCAATACGTGGCAACTAATTCCTCCCTTAAAAACAAGAAACTCAGGTATTCAGCCTGGAAGAGGCACCAGCACAAATAACCCTTCTGCCGTCTACTGGCCAAAGAGATTATAGAATCACAGAATCGTTTAGGTTGGAAAAGGCCCTTAAGATCATCAAGTCCAACCATAAACCTAACACTGCCAAGTCTACCACCTGGCAACAAGATGGCCACATGCCACAAACATGCATTTTTTTGGAGACCAAACAGCTACACTCCTCCTCCCACCCTCAAGTCTGCCTGGCTGCTAACTGCAAACCAGCACACACAACTCGCAGGCAACAGGGAAGCAAAATACCCAGTTCTGAGTGTCCAGGGAAGCAAAATCTCTACTAGATGCTGGTGAGGAAATCCACCCAGCACAAGAGCTGCACAGGTCTCTCCTAGAGTACACTTGACCCAACAACAGTTATGGGACTCGCGGGCAGAATCTTCATGCACAGAAATTAAGCGTAGCTCAAAGAAATCCTGTCGTACTTGTCCCTCCCCAGACGGACTTGTCAGCCACTGACACTGCAGCCCACTCGGCTGGCAGTTTACAACAGCCCAGTCTAGAAGCCACTTTCCCCTCTTTCCACCTTCCTCTTACAACTTAAAGTTAGCAACAGATCATACATAAATGGGATTCCCAGATTAATGTCCTTCCCTGGGGGAAAAAACCAGAGCCAACACAGGGTCCCAAACAGGCTCCTGCGATGTCTGTTAGCAGACCAGGAAAACAAGACACTGTCTCTCCAGCTCCCAAGTTTTGCCTGCCAAGCCCTTCTGCGTCAGAGCAGCCCTTCCAAAAAACTCCTGTGCCAGTACAACTGAGCAGAGCTACTGAGATCTTTGTGCCACTCACAGGAAGTCTGACATCTGGAAGCCAGCCCTGCCTGTACCCGAGAGAGAGAAGTACCCTGGGCCATGGGAGGTATCGCTTAGTCTAGGGATGGTGGCTTTGAGGAAAGGACTGGGATGTTGTTTCTCCAACTCATAGCTTCTACGAGGCAATACACTGTCTGTGCTTTTTGGTGTGCTTTAGCAAGGAGCAATATTCTCTCATCCCAGTTACACCCACACAGACGAAACAGACTGCTCTTTTTCTACAATGAACTTAGGTGCAGCTCAAGAGAGCTCACTGAGCGCTGGGGTAAGAGACAAAGGAGAAGAGAGAAGCTCAGGGAGTTCAAGATCCAGTTGCATACTTACAGCTCTTTCTCCAGCTGCTGTTGAATAAGTTTTGCTGATTTTGCCATTGTGACATCTAGAGAGAGAAAAGAAAAGGGAATCAGCTGTTTGCTTTTTCATGTCAGAATTCAGAACCTGGTTCCTCCTCCTAAATGTACAGAAGGCCTGTTTACACTGTGCCATCCTAAGAGTCACCAGGACAAAGGTGGCCGTGTCTGCACAAGGATAAGGGACGCTGGAGCTTTGGGTTTGCAGGCATGAACCAGAGCAACCCAAAAGTCTGATATAATGTAGGGCATTCATTTCTTATTGCTGAGAGTAAGTTGCTTTAAACAGAGGCCAGGGTTTGATGTCCCACCTTCAAGGCTTCACTCTCACCCGTCCTGGTATTCCAGAGCTCAACACGGCGCTTTTTAACTTATGGGACATGGAGCCATGAAGGTGTCGGGCAGCTCTTGAAGTAGTGCACAAAACTAAGAAAACCAAACCTGATACTACCCAAAAGCTTCAGATTGTTATACAGGGATCCACAGCAAAAGCTGCAGGGATCTGAAAATCTAGTCCTTTCCAGCAACTGAATAGTTGCTGCTAGTCCAGTCAAGAGAAAACATATAATCCTAGCAGCTAAATGGCTGTCTAATTTTAACATTGAAGCTCCCAAGTGTGTACAGACAGTTCATTACGCTCAAGCTGATCCTATTTTCTGCTGCCTGCAGATTCAGGAAGACAGTTCTGCACAAGCAGAAAGTCTCCTGCCTTACTTAAACCTGTCTAAAAAGCTGTAGGTCTCCCAAAAGGTGCTTCTTAGCAAAGCTAGACACATCTGACCCAAGAATTCTTCCAGGATGTTCCTGCTGAGTAGTCCAAGTTTAAAATTAAGTTCCAGCCTTCATTTTGCTGCAATTCCAACTCCTAAGGAATTCAGCATCCATGGCATGAATCCCTATCACTCAAGGACTGAATCAGACGCCCAGCCCGCAAGGCAGCACACGATACCTTGCTTGTTGCAAGCGATCAGCAGCGCGGGTGCATTTTTGAGCACAGTGCTATCAACCAGGACCTGGTACAGGAACTCCGCCACATCCTTCACCTCCCGCTGGAAGGCCACACTGTCCACCACAAACACGATGGCTCTGGAGGAAAGAGGGAAGAACACACGCTGGGCCTGAAGCTCTGCAACCACCTTCCCCTGCAAGTATTCCAGCCTGAGCTAACATATTTGTTTCCACAACTGATCTCACCCAAGCCAAGAGCAGGTTAGCGTGTGCTGTCTGAAATACAACCCACAGCCAGCCCCAGAAGGAAATCTTTCCCTCTCTGCCCCACAGATATACCACAACCCCTAATCCCTCCCTGCTGGAGTTGCTTTGCGTCCTGATGCACTCCAAACACAGGTAAGCAGGAAAGCAGAACAGTAACTACCCCATGAGCTCTGACTCTCAGGGCACCACCACACAGAGTGAATCCAGCCCAGCTCACAGCATCGCCAGCGCCATCATTTGAGTCATCTCTGTCCAAAATATCACCTGCCCCCTCCTCCCCTGCCAGTCTCCTCCAAGTTACCTGGCTGCGGCCTTGAACCTCTCCAAGAACTGAAGCCGCAAACTCTCATGGCCCGGAAGGTCGATTAAGGTCACATTAGCGCTCTGGGAACAGAAGCAAGAAGGTATCAGCAACACCTAATCTAGGGGTACTTGCGATCATGGACTGGGGAAAAACAGTCTGATAGTGGATTCCAGTTAGCCTCGTGTTGAGGCAGCGGTGGACAAGTGAACCCCATACTCGGCAGAAGCACATAACTCTCCCCAAGGTGCAACCTCTCTACCAAGTCCAAGCAAAAGACATGCTGAGGAACGACATTCATGGCCAGGACTCCTTAAGGAGGGTGCCAACGCCAGCAACCCCCCCGCCAGAGCTGAGAGAACAGAGCGTGATCTCAGAGCAAAGAGAATGCTCAACCCATTTCTCATCCACAGTATCCCCTTGACAACTACTAAACACACAGTGCGAGTGACAAAGCTTCGTCAGTCACCTCTCTTGATACCCCAGCAGATTTACACGGTTCCTGGCAGTAAGTAGATCAGCAAACCCCTGACTCCTGTCCTTCAAGTCCCTGATACAGAATACTAATCCCCCAGTCTCTGAATCAAGATCACACCCCAAATCTAACCGACTGCAAGGCTACTTAAATACACATAACTTTTCTGGGAATAACACAAAAACGCCCTTGCAAGAGATTTTAATGGAAAGCTACAAACGTTTCCCTTTCCACAGGGACTGCTAGAGAAGCAGTCACATTAAAGAGAACAAGTGCTTCTTATGCTCACTCCTGATCAAGATGTGGCCAAGCAGGGCCACTTGTTCTCAAGAGGGGAGAAAGCACTACACTAGACTACTCACTGCTCTTGGATTTTAATGGCAACCTCATCTACAATTTGAAAAAAGAGAAGCAACAATCAGCATTGCAGCATTCCATCATCCCTCCCTCTCCAAATACCTTCCATCTGCTCAATCTTAGAGACACAACTACAAACAAACCCCCTTCATTTCTCTTACTACATTTTTAACCTTTTATTATCACCACTGTTACTGAAGATTGCCACAAAGAAGCCATAAAAACATCCTCTACTTTTACAATTCACCAGCACATAATGTGCTGCCAGTTTGCTGCTGCCACACATGCGCCCAACAAGAGAAAGACAAGAGAGCATCATAAACCGAAAATAACTAGGTCTGTGGCATCCCAGGACCTGAAAGTAACCACAATTATTTTTGAGACCATATTTTGGTTCAGCTGGAGGCTCTTTTTAAGCCTGCTAAAGCTTTTAAATTCAGGTTTTCTTAGGAGACACAGAAATTACTACCAAGCAAATAAATCAAACACAATGGAACAACATTCCCTCGTAAGTCTCCCTCCTGCTCCATACCACACATATCCCCACAGAGTGTGTTTTAATCCGCTTATAAAAGCAGCTCCTTTTTCTCTTCTATAGAAAAAAATACCACACGCTAGACACCTTTCAAAACACGATACAGAGATGTGGTTTTCAGTCAAAAAGGCTTCATAATTTGACAAGCAAAGAAAAAAACAGTGGAGGTGAGAAGTCTCTAGTACCTCCCAGGATTTTCCTACTTTCACAGTATATGTTGCCAAGAAAAATCCTATCCCACACTTGGAGCAAACTGGGGGGTGATTTTGGGCTGGGAAGACCGAGCAGCACAAAAAACATCAGGCCCAGTTTAGCACTGGGAGTTGAAAAACAAAGGCACCAGCCGGCAATAGCGACCACACGCAAGTTACAGCCGAAAATCTGCCTGCTCACCTTGTCGTTCCTGACTCTGTAAACTGCAGAGCTGTCAGTTATCGAAGTCTGGGTATCACGGTATTTGCCTGTCAATAGCTGTAGAACACAAAGTCATTTTCAGACAAAGCAGGCTGGAGGAACACTAGCATCGTGCTTCATCCACTCAGAAACTGAAATGATTGGTGAGACATCGCAGAATTCATATATCCGATTGCACTTTATAGAAATTAAATAATGTTAGGGTTGTTTTTTTTTTCCCGAAAGAATTAAAAAAACACTCATTAAGAGAAAGAAACAACACATTTATACGCTGAATCTCTACGCTGCTAAAACAAGATGGAAGAGAGTGTGTCTGCAAGCCCTTCGGAGCACCTTCACCTCCGCAGGCCTCCAGGCTGCTGGCAGAGCGGCTGCAGCTCCCCGCCACCCCGGGGCTCCTTCCGCGGCCTCCGCGACCCCCGCCCGGACTCCCCGCTCACCCGCGCGAAAAGCAGCGTCTTCCCCGCGTCGCAGAGGCCCAGCAGCAGCACGGCCTTCCGGCTGCTCCTCCTGCCCTGCACGAACCTCCAGATCACTGCGGGAGAGAGGATGGAGCACCTCAGCCCGCCGCCGGCGGCACCGGCCCCCCCCTCAGCCGGGGCGGCCCCGGTNCCCGCCCGCCATGACTGCCCGCTCGCACACGTCGCCGCACACGCTGCTTCCGCTTCCGGCCCCGCTTCCGGCCCCACTTCCGGCGGGGAGGCGCGCAGGGGCTGCCGGGAGGCGGGGCCTCACGGGAGTTGTAGTGCCCGGGAGGGTCCCCGCGGCCGCTCAGGAGGAGGATTAGGGTTGAGGAAGGAGGGAGGAAGGAGGGAGGCTGGGGCAGAGCCTGGGGCTCCGCGGCTCCAAGCGGCCCTGGAGCTGAGGGAGCGCGGTGCCTTCATCACAACATCATGGGGGTCATGCACGGCCAGGCGCTGGCGGCGGCGGGTGCTTGCGGTGGCCCGGGGGTCATGGAGTTCCAGGTGATGTCTCCCCCTCAGCTCAGCGCCACGTCCTTGGCTTGACACTCAAACATCCTGAGATGTTTGGCCACATCTAGGTAGCGCGTCTGGTTGTGGGCTCCCCCGGTTCAAGCAAGGCATCCATGAACAAGCTCAGAAGAGAGCCACCGAGGTGGTCAAGGGGCTGGAGACTCGCCCTGGGGAGTGAGGCTGAGGGACCAGGCATTTCACAGTGGTGCAGGATGAACAGCAACGAGAATATGTTGAAATAAGAGAGGTTCTGAGTGGGTATGAGAAACTTCTTCCCCTTGAGGGCTGTCAAGTAGTGGGACAGGTTGTCAAGGGACATTGTAGCGTTGCCAGTCTTGGAGGTTCTCAGTGCCTGACCCGGTCAAGCCCTGAGCAACCTGGTTGACCCCTTCTTTGAGCAGGAGGTTGGACTGGAGACCCTGGAATTCCCTTCCAACTTGAGATACTCTGTGATCCTCTAGTAAGGTTCCTTTTTTTCTATACTTTCTCCTTACAGGACAAGGGGTTAAACACCTGATGTGGAATACAGACGATGCAGCTTTTTGTGGGGCCATAGTTAGTTGTAGAAGCAGGCAGTTAGTTGTAGAGGCACTGCATCTCTTTCTCTGCTAGTTTTTAAGAACAGGTTAAAAAAGCTATCTGTCCAGTATACTTCATCCTGCATAAATGTGATGAACTAAATGTCATTGCTTCCCACCACACTCTATATTTCTGCCTTCCAAGGTGATCTTCAGTCAGGCTAGTGGATTTCTCACAGCACACACCATATGCATCCAAAAGTCAACACTGTGGGCCCGTCAAAATTTCCTCAAAGCCGGAAGCTCTTAGCATCTTTCTGCTCTCAGAAGCTCTTCCATGCCTGCCCTAACAACAGGGTTGGGACCTGCTGGATTACCCCAGACTCTATTCCTCTGAAGCAGAGTCCCAGCAGACCTTTTTCTCTTGCCTTTTTATTTTTACCGTGTAACAGGGTCAGGCTGCCCATCTACGTGTTTGTTTTCAGGTCAGCAGCACATCAGACAGACTACCAGAACAAACATAGTCCTAGATTTTTGGCAGAAAGGAAGACTTAAGCCTGAACTCTCCCCGTCAATATGCTTCTGTGTTTTAAGAGTGAAAATGACTCAGATCCAGCCAGCTGAGATATGAGATGGAGTGATTTCTATCCACACCTTCCATCTTAAACCACTGTGATTTTTTTTGTTTGGTTTGTTTTGTTTTTCTCCTTCTCCACCCTTCCATTTCCCTCACATACAAACAGGAAGAGCCTGTGTCCCAGCCACACTGGGCAACTGTCATCTGTTGGGGAGATGACACCCAGGATAACCTGGGCGAAGCAAAGCACAGAGAGTCCAAAACATCTTTTAATTGGGCTGTAGGGCATATTTAATCCACTTTGCTTTGGCAAATCTTGAAACAGATTTCTCTAACCGGCAACAATAGCCTTAACTGGCAATAGCCACGTTGATATGTGGCACTGTCCTACAAAGAGAGGTACTGAGGAAGGGGTGGGCTGAAGGACCATTTGGAAGAATCTCAGGACACCTGTTTAGATTTGAGATTTTATTTCTTGCTGTGATGACAGTAGAGAACAGTAAAGTCTCAAACAGCCGCTATCAGAGTGATGAGGAGGGGCAGAGAAAGCAGTGAAGGCAGAGGGCCCTCTGTGGGTTGGTGTTCCACGCTGAGGGCATGAGAGGAGTCATGGCTTGAAGTTTCTTCCCTCTCCAGCAAGGGTCCTTCCCATCTCATTACTTGTCCTCAAGGAAGGTGCACACCTGGAGGAGTTCTGAAAAGGGAAAGAACAAGGAGAAGTTCAGATCCTGCCTTTAAACACTCCCGTTCCACCACCACATACCCAATCGTGCCAACAATGTCATCGCATGGAAAATATATGCCACCAAAAAATGTGGATTAACCATGAATCTCACTGAACGCACCCTGATGGGACAAGGTGCGTTCTTTTTACCATTTCTCAAAGTGCACATTTTCTACAGGTGAGTACAATTCTTTGATTCCTGTTGATGTCAGAGCAGGAGACTTCGAGACTTTTTTCAGTTCATCCAAGGAACTTTGAGAAAAGTGTGCTGGCATCTTCATGAGGTACCCATATTTTGCTTTCAAAAATTAAATGACAGCTACAGAAGAAACTCTCCGTGCCTTTGAGGCTAAGAACTGTAGTTCATAAACTTCTTTCTGGGGCTGTTACGGTTACCTGATGGATTGCAGGTGTTGAGGCTAGCGACCGAAGCATGGTATTGATCTCCAAGGAATTCCTTATATGTTATTCCATCACGCAGTTTGACCAGGCACTTGGTCAAGTCTTTAAACAGAAGGTCCTTGGTTTGAGACTCAAACATCTTGAACCTGTCCTTCTCCACTCCGTTTGTTCCAAATAGTTTCTGAAATAAAGGCACGAAGAGGTAAGTGTATGTAAAAAGTAGAAAGCTGACAAGATCCAGCTTGTACAAGCCTAGCTCTTAGTCCTAGTTCTTCACCATCATCCTGGGGAGCCCCCAGCCAAGCTCCAGAAATTCAGGAGTGAATCTTCTGTCCATGCGGTTAGATGGGGGATCTCTCAGTGGTAGACACAGTTGTGGCACAACTGTCAAAACAATTTTTTTCTATTTTGACGTGTCACTACACGCAGAGGCTGTTGGCAGATGCTGCCAGCAGGCCCTATGCCTTAGCCATGGGTTGAAAGCAGAAGGAGCTGACTTCCCAAGTGCCTCTCAGCAGACCCAGAGAGTGGAGCAAATATTGTTTGCAGTGTAAAATCAAGCAGAGCTGGTTTAACCTGGTTACATTTACCCCAGTAGCTGTAAGACTGTGTGTGTGCAGGGAGGCTGCTGTCTTCCTGGGGCTGTGCCTGACCCAGCTGGGTTAGAGACCAGGCACCCCAGAGGAGTTTCTGAACCACACCTGCAAGAGCATAGCTTGAGAAGAAGGCGGTAGTCTCATGTCACACAAGTATAGCATGACAATAGCAACTACTACGATCTGGCCGTTACCTAAAGGTGTATTTGCTAAGGTGGCAGAGGAGAAAGAGCAGTTTGGGTTCCATGTTTTTAGGGAGAGGCTAAGCGACAAGGCTGTCACCCCGTATCAGTAAGTTCAAATCTTCCATGTTGCGCTGACTTGGGGAAACTCAGAGCATCATTGCTCTAAAAATGCAAATGTGCCANTGTCACCCCGTATCAGTAAGTTCAGATCTTCCACGTTGCACTGACTATGTGCCGCATAAAAACAACCTCAGAACATTTATTCTGCTGTCAGTACTACTAACCTCTTGTCTCTCCAGAAACTCACGGACTTTTTTTGCTTTCTCAGGACGCGTGATCACAGCATGAGTAGGAACTTTGGCCAAGTGGCAGGTCCTGTAAGCCATGACATTTTCCCGTCGCCCGTCAGTGCACAGCAACTCAAATTGGTCCATTTTCAGCTCTCTGGCCCAGTCTTCTTGATTTTTGCCTTTAAAGAGAATTGGTTTGGAGATTCAGAGATCTTGTGTAGCAGAAGAACGTCAGCCTCACAACACCTAAGCAAGGCATTTGTCCCTGCTTGCATGTGCACTGACCCTTGGCGACGGGGCATGTACAAAGGAGTCTGTAAGTAAAACTCAGGGAAGGTCAATGGGATGAGTCAGGCTCTCAGAGCAGGCTGGGAGATTTACTTACATCTCCTTCCTTGCATTTTGTTTTCCCAAGTGTTTGGAAAACTTCAGCCACTGCTTTCAGAAATGGGAACTGAACTTTTCATTTTCAGGCAAGTGGGGAGCTAGAGTGCTGTGCAAAGGTGTCGAGGCAGGAGCCTGGCGTTAAGGGACCACCTGAATAATTGTGCAGCTGGAATTAAATGATGGGTAGCAGGGAAGAGCCACCCTGGGCAGCCAGCACCCGCTGCCACTTGAATTCTGCTTGGGAATGGGAGGTGTGGGACTGACAGGACGAGCAGGTGAAGCTTGCTATTACCCTCTGCGCTGGGAACAAAAATAATGCAGGCAGGGGAAGGCAGCCCTGCCAAGGCCTGTGCAACAGAATAACCACATACCGTTGGTGTTTTCCTCAACGATTGAATGCTTAATAAAGGCCACATCCCCTCGCTCAACCAGACACCTGGGAAGTACAAAGAAAGGCAAGTGGTGTGGGTGCTTGAATCCTAGCCCTTTCCAGCGTATTTGTTTCTGACCTGTGTCTTCTTTTGTAAAATTAATCTCTGAGGACAGCCAGGCCTAGAAGCCCTGACATTAATATTTTAAGGCTATCTGAAACAATCTTTTTAACACATTCTGGAAAAAAAAACCCCATGCATCCTTCTCACATGGTAAATAGCCAATTTATTTTATTGTCAGAAAGAAGCAGTTTGGTCGGGTTCAACATTTGCTTTGCTTTCTGCAGTGCACGTGTTAATAGCTTTGTAAAAGCACTTGCACCAAAAGGACTGCAAACCCCAAAGCAGGGTCTCTTTGCTATTAGATGTAAATGAAACAAGATCCGTTCTCATTTTAAATTCGTGCCCAATATGAATTACTTAGACTCGAGCTGATACTGAGCGGGTACAGAGGTGGTGGCACTGGGGCTGACCTCTGGTCTCTGTGCCTTTTTTAGCCTCATTTTAACTAAGGAAGGCAACATTCTTAACAGGGAGTGTCTAGTGGCAGCATTGTTTGCAGGTCCCCGTCTTTTAACACTCCTCATTTGTGTAAAAGCGTAGCATTGCTGCCATTGTAGAAGGTCTGGCCAAAATGTGTCTCTCCAGATTTGCCTGGAGGCACCAGGACATTCGTTTTACAGAACAGGAACGTTTTACATCATTTTGCGGGAAGCCGCGTAAGGAAAAAACGGAAAGCATATGTATAATATTACAGACATCTACCTTCAGCAGTGTAATGGAGAAAAAGGGAAGCTCAGCAGATTAGCATCGACAGGAGACTGTGCTCCATATGTGACCTACCCATAACCTCTGTGATTAGACCCAGGGTACTTGAAAGCAAGCTGGGTGTTTCCACCACCTACCGGAAAGCTCCAGTGTATCCATAGTATTTCTCATGGCTGTTGGCAACGCACTTCTCCGGCGGAATACGCCCTGAGCCCTGGCAGAGTTGGCAGAGGCGGGAGTTAGGAGGAGACCCAGGAGCACAACCCTCCGTGAAGTATTCCTCTGAACACAGGAATAGGAAAAATTCACTTTTCCTGCACTGAAAAGTTAGGTTTTCTTTTAATAACACATTCTCACATGGAATTTGTATTAGCAGTCACCAGGAGCTGGAAACAGGCTGTGAGAAGGAGCACTGTGGACAGCAAATCGCATGCATCTAGTTTTCACTGTGAAACTCGTGTCTTCTTATTACTGATAATGAAGCAGGGCCTAAGGCTCAACCGCAATAGGCGCTACCTTGGCATGAAAAGAAAAATGGTTTTGCTGCAAACCATCCCCAGCTTATGCTGAGCCAGGCCAAGCCTCCACGGCCCTCGTGAGTCGGCAGAGTTGCATTTGGCAGCAATGCCAGAGCTCTAGGGAAAGAAGGGACAGTGGGAAAGGCAGGCAGGACGATGGAGAGGCTGAGTCTAAACCTCACTAGTAACTTGCGGTTAGAGATTGCCTTTCAATAATTATATGCTTAATTTCCTCGGTGTAAAATAGTTCCAGATTTTTTTTTGTTTGACCATCATTCTCACCGATGGAGAAATTGATCTTCTGAGCAATCTCTAAAGTCCCAGAGCTGTTGCAAACTTTTACCCCCCTAATCTCAGGCAGTCAGATCAGTCCCTTTAAGTTTCTTGAATGAAGATCAGCCTCTGTCCCCTGTCTCAGCCCTTCTGATATTCATAAATCCAACTTTTCTCCCCACTGAATACCCTGCACAAGCACCAGACTCCCTATACCTGGGGCAGCCTGCAAAGGGAAGGGGAGGGATGTGGAAAGAAAGCAGAGTCCCCCAGAGCAGCTGACATGCTGCTTATATTTTTCTTGCTCTAAAGCAATTACCAGCAGCCTAAAACTTTTCTTAGCAAATCCTTCAATAACAGACTCTTCTCCATTTCCCAACTCCAGGTGGGAGTCTTTGAGGCACAAGAAACTTTAAGCTTCAAATGAAGGATAGGAAAATATATTTGCAAGCAGATTCCCAGCTCAAAGAAATGGGTGCAAAACTCGACTCACCGAAATTGCAGTTCCCTGTCCTGTTGTGAATCAAGCCCATGGGGATGTTCCAGCCAGCAGTTCTCCCAACAGCGGTGTGGCACGACTTCTTGCCCTGGAGGTTGTTCCATGTGATATCACCGCTAGATTTCTTGACAACAGCCACAGCAAAGTAGGATGCTTTCAGAAGATAAAATAGAGGAGAATTAAGGACTGACCTGAGGATCCCACCATGCTCCCTTAGGAGACCATTGGCTCCACTTGAGAGAGGGCTCCTATGAAGCGTAGGAGAAATACTTTGTACTTATAAATGATTTGCCAGGCAGCAACAATGGAAGAGTTTGCAGATGTGATGTGTCTACTCCCACCATGCTCCTTGGACATTATTATATCTGGTATTTCCCCACCCCACAAAACTCTGACACTTGGGTATGTGAGAGGGCTATAGCAAGACATACATGATGATTTCTAATCTCTTCCTGATTTCTTATCCCCTCCTTTAGCAAACCTTCCCTCCTCTCCCTCTTCCCATTTCCATAAAGAACAGTTTCCTAATGCTACAACCCAGACCCTCTTTCCCTGTTTGCAGCCGTGGCACAGTTGTGGTGTGGCTGTGCTCCAAAGAGCAGCAACTAAGCATGAATCTCTGCTGCTACGTATGCTTTGCCCTGATATCTGCTTGCAGACCCAGACCTTCCGACTGCTAGATTTGTCTCCCAGATTTTTAACATCTACACTGGACACAGTGGATCTTTGTGTGGAGACTGGTCATTTATTCTCCAGCCACAACTGCTTATATATTTTTCTGTTGATATCCATCAGGACTGTTTTCTGTCCCTCTGCTGGCAGTCATTACCTGGTTCTCCTTCTGCTTTGCTGCATTGACTGTAATCTGAGGAAGAAGAAGAAGATATTAAATTAAAGATGGCAAATCCGAAAAAGGATCAAGCTCACTAATTTCTGGAGAAGCTCCATTTTAGAAGTGACTATTTCAGGTAACACCTTGTGCATCAACAGAACAAAGCACAGCCTTCATCTGCTCCTCTAAGCTAAAACAACTAGTTTTACCAAGGCCAATGCTAAAGGACAGGGACATCATAATGAAAACAAAGAGAGGAGCTCTTTGAAAAACAAAGAGAGGTCATTGTGCTCCTGATACCCACTCTCCCAGGGCTGTCCCACCTTCCTGGAAAGACGAGGCGTGCAGCAGCGAGCAGAGTTGCCTCAGAGTACCGTGTGTTTTCTGCAGGATGCAGCACTGAGGCTGCTTTCTAGCTTTCAGAATAAAAAGAGTGTTTTTGCACCAGCCTATTCCCCACTACTTGGACCCAGAGGGGCAGCCCACACTGTGCTTACCATCATAGTTTTCTCCCATCACTGGCACCAAGCCACACACACCAGCAGTGTAGACGAAACCTCCATCTAAGCTGATAGCATCTGCTTCACCTTTCTGCAATTAAAACGGCGCAGCGATGAAACAACACCGTATGTCCCCAGACCAGTGTTTTTCAGAGACAGACTGTCAAAGAAGTCCTCAGTGTAAGGGAAAAGGGCTGGGAGCTAAAGGCCTCACACTGAAATTATCAGTCCTGTGCACTTGTAACCACCTCCAGCAGCAGCTCTCCTCCCCAGGCTCTCGCAGGCTTGGGTGGGAATCTCTCCTAGCCTACTTCCCTGCCAAATAGGTTTCCGTATCTCACCTGTCCTTTCAAGTTTGCATTTTGTGCTGTCTTCACAGTACTGATCTAACTGAGTTGCCACCAGCATCCTCAGCTGTGCTATGGAATCACTTCTAAGCAGGCAACTGTTTTTCTTTACATTTTACAGAATCTGTATTTTGCCTTCCTTTTCCAAATAAAAAGTTGCTTCACTCCAGAAAATTGCTTTTTTGTTTAGGAAATCTCAAAAAAAGAGCACCACAATAAAATGTTTTGAAAAATGTTGATCGGTGAAAAGCTAGTCGAGCTTTTTCCAGGGGTTTCTGCCCACTGGTATTTCTTGCAAAGCTCCCAATATTTTATTTTAAAATCTACCCCTCTTCTGCCCCGTCTGCTCCCACACTGAAAGAAGCAATGCTGCTCTCCATCTGAAAGGTTCACAGGGAGAAGAAAAGGAGAAAAAGCCGTACCATTATCTTAATAATGCAGTCGTCGGTGTTGTCTGCCACGGTGCACTCCACCTCCCCGTTGCTCATCATACTCCAGACATCACACTTGCCCTTCTCGTTCTTGCCTACTGCACACCACCGTGTCTTGTTTTCTCTGCGGCTGGAGCTCAGCTGATCTGTAAAACCAGCAGAGGAAGAACAAGGATAAGCCTTGAGTCCTGCTGAACAGGAAGGCTACAAACAGGGTACTTTGTAGGTGCGTGGGACTCCACCATGAAACCAGCTGTATACACCAACCTGCTGCTGCCCAGTGCAGGATGTTCTTGTTTAATGAGCCCTGGGCTGGTGTGAATAGAAGGGATGATTTTTAAGCTGAAGGGTGCTTAAAAAAATCAACTTGCAGCTCAGAAAGGAGAATTTCTATATAACACAAGCCCTTTACCTAGATTTCCGTTAGCTAAAACATTGCATCCACCACGCATTAATAGCACTTGGGATCGCTGCCTATACTATATCCCACATTTCTCCAGAGCTCACAGCTGGGACAACCACGAGACTAAGACCAGGCTGAGCTGGAAAAGTACAACCTAGTTATGTTTCTGTGAAGCGGCATTTGAATAATCCGTTTTGATGTTACTTTAAGTCAGTGTGCTGCCCTTCCATAAACGCCATAGCAGCTGAGCCTACCACAGAGATCTCTGACCGACTGTACATTTATGTGGGTTTCAGAGGTCGTTTGTGGGATGATTGACTCTCAGAAAGCCAGCTAGGACATCAGTAAATGCTTGATGAGTCTAGATGGAAATAAAGACCACTGTTTCCCTCAAGTGGCCAATACTGGACCTGGTGTCCTGGGATGTTCCTTCACCTTATGTCCCAGAAATGACTTTTCTAAGCAGCGGTTTTGACCACACCCAATCTCTACCACCAGCTGAATAACTGTAGGCAGGTTTTGTTGTTGTAATCGTGGTGAAGAGACAAGGTGTGAAATGTGAGCAAATTTTCCACCTTTGCCTGTGTGGTGATGATGTTATTTTGACTTTGGAATCAGCAAATTCCTTTTGTAAGAGAATTCTGTGAATATTGTGTTATTTTAATGATAACACTTTTCACAGGACGTATTTTGCAGAGAATACTGTCTGCGTTTGAAAAAATTGTCTTCCTTTTTGCTCAGATCTATTTGCTGTTCCCATCTCTTCAACATAGCTCGCGCTGACGTGACTTTAGTGTTTCATGTCCTGCCTACCTTTCTGAAGGCTCTGGATGGCACTGTAATACTCAAAGCCCAGGTAGAGCTGCGAATCCATCAGTGGTGGGATACGCTTTAGCTGTATAGCAGAGTCTTTGAAAAGCAGGTCTTTGAGGGCTGGGTCCTTCTTGCCAGGTGGCCCAAAGAGGTGGAAGGTGCTGGTTGTGCCCACACCAAATTTTTCCTGCCACGAGGGAAAAACAATCAACAAATGACCATACCAAAGCTCTTGGAAAGCTGGAGAGAGCAAGCAAAGCCAGAGGGGATGCTAGGGGAGGAAATAAGAGCTTGATGTTACCTGTGCTTTTGAGAGAAAGTTCCAGATGTCATCAACCTTGCTATCATCTCGAGCCACAACAGCATGAGCAGGCACCCTGGCCCAGTGACAGGCTTTGTAGTTGTCCACAGGCTGACGGCTGCCATCCAGACACAGAAGTTCATACTGGTCCTTCTCCCCTGGGGCATTTTCTGGAGGAAGGGATGAACCATGAGTTGCATTAGCATAAGAATAGACAAAAAAGTCAGTCTGGAGCATCTCTGTAATTAATTTCTTTCTGCTGAAGCTTGAAGGAGAATTTTTTGCAGAAGACAGATTGCATGCACCCCCTTTGAAACGGTAATAGGGTCATTGTGGTCATACAAGGCAATGCAGAAAGAAGAATACATGTGCCTGTGAAAAAGAGACAATTAACGCAATAGGAAGAGGATTTTTGTGGCAGTGGTGCCTAGACATCCCGACAGGTACAAATGGATACGAGTATATATAGATTTACAAACACCATACAAATGGGTTGAACGGGTCAGGAGCTGCACACAGTCCATGAAGGCCAGTAGGTAGCCAATGTCAAGGATAAAAATAGGGCCCAGGGCTAAAATCACAGGGTTACAGGAGAATTCAGCTGGGAAGGGACCTCAAAATAGGGGCAGACCAGATTACTCCAGGTGGATCTTGAAAACCTTCAAGGATGGAGAGTGCAAAGCTGTCCTGGGCAACCTATCCCACTACCTGACTGTCCCCAAGGGGAAAAAAATTCCCCTTGTATCTGGCCCAAATCTCTCATGTTTCAGTTTATGATTATTGTTTCTCGTCTTTCCACTATCCACCTCTGTAAAGATCTTGGCTCCACCTTCTTATACGTACAGGCAGGCTGCTCTGAGGTCCACCCAAAGCCATCTCTTCCTCAGGCCAACCAAGCCCACCCCACTGAGCATCTCCTTGCAGGACAAGCCTCCCTACCCCATGATCGCCTTGGTGTCCCTCCACTCAGTTCAGTGCAGGTCCTGGGCATACCAGGCCCTCTTCTGTCTCTGAGAAGTGCCGTTAGTGAGCTCTTGCTGTGGGCTGAACTCCCTCCAAGTTCTGTCCCAGAGGGATGGATGAGCTTAACTACCTACACGGTTGCTCGCTCTGCGTTTGCTGTGGTAACATTACAGCTGACTCTGAGATACGGCACCAACAGTAAGATGATTTAATTTAAATCAGGCAGGTTTTCCTTCTTCAAAGAAGAACCTCAAAGAAGAAAAAGTGGACTTCACCATAATCGTATTTCTCAATAACAAGGACGAGTCAGTCCACAGTGCACAAAACATGTTTCTGGAGATGAAATAAGAGGTTTAGGGCAAAGCTGGAGAGGAGTGAAAGCCTGCGCAGTGTAGACTAACTGCAGGGTGGAGTGGCAGTACGAGGTTGGACAAGAAAGGAGAGAAACAAATGATCTTGCAGGCCTACCATCAACAGTTGTGTGTTTCACAAAAGCCACGTCTCCTTTTCCGTCTTTCAGACAGCTGCAGATGGGAGGAACAGAAGAGATGTTAAACACCCAGACATTGTGGCTCCCTATCGCCTGTTCCAGCAAATTACTTTGGCACAAACTGCAACTGTAGAGCAGTGGTCTTCCTCCCAAAAAGCTATGCTGGCAGGGAGGAAAATGTAATGACAGAGAAGTAACGCTCAAGAAGCCCAGTTAGACTTAGCACAGTGCTAATCCTGTGTATTTTAAGTCTGTGTGAAATCCTACAACCCAGCTGCCTCCCTCATCTCCCGCTAGCTGCCTGCCAGTTATTACTCATTGGATCTTTAATTACCAGCACTCACAGTTCCATAAAGTCAATCTCCTCAGGACTCCTGATTACAACATAGCCCTCCCTGGTATAACGGAAACTTGCATGTGTCAGGGCTACAATACTTTCCCAAAGGAAAAATAACTTTCACTCACTGAAAAGCTCCAGAATATCCAGAATAAGGTCCTGTGCGGGAGCATTTGGTTTTGGGATCCCCCTGGCACTGACGGCACAGGCTTTGTTCAGTGGTGGCACCAGGCACGCAGCTGGCAGAGAAAAAATTGGCCACCGCTATGGATAAGAAAGAAGCAATAGTTAGTCTAAAATTCACTTTTACAAGGACCTAGAAGGGAGGGGATGCACAAAGAATGTCAATGACTCAACCGCTCTGTGAGACACCTCTGGACCTCAGCAGCTGGTTGGGCAACATCACTTTCATGATACCACCACCCCTGGCTTAACTTCAACCCTTTTATCTTGCTGTTTCCCACCTCACCTTGCTCAATGGAGCCTGAGTCTTTGCCATCCCACTTGATATCTCCCCGGTGGAGGAGTGTCCCAATCGGGATGTTCCAGCCAGCAGACCTGCCCAGGCCTGTGTGGCAGGAGGTCTTGCCCTGCAAGTCATTTATTGTGAAGTCTGTTCCTTTCTTCACAACGGCCACGGCATAGTAGTTGGTTGCAGAGCCTACAATGCAGGAAAAAGCAGGAAAGCAATGAAAAAACGGGACCCAGGAACATTTCAAATCCTGTCAAACCCCCCATTTCAGAGAATAAAGTGCTGCACTTCCAAATAATTGGCAACTTTGCTTGAACACTTACGGTCTTCCCATGTCCTCAGGGCTGAGCTACCCTTCCAGTATCAATCAGCTCTGTGCATTACAACTTGCACTGGTAAGTGACCTGAAACTACTGTCACACAAAAAGTACTTTGCCACTGGACAGACATTAGATGTGCCCCTAATTCTCAATTAGTCTTTTTGGCAAGTCTTTTCTCAAATGCCATTGCCCACTGAAGCATACCTGTAAGTCTTGCAAGACTGAAATTCCACATTTAGCCTTTAAAATTATACCTAGTCCTTCATATGCTTTGTATTAATAAAATGACTGAGTGGAGACCACAGCCTTACATTTAATAGCTGTATTTTCTTAGCTACCGTGTTGAGCATGACTCTGACATATTGCTTTGATTCTGAAGATTGTGTACAAACAAGCTGAACTGCAGGGCAGAGATGAAAAGAGATTGGGAGCTTTGGAATGTGGTGGGCTTGCGTGGGGCGAGACAGACAAAAATGGGGAAATAGCCTCTGTTCAGCTCCCAGAAGAAAGATGGGGGAGACAAAAGATGGTACAGAGACTGAGTAGGGATGGAGCAATGGACCTAACTCTTATCAGAAGGAGTTGCTGCAGAGCACTTTTTATGCATCTCTTCTTTTTTCTGTGCATTGCCCGCACCTCTTGCCTCAGTAATCTCAACAGAGTGTTCCTCCACAACCACTAATGGCAATCTTTTTTTGTGTGTCTTGATGACTGCGCAGGAAAGATACACAGGTTATCTATGCTATCTAGCTCAGAGTTTTACCTGCATAGTTCGAGTTCACCGGAAGCACAAGTTCTCTGGGACCAGCACAATTTCTATGCTATGCTTCCGGAGGACCATAATTACTGCTCATCGTGTTCTCCTTCTATGGCCACTGCATCATCATGGCATCAGTGACTTTCACTGCAGCTAATGTCAGCAATGGGGCACTGCCTCTGCCCCTTTCCATCGCAGAGACTCTATGGCCATGGGTGATGATTCACACTTTGGTGTAACTGCCCCCCACTCCTTCCCCTCTGGGATCTGGAAGCTGGGGGCAATATCTTGGGCACCCAACAGAAATAAAGTGGGAGCTCTGTGTGGAAAGGACGGCCTTTGCACTGTCAGTTAGTTACCGTGACATGGCTTGAAAATAACGCGTGAAAATGTACCTCCGCTTTGTTCGTAGACCTCAGCAGCGATGGGCTTCAGCTTGTAGGGGGCAAGGCCTGCCTCATAAACATGACCACCGTCCAAGCTAATGGCATCTGCTTCATTATTCTAAACAATAAAAATACTTTGGTCAATAAACACAGAGCAGGGACACGTAAGACAAAACACTTCCCCAGAGTCTCTCCTGGAGGGTCCTTCTCTACAGAAGGATCACAGGTAACAACCAGTGACTCAAAGGAAACCTCAACCTTCTCCAGGCTGCTGAAACATCCTTAGTACCCAGCACAGATATTTGCTGCCCACTCACCGAAATGGCTTTTATGCAGTCAAGATATGTTGTTTTTTGCAGGCAACTCAATGCAACACTGTCTTGTTGCATGAGGTCCCTTAGACTATTGCATTTCTTCTCTTCTGCTGAGGATATTGTGCACCACCTAACGCTTGTCTTGGGGGGAGCAGCAAAACACAGAGCTGTAAAAAGAACCAGAAATAAATAGTCTCAGAGAGGTAGAAAGGCACCACAGGGAGTGAAAGAGCATCTCTGTGAATACACGATCTCTGGTTCCCTGCAGTCCTAGGATCAGGTGATGGCCAAGTGCAGGATCTCCCTTGCACATCTGCAGGAAGGCCGTTTTGTTCTTGCTTGGTGTGTGGACCTTCAGGAACATCTGGGAGGACCATTTCTGTCCCTGGGTAATGGATGTCCTGCACAGCATTGTGAGTCAAGCAGCCTGAGCTCAAGGCAACACCCACACGAGTAGGAGAACAAATCCACACACTTCAATAGAAATCAGACTCAAGACTTTGCCAAAATGAAGAAAAAAGTCAGTCCACTGAAGCAGTGTCTTTGCAAATAGCCCCAGAGGGAGAGAAGCTCTGCCCTGGCAGACTGTATTCAGTATGTTGCCACACATAAACTCCTTAGCAGCTAGATTATCTGATATATTTAACTGTCTCTTTATATCCCACCTCCTCCACTACACCCAGTAACAGAGGTACCATACCACCTCCACAGTCCTCTCTCCTAAGAGTTCCCCAACCAGTAAATGCAGCTGACTGACTGCTTTGGAAGACCAGAGCAAAGCAAAGACCTCAGGTGGACACAGACTCACAGTTCCTTCAGCAATCTAAACACCAGACATGCTGGAAACTTGTGGTTAAAGTGTGTGACCAGCACATACCGTGTGCGTGCTGCAAAGTTCACCTTAACTCTGCCCCTTCCTGGCAGGACTGTGCAGACCAAGAAGCTGTAGGCAGAGCTCGCTCCCTCCAAACCCTTGATGGCCCATTTCATTCAAATGTCTCCAAATTAACCTGTGCTGTTTCCCTTTTCTCCTTCACCTCTGAGATAATCTCTCTTACTTGATTTTTGAGCCGTAACCCTGCCAGCAGACACCTCCCCTCCTCCCAAGGGAGATGCTGAATTTGTCCACAGGGAGAATCCTTAGCCTTAATTCCTACTGCCATCACCTATGTTTTTGAAGTCTTGGCTGCACAAAGCCATGGTCATCTTAATCTAGAGCTGGCAACCATCCTGCCCTGGACGAGGACCTCCTGAGAGAGTCAGCCAGGTTGCACTGGTCAACATTGGGAAGGGAAGGGGAGCCTGAGTGCCACGGCCTCTGCTGCAGAGTTTTTGAGCAACTTCTTGGCACCTTCTGTGCAGGATAGGGGGAAGGACTCTTCACCATTAATAAGACATCATTGCATGGTAGTACTCTTCAAAGGTGCTCGAGACCTTTCCAATGCCAGCGGCACAGGGAGCACTTCCCACCAGAGGACATTAATCACCACCACACTTTATGGGGAGTCAGAAGAGACCCACTGCCTGCTCCAAGAAGGAGACCCCTCTCTCCCTTTCCAGGCAGCATTCCCAGGTCAGGTGTAGACAGCAGCAACTTCCTTGCCGTAGCTACCTGCCCGTTGCCTGCCAAAACTGTGAGCAGAGAGAGAGGAGAGAAAACCTTGCTTCAAGCAGAGCCAACTCTGCAGCAGCACAATTTAGGCATAAAATACACAGGAGTCCAAGCAAAGGCCACCTGCAGCAGCAGGATGGAGGAGCACAGGAGCAGAGGGGGGAGCATTCAGAGTCTTCAGTTATTTGAACCCTGACACTGTTATTGTCACTGCCTTCAGGCTTAACCCAGCGCACATGCAGGCTTGGCAGGCAGGTCTTGCTCTAGTTTCTCCCTCCCTGGCTGCACCCCATCTTCTCTCCCAAGCACAGCCGTTGGCTGGAGGGTGATTTTTTTCCCTTCACCCTGCGACAGCAGGAGTGCAGAGCCTCTCCCGAGCAGCCCCCTCCCTGGAGATGGGTGCTGAGCATCTCTGCTCCTGGAGAGGTGTCCGGGAGCTTGCTGTGGGAAGCTGCAGACCTCCCTCCAGCCTCCATGGGCAAGCCCAAGGAAAAAGCTACTGTCATCGATGCTCAAAATACCATCCTTGTTGACAGAGATCCACAGCTGCCAAAGCAAGCATTGCTTTAGGTCCTGGCTTTTACTTAACAGCTGCCTGGGTCTGGCACATGCTGCAGCTGTAAACCAGCCTTGACGAGAGGGAAAGCCTGGCGTCCTGGCAGGTTTTGACTCTTCCTTTCCCCCAGAGCTGCTTTCAGCAGACACTTACCCACTATCCCGAAGGACAGCACAGTAGAGAGTACGAGTTTCATACTTGAGCGGGGAGTCAGGTGCCGAGGAGGGGATGCAGCAGCCCTGGTCACAGACTGTCCCCTCCAAGTCTGTGATGGCTCTGGAACTGCTTGCTCCCCCTTTTATAGAGGAACAGCCCTGGCTGTGTTTGCAGAAGCAATGACCTAACACTGTTTGTCCTTCCTTGTTTCTCAATAGCTCCTAAATCGTCCCCCTGCCTGGATCAGCCCATTTTTAGGAAGCCTTTCACTTTGGCACTGAACCCCTCTGCAGGCAGGAGTCAGAGCAGGGCAAGGTGCTTTTCATTTGACAAGGGGCTTCGGATGGAAAATTCCCAAGTTGTGACATTTGAATTCTTCTGCGGACTGAAACGCCACAGGAGGGGCTGTTTCCTTTGTGCTGGCCAAGCCCCCCTCCTGCCCTTGCTGCCTTGCACATCATAATCTCAGAAAGTCCCTGCTGGATCCAGCCCTGAGTTTTGCATGTTTGCCAGTAACTGCTGCTGTTGTGCCCATCGCCCTTTGGCTTGCAGCACCTTGAGTGGCTGCCCACTCTCCTGTGCTCTCTTGGCAATGGCAATGGGGTTGAAAAGCGCAAACGTTCGCTACACATGATCTGGCCAGCTCCTTGCACAGGCAATGGAAGTCAGTGGCAGTGACCAGACAGCTCAGTAAGTGCCCTGCAGCCAGAAGGAAACATCATGCTGCACCTTTGTTAAGTTCTTAGGATGAACCTGGGAAGAAATGCTGAGATTAGCAGTCACCTTCCTCCTCCTCCTCCCCCTGCAAAACCTCTCCATCAGATTGTATAACCCCTGATTTATCTCCTTGCAGTCAGAACAGGCTCGGTTTACGAAGCTCTACCTTCATGATGCTGTCCTAAGCTCAATGTTCTGATCTTTGCTGCAGGCTACAAGACCAGCTTCAGGTTGACTTTGGCACATGCTCACTAAAGGAGAGTCCCTGGACCACATCAACAAGCCCACAAGCACTGGCAGCATCCCTAGACAGCTGCTGCTAGGGTTAGTCCACCCACAGTGCCTGTTTGACACAGTGCAAGCTACAAGAGCACTCTAGGAAGCTCAGAGGTGAGGCCCAGCTCCCAGGCTTGCTCTCAAGTGCACCAGCCTCTCTTTGTGATCTTCTGGACCCCTTGTCCAGGTTCTTCCTCTCCCATTGCCTGCACCCTCCAGGCAGTGGTGTCATGGGCTTGCCTACAGTGAGCTTCTGGCTGAGGTTGGCTGAAGCATTCTGGGTTGGCTCTTCACCCCCCTCCCAGCAGGCTTAGGGCACAACAGTCTGCAGGTGGGTGGTGGTGGCCAGTGGTGTCAGTGCAGGTGGGAGCCCAGTGTCAGGTCAAGGATATGGCTCTACAAAGTGACCCAGAGAAGGGGGCTGCTGGAGACCTCCAGCAATGACCACCTCCAGTGTGGCACCATGAGCCTGCCCTACCTGTGACTGGCTGCTGGAGGTACCTGTGCACTGAGTGAGAGGCACTCATGGCCGTGCTGCTTATTTCAGCATCATCTTTAGCAGTTCCTTCAGCACGTCTAGCTCCTCTTTCTCATCCCTTCATCTCCTGCTTTCCCAGAAGAGCAGGACTTCTGTCCAGAGCATCTCCAAACACACCACAACAGGAGGGGGAGTTACTTGCTCCCACTGCAAGCCATCCTTCCCTTTAAAAAACCTATCATCTCTCATCTGTATTTACTCCAACAAGCTGTGGTCCTCCAAGGTCTTCCTCCACTGAGACACATAGATGCCACTAAAACCCATCCCCAGCTCCCTGTGGGTCTCACCAACCCTTGCCTCGCTCAGAGTAGCCTTAGCAATGTCCCCATCCATGGGAAGAAGAGGCACAAGGAGTCACAGGAGGCTGTCCCACACAGTTCTTCCATAGCTTTTTGTCAATTTGTTCCAAAATGCCTCTTCTAACAGATATCCTAAAAGAGCTTAGAAATTACAGGCTCTTTCAGAAAACACAGAGTTATCTGAGCACAGAAATAATGGTGAAAACATTTTCACGTCTTGACTCCACGAACTAAATCATTACAACACTAGCCAGAGCAGATAAAAGTATTTTTGCCACATGACAGATGAAGGTGAAAGACACAGAAGAATGTTTGGAAAACATAAAGGATCTGTTCAAGCAACAGAAGAGCCATTGCTGGAAGAGCCCATACTGTCTTGCCTTCTGCACATGGTTCCCAGATGACTTTTACATGGATCACCCACCGCTCCTCTTAAATTTCACGTCCCTCCCCAATGCACTCTCTGTATCTGCTGAGGGGATGGCTGTGATGTGGTGATATGATGGGTGGTTTCTACTCCACACTACTTTCCCTTGCCCTCCCAGATGGCATCAGGGAAAATCCAGGGACAAAGGAAGGGTCTTGAATTGCAATAGATTTCACTGCTTACCTCTTGTCCTCCAGCCTTTACCAGGAAGGTCCCGTATTTTCCGATGTCCATCCGCTAGTCATCTGGAAAGTCACTGGCCACATACAGAGCAGCTTCTATAGCTGTTACCAAATCTGACCTTTCTCCATGATGGATTTCCATTCACTTCCTGGTCTGGACCCATCTTGTGGCTACTCCTCAGTATCTTTGCCTCTCCTGTGGCCAAGATCTACTGCTCCACCCTGATGCAGAGCAGCTCGGGGGAGAAGAAATTCTTCCAACACAGAGAGTGCCTTGGAGGTACCAAATGACATAAGCACAGCAGATTGGTGATGTGTCCTCTAGACCAACTGGGATTGAAGGCTCAGACTTTGATCTCCAAAGGACCCAACAGGTCTCCAAGATGTTACTTTCTGAGGAGTACATGCCACCAAGGGAAGCTTTGGATGCACAGGGAAAAGTACTCTGGGTGGCCTTCTCCTACAAAATGTCTTCCCTTTGGAGCCCAGGAGGGAAAAACTTCTTGATGCAGCCAACTTCTTCCCCTGAACACCTATTAGAAAACTGTTCTTCCAAATTTTGTGTTAGAAAACGCACACTTATTCACACAGTGGGGCCTCTCACTAAATACACACACTTGCTTCTACAAGTTCTAGTTAGATCCATACCTCACTGCACAGGCACACAATTTTGTGCAAAAAGAGAGCTCCTCCCATGCCCAAATGCATGTATCTGACTGACTACGCTGAGATTGAACGGCAAGGGCCAGTTCTTGCTAATGATGGAAATTGTTGTTGTCTTTCAAGATGAGAGGTCAATGCTCTGGCTCATGCAAGCAGGAGCAGCTTTACCAGACAGGACGGAGCTAAGTCAGTGCCTCTTGGACTTTGTCCTTGTTATCCAGAAAGCATCAAGTCTTCTATAATGTACATCTTCATGAAACAAGCTGAATGACTATTACACATGACAAGTTCGTTGTATTGCAACACCACAGATCCCAGCTGTTCTGTTTTCAGAAAGAGGATGCTGCTAAAAATTACACAAATAATGATGAAATACAAATTAACACACCCTCTGACCAACCACAGGTCACTGGTCATGCATAAACACATCTGAACCCCAAGAAAAGAGCAGGGCTTGGCCCCATGCCAAGTAAAATTGAAGGTAACATAACACTGTTTATTTCTATATCTCCCTTACTACTGCAAGCCACGCTGTGGTTTGTGGTTGAGACAAGGCTGGACTGGAGTTTTGGTTGTGTCCTAAGGAGCGGACTTTTGTTGTAATTGGGCAGGGATAAAGTTAGAGCTGGCACAACTGCCTGGGAGGTTTTTTTTTTTGCCATGGTAAAGCTCATCCTGGAGCCAATGCAGCTGCACAGAGGCTGGAGCCGAGCTCTGGTGGTGTGTGCATGTGGGGAAAACATTAACTGGGAGGAGTGAAAGCTGTGGTAAAAGCACCACAGCAACACAGGCATCTCACCCAACTCTTTGGAACTGCTGTTTCTGTAGAGGTGATCCTATCCAGCAGTGGAAGCCTTAGGAGCTAATGCTACTGTTCCCAGGGGTCACCAGGCTGGCAGTGCTGTGATGAAGACCTTGAGATATTAATGAGAAAAAGCACTGAAAATGGAAGGAAAAAAAATCATCAAACCTCAAGGTGGGATGGGCTGAGGGCAATATACACCCCTCAGGACTTTGGGCTTGTCTATGGAGTTGGCTTGTTTTCCTCTAGAAATGGGAATTTCTGGTTTGTGGCTCAGAGAAGGCTGCAGCCTGCCTTTGACAAGGATGTCAGCTTGGTCAACCACGAAAGCTGGGCTCAAGTCCTTGTCCCAGCCTGGCCCCACAGGTCACTTCACAACAGATGAAGGCAAGAACACCAGCCTGATGGGAACCCCTCTCTCCAGACCACCTTCCCTGCTTCTCTGTCCATAGCTCAGGGTGAGACTTTAGACTGAGACTGGCACTGAACTGGCAATGGTGCCCATCTAAAGAAGTGGGAGATGATGATGCTGGATGATGAATGGATGGAAACCAGCCCTGTGGAGAAGGACTCAGGAATACTGGTGGTTGATAAATTGGACATGAGCTGGCACTGTGCAATTGCAGCCCAGAAAGCCAACTATATCCTGCAGCAGGGCCAGCAGGTCAAGGGAGGTGATTCTGCCTCTCTACTCCACTCTGGTGAGACCCTACCTGGAGTACTGCAGTCCTCAGTAGAAGACAGACATGGACCTGCTTGAGGGAGCCCAGAGAAAGGCCACAAAGATAGTCAGAGGGCTGGAACACCTCTCCTGTGAGGACAGGCTGAGATAGTAGTTGTTGTTGTTCAGCTTGGAGAAGAGAAGGCTTCAGGGGCCATACTGTGGCCTTTCTATGTATAAAAGGGATTTATAGGAAAGATGGAGAGAGACCTTTACCAGACTCTGTAGTAACAGGACAAGGGGCAATGGTTTTTGTCGCGGTCCGGCGCAGCAACAGACGTCCGTGCCTCTTAGATTAGAGAAGATAGATTTAGATTGGATATAAGGAAGACATTTTTTACGATGTGGGAAATGAGACACTTGAACAGGTTGTCCAAAGAAGTTGTGGATGCCTCCTCATTGGAAGTGTTCAAGGTCAGGTTGGAGAGGACTTTGAGCAACCTGATCTAGTGACAGATGTCCGTGCCCACGGCTTGGGGGGAGGGGGGGAGGTTGCGCAGACTAGATGGTCTTTAAAGGTCCTTTCCAACCCAAATTATTCTGTGATTCAATGTTCAAGCACCCAGGAGGGGCAGGGAGAAGTCAGAAGGCTTCTGTAGAGCTGTCTTACCTGGGCAGTGTAAGCATCCAGGGGAAATCCCAGCCCTCCTGCCTGATGCCGGGTCTCTCATGGGAGAGGGAGTCACTGACTTGTCCCCTGGAGCCAGGGTCAGCATGGGGCTTGCAGGAACTGTAAGCCATACCATGGGAGTGCCAGATTAGCAACATGGCCAACAGTGGCCTGAGACCAACTTGGCATTCCCTGTGGCTCCCAAGGCCTGATGGATACCTGGAGAGCTGTGGCAGTCTTTCCAGAAACATGCTTTCAGTCCCTGTTTGGACCTACAGGTCAACTTTGAGGCTGTGCTCCAACTCCAGAGTCATTGCAATTAGTTTATTTTTCAGGAAATGCCACAAACCAGTTTCCCCACTGGTTAGGAGAAATACTTGGTGTCAGGTTTTGACTGTGTTGCAATATTCTGTTTTCTAGCTAGCATGAGCTAACTGGCCACTGGAGAGTGGGAGCTGATGTTGTTTGAACCAATATTTGCTTCTAAGTATTGCTTCTAAGTATTGCTTAATTTCTAAACCTCACACAAAGAGCTCTCTGTCAATTTTAAGCGGCTCTTCCCAGCTCAGACCACTAAGCCCAGATGCAGACTGTAGCCTCTTGTCCAGAGCTGCTTACCATGTCATATCATTACAGGTTTGCATTTTTAGGTTGGAAACTCATGTCAGCTCGCCAGCCAGGTACCAGCAGTTTGACCCTTTCTGCCTGGCGTAGCAGCTCTGCAGGACAGTGCCGCTGCCCGGTATCCTCTCCGTGCACAGCCCTCCCTCCAGCAAACACCAACTGGTCCAGCATCAATGAGGAAACAAGTTTTCTTGACCTCCTCTTTCAAGCAAGCCACCACAAACTCCCCAGGCCCCTTGCTGAAGTCAGGAGTGGTTTCTGCTCTGCCAGCCAGCAGTCCATGCAAAACACCCTCTTGGATATGCAATTAGCGCCATTCCTCCTAACGAAGGATTCCAGTTTGCTTAATGAACCCAAAGGTTAACAGGATTACCAGCAACTCTGCACAACCTTGGGAGCTGTGATACTCTTGAAGGGCTTTTGGGAGGGGTAGCAGAGAAACACAGGGCGTTAATCATTCCTGCTGAAGACACACTTGCAAATGGAGTTGCTGGAGCCTGATAACATTCACCATCACTTCCCGTGTGTGTTTCCAAAGATCTGTGGGAACAAACCAGTAAATACTGATAGCTGGGAAAGAACGAGCAGGAGTGCCAGCTGCCCTGCATGGCCACAGCACCCTCGGCTCCTCTCCCACAGGACCCCCAGGTGCTGCAGCAGGGCACGCACCAGGTAGTTGCACAACTCTTCTGTCCACAAAATGGTTGTGTCCAGCTCTGTGGGACATGCCAGACAGTTTCCACAGAGGCATGTTTCCACAACAAGATGCTGGACCATCCCAGAGGATGTGGCTGGGTAAGAACAGGAGAAAGGGTGGCTTATTTCCAGGAGAGGAGGGAGCTGTTGCTCACATAAGCCCCCATGCACACACATCCAGGGACAAGGGAGTAGGGTGCGCACGGGGATGTTCCCCTGCAGTCACAGGGCCCAGGTCATCAGGACAGGGACAGAGGCAAGAAAATGGCGGAGCTGGTCAAGAAGACCACAAGGTGAGAGGAGAGCAAGAGCAGAGAAGCATGAGGTGCACCTGGAGGTGATTCACAGCCACCCCACTCCACAACCACAAGGGAACACCCAGCTGGGTCCTACATCTTTGGCTGCCAAAGGAGCAGGGGGTCATCACTGAAGCAGGCAGAAGAAAGCTCCTGGCAGATGCAGCCAGCCTTGCCTGGGGAGCAGCCCTGCATGTGCTGCAGAGGTGATCCAGGTAGACCAAGAGAGACTTTGCAGGAGCTGTGGGCACAGAGCTGCCAGTGGAAGCAAAGGCCAGCAGCTAGAAGGACACAAAAGGAAAAAGCAAGGGGAGACACCAAGAAGGGAAGACTTGTGAACTGGCTTCGTGGAGCAGCACTGGCAGCTCAAACCCTGGGGCTGGGAGCACTGGCTGGCTGCTAGAGCAGCTCTCCCTGCTGGATCCAGCCCAAGGAGCAGGATCTGAACCTCTTATTGTCCTCTGCAGCTCATGGGCAGCCCAGCCGGGCTGGCATGGCCACCCACTGCTGTGCCCAAGCATTGTGTTGAGCTGTTGGATAGCAACTCTGGCCAGAAAGGAGATTTGGGCATTAAATGAACGGGAAAAGGGTCAGCTCACCAGTGGGTCAGGCTGAACTCTGCCACTTGCTGTTCAACCCCTTTGCAGTTAGTGAATTCATGGTAATCATTAATACCAAACCCCTGTCCATCTGTGGAGCCTCACAATAGCTAATTTTTAAACTGTCACCACAACTACACGCTGTTACATGTGTCCTGGTTGAAGCCACCTTCCTGTTTAAACACTGTTATGGCCAATACATTTCCTCACTGATTAATAGTGGTTTTGAAACCACCAAAAAATCTGTTGGCCAGCATTCCCTTCCACTTTGTAATTTTAAAGCAGCATTAAAGGGAATTATTGGAAATAAGGCTTCAGAATAACAGCAAGGCTTAGTCTTTATTGGAGACCCTTTGAACTCTAGTTAAATTAATTTTCCTTCTGCCTTTGACATTTTCAAATACGGATCTGGCAGTTCAGCAGTCATAAGCCCTGCAAACATCTCACCTTTTGGAGGTCAGTGGTAAGTGTGACACCAAAGACTAAATACTGGACCCAGGACCTGGGAGGGCATCTCTTCCCTGCCAGTGTTGGTGACCACCATGCCATCAGTGAAGGACCTCCCCTGTCCATGGGTTCTCTGAGAAGCCCACAGGCAGGCTTGACCTTTCAGTTCCCTCTCTCCCTCTTAAGCATCAGAGGAATTTGTTTCCTGGACATTGGTCAAGATGTTCTCATCAAGATAAAATCCGAGGGGAACAGCTCCTCCTGTCCTCACTGCTCCACTCCCTGGTTGCCCAGGCCTGGCACAGCCCTGAAGGCACTGCTGGACCCTGGCTCTAAAACCACCTCACCCTTTCCAGTAATTACTGTTTTGCAATGTGGAAAATAATAAAAGTCTTGGGACTATTAAGAGCTCTGGGAGGAGCAGAGAGGTAGGAGTGAAAGGCCAAGCTGAGCAGATTTCAAACCCCCTCCTGAGGGCTTTCAGACTCCTGTGGCATTTTAATCCTATCGGCATTTCCAGCTGCAGGGATAAAGGAGCAGAAATCCTAGGCAGAGGTGTGGGGACTTTGGTTCGCACGTCTGGCTGAGGCTGGGACCTCTGGGGTGGACAGCAGGACATCGCAGCCCTCTCCCAGAGCCCCTGCAGCATCATCCATCAGTCCCTTGCCCTCACGCTCTGCTCGTGCAGGGGCCTCAGCACTGGCAAAAGCAATGGCAAGGCCCAGCTAAAGCGCGATGTGGCCATAACAGCTCCTGAAAACTGTTGCACGATTAAGGAAGTAACCACAAAAATTTCTTGTTTCAGATGCTTTGCCAGAAATTGCATAAGGTGGGGGAACGTGGCTGTGCTCTGTAGGTGTAATGATTGGTTACGTTAGACAAAGGGTGTTGTATGAAGAGAAATGGCGTCGTGCCACTAACTTTGAATCCCAGTGGAAAGGGAAAAATAACTCTTTTTGGGGAGTCTGGTCACTGACAGTGACTGAGGGTCTCAGCATGGCTGTCTCCATGGCCTTGCAAGACCCAAGCTGAGATCGGTTTTTCTCCCCTCCACCAGAGATTCTGCCCTTCAACACATGCCCTGCTGGTCACCAACACCCTTCTCCCTTCATCTGCATCCGCCAGTGACATCCACTGCAGGCAGAAAGCCCTGCCACTTTTGGGCCACATGAAACTCGGACACACACCACAGCCAGAGTGCACCAGGACCACATGTCAAGGGCAGAAAAACAGAACAAGCTTTGGAGAAACACTAGTCATCTGTGCAGTGGTACAAGAGACATCCCTCACCAAAAGGCATCACCAGCTCTTACAACTCCATCCTCTCTCATTTTCAGCCTCACCGGGAGCCTCCAGTGACAAGCCTCCAGGAGCCTGTTCATGCTCAGTCCAATCAGTCCCTGCCCAAGCAGTGCTGGAGGAGCACTGGTCCCCAGCTCCACCATAGCTCTGCCCCTGCCTGGCCATGGCCCTGTTGATACAGACCTCAACCCGCAGACAGGCTTCCCAGCCAGACCTTGCACCTGCCTGGTCACGGCAGACCCAGGCTGTGTCCGACCCTGCTACAGTTCCCAGATCAGATCCCAACCTCAAACCTGCTTTGTCACCACCAGCTTCCCAGGTGGATTCTGGACTGACCCCAGCTACTATCCCAGGGCTCATCCTACTCACCCGGCATGGAGACAGTGATGGACGAGTTGTCTGCCTGCCCATCACGCTGGGCTCCCCATTCCTCCAGGAGCAGTCAGCCTTTGTAGTCCCCTGGCATGTAGGAGAGAACACCACAAAGTTATCTGCTGGTTACACCAGGGAATGGAAAAGAGGACCCTGACTCTCTTTTAGGCCAGTGAGCCTGTATTTCAGTCCATTTACAGCCCTCTTTATCCTAGGCAATTATTTTTTGTATGCAGTAGTAAAGATTTTCTTATTGACCCAAAAGTTCCTACTGAGTGCTGGCTCTCGAAGGAGTCCCACAGCCCTGAGCTGACATCAACACCATCTTCTATAAACATGCCATGGAAAAATAACATTAACAAATTGCAGGAAAGGCTTTATGGAGATCCTATTACAAACAAGAAATGTGTTCCTCTTGCACATTCCCCTTGGGGTGGGAAACCCCCATGAAAAGACCAGGCTGGCCTTTAGTCAAGGACAGCAGACTTGTGTAATGATGTGGGCTTCAAGGAAGCTGGAACTACCAACCCGTGTCTCTTTTCTCATCTGTCACAAGGGATACTGGCACAGATTTTAAGAACACAGCAGCAAACAGCTTTGCAAGGAAGCATTTTACACCAGAAGAGCAATCAGTAGTAGTACCACTTGCAGGCTCTGTGTGTGACAGGGGAGCTAATTTGGAGAAGGCAAAAGAAGGACCATCTTGCTCTGTTTTGGCCCTCTAAAGGTTAAATCTGAGTTGCCTCTATCATCCCAAGAGGTAGATATCTTCAGAGGCCCATTCATCCCACTATAGCTGAGGTAGCACAAAGTATGCTGTGAACGTGGTAGATGACACAGATGGTGGCTCAGGCAGGGCACCCACTTGACCGGTGGCTTGGAGAGGTTATTCCCACCTTCAACAATCAAAGCTGAATTAAAGGATTAACTGGCTGCAAGTCAAGCTGTCCTGATTTTAAGAAGAGACAGTGGCACCTGGAGCAGTTCAGGATTCAATCTACTGTACTCACAAATGCCAAAGTACAGGTTGCTCATTTATCCAGCAGCCACGATGCAAGTTCTTCTGGTCACAGGTGACCGCTTAAAAATAAAAGAGGTAGGGGCAGAAAGGTAGAGAATGGAAATGCAGAAGATGTGCTGTGGCCAGACTCCTATGGCAGGGACATTCCCCTCAGCTGGGGCACCTCGATGGAGAGCTCAGGCCTGTGGCCAGATCCTGTTCCAGCTCATGCACTAGCACATAGGGTCTTGGCTTGAGGGGACAAGCCAGGGACCAGTATCCCAACCCAAACCTTGGGTATAATAATCTCCTGAAGGCTTTTCAGTGGGGTGCTGAGTCTGATAAACCAACTTTTCTGCACCTGAACTCTTCAGCAGCAGAGCGCTGAGCCAAGAAGCAAACTCCAGCATCTTGGGCACAAGACACAGCCCTCCTCTCCAGGAACAGCAGCTCTTTCTACTCGTACAGCTTGACTTGGGACTGCTTTTCGAGTGCTTACACGTGGCAAGAATGGTTCCCAGTTTGAGGAAAAATACCATTTTTTTTTTCTTTTTTTTTTTTTTTTAACTCAGCCCTTACCCACTTCGCAGTTGTCAAACTCTCATGTTCATGTATCTCTTACTCAGAGACTTTGATGGTGAAAGGGAAAGCAGATCATGATCATAAGATCATGATCTGTACGATGAGCTAAGATTAAGGAGCAATGTAGAGATGCCTTATGCACTATCTCCTGGTGTTTGTCTGTTCAAAGGAAAATAATGCTCCTAGACTGGCTGAGGAACATCTGTAAAGAGATACATCCTGCACCAACAGAAGGACAATGACCAAAAGGTCTCTGAACACTAATATCCATTCCCTGGGGCACAGGGCTTGTTGTGGAGGGTCATCATGCCAACCCCTCCTGGAGCTACCACACTTGGGAGCACACACACTGCCCTTCAGAGATGGTCTTCAGACTCTCCACGGCTGGTGGAAACCACTGCAGCTACAGGAACACCAGCAGAGCTCTTCCACTCATTGTGATCTGACCACACGTCTGTAATTTGTCCTAGGCCGCTTTAAGCCATACGTACGTCTATGGCTTCCCCCTTTTCTCCTTTCAATGCCAAACAGCCTGAAGTGTTCTAGGCTCTCTCTCCTGCAGCTCAGTTCCTCTTATCTCTTAACTTCTTCCCAACCTGGACCTGCACTCTCCTTTTCCAGAAATAGCCTTTTCAAAGATAGGGTCAACAGATGTGAAGAGGGGAAGGCTCCTCCTGGGATGTGATGTCCCGGTATACTGTTTGCAGCAGTTTCTATTCCATTCTTTCTTACTTCCCAGCTGGTTGAACTGCTGAGCCTCACTGGGCGAGTGTCTCACTTGGGCTACCTTCAACAGGGGAAAGATGTCCACAGCCTGCTCTGCTGTACGACCGAAGCCAATGGTGGTAATCTGTACACCTATGCCTGCATGGCTTCTTGCATGGCATCTGCATTTCCCTCAGCCTTGGTTTGCAGAGAATTTGTTGTTTTCCTAAATAGCAGTTCTTGTCTCCTTACAGCATCCCAGGGAGAGGCACCAAAGAATGCATTGACCCTACCCAGCTTCATGTCTGGGTGGAATAGGAGCCCTTCCAAGGTGTCCTGTCAGCTGCCCTGGGTCAGCATATTGCAGAGGATAACCTTGAGAAAGAACCATAAAGCAGCAAAGATAGAAGTAAATGGCCCAGAGGAAGGTCATTCCCTTGGCCCACAGCAGAGAAAGGGAGCCAAAGCCAAGGCAGCAGAGGTGAGGGGGTCACAAGTTGTAATACGTGCTCCCTGGAACAAAGTTCAACCAGACTGTAGCCTAATGAAGCCCCTCTGTGCAAACAGTGTCTGCTTGCTCAGCAAACAAACACACGTACTCCAGCCCCAGCTGCTGCAGCTTCAGCCAGGATTTTTGGAGGAGGGGATGTTTTAACATCTGCAGAAACTGGTATTTGGACCACTTATGCAACTGTTGCATGTTGGTGGGGTAGCTTCACATGTTGCCACAGTGCACCCGATTCTCCTCATTGAACCTCCATCATCAGTCTTCAGAGGTGCAACCAGGAGTGCCCTTGCTCTGCTGGAGGCAGGAGAGCCCACCAATGGGACGTGGTAAAACACCCATGTCCCAGCCCACAGCACACTAGGGACTCCATCCTCACCTTCTTCAGCTCCTTGGCTTTCTGTAGGACTGTGTGCAGCAATTGTGCACTTGGTCCCTCTGGGAAAAACATGCCCTCGGACCCCATGGGAAGAGAGCGAGCTCTCCAGACCCAGGAGCAAGATGAGAAAGGACATCAGAGACATCAGGGCAGGAAGAAGGAGTGAAAGCAGCCAAGGAGATGATGCAGGGGCAGAGACACTGGTGTGCAGGAAGGAAATGAGCTGATTGTGCTCCTGTTCCTCACAGTACCTCCAGGGCTGCTGCATCCACCTCAATTTTCTCTTCTCCTCCTGCCTCACAGGTCTACACACTCCGGCTCTTGAGACCGCAGCGTGGTGCTCTCAGTCCCCAGACCCTATCATATCTCTGATGAGTCACAGCTCCCCTCACACATAGACTCTGGACCTGGATCTGTCCCTCTGAACCTCCGACTCACCGCTGCCAACATGAAATGGCAGCAGCAGCCTTGGCCCAGCACGTAGAGCTGTTTGCACAGCCCTTGCTCAAACACAATGGCCAGGGCTGGCTCTGCGCAGGGCGCAGCTCCCCACCAGCAGTGCCGCGACCTCCCGCCCACCCTGACCTGCTGCCTTAGCAGGATTACAATGCCGCATTGTGTGCCTCCACCTCTGCTTCAGTGCCTGCAGGAGCTCGCAGGCAGGTGGCCACTGCTCAGCTGTGGAGGATGAAGGTTCACACCCCTTCCATGACTCGCCTTGTCGCTCCTTAACGAACCCACAGTGTCTCACAGGGCACTGACATCTGAATTAGCTTAATTGTTATGGCTGTATCCACTAATCAAGCGTAAACCTCGGACAGTATTGTACAGTGAGGCTTTGCTGGTCTCGGAGAAGGCAACAATGACTTGGCCAGTGTTCAAGGCCCGGATACCTTCAGTGTCAACAATGTCCTGAAGGTGAGAAGTAATGAGAATATGGCTTATCTACAGCTTCAATGCCAGCTGAGCTGTGGCAGAACCAAGCAGAGAGCTTGGGAGCCCCAGCAGGAGCCTCGACCTATGGCTGTTGCCCAACCCCTGTGATCCACATTTACACCTTGAGCCATGAACGGGGCTTCAAAGCAGCACCATTGCACAGAAAAGCAGCATAAATAAATATATCCATTAGCAAGCACTGAGTCTCCAAAAGGAGCAACTCCACTTGTAGGAAAGCTTCAAGTCCAGAGTCCTCCTGGCCAAAGGGAGAAGTGGCAGACCCCTACCTTTTGTGTACATCATGCATCGGAGTAGGTTGTACGAACAGAGCTTTTTGTTCACAGTCGAAGGTGTCACACACTCGCTTACGGAAGCTCCAGGGCCCAGGCCAAGAAGTTAGTGGGACTAGCACAACTTAGACCTGAATGCTTTTCTGTGGGGATTTGACTTCCAAGGTCCTTCCTTCGTGGGGTGAAGAGGTTGGTGGCAACGGGGCTTCACCAGAACAGACCAGCACACACGCTCTGGTGGAAAAGCAAGATGGCAAAGTAAGGCTTCCTGTGTACTTCTTCAGCTCCTTTGCAAGCTTCCAAGGCTGCAAATTCTTTTTCTCACCCTGAAGACGTTTTGGACACGTCAACAGATTTCCCCCATCGCAACCAGGGATAGAAAATGCAAATCTCAAAGGCTTTTCTCCTACAACAGGTAGCTCTGATCAGGAAACACTCTATTGTGCCTGTTCCCTGGGTAGCTACCTGCGATATCCATGCTGCTTTGATGACCCCTGCAGGGACAAGCAGTAAAAAGTCCTGAGTTTTTAATTCCTTCCTCACCTAGAAGAGCAGTGGTGTGGACATGGGCACTGCAGTTTTCATAGGGGACAGCTATCGAGGCCAGCCAGTCTCTCCTCTCTGGGGGAAGCAAAGATTTAACTCGTAGGAAGCTCCTGGAATTGGAGGTCCTTTTGCAGAGAAGGGTGACTGCTCCCAGTAACATCCACCTGTGGTTCAGTGTGAATGGAGGAGCTAGATACAGCATCTGCTGCATGGACATTGCTGCAGAAGAACCAGAACGTGAGTTCAGTGCTGGCTGTGTCCAAGGACACCTCCTGATGTTTTCCATCTTTCCTTTGCCTTTGACATACAGAGCTCCTCCATCCTGCCCACAACTCCCAGATCCCTGGATAGGTGGTTTCAAGCTCATCCTTCTACACAGCCACATAGCCACTGCTTTTTCCCTTTCCCTGGGGGGCACTCCTTCTTCTTCAGGTCCTTCAAGGACACTAGCACCAGTCCTCCTGTTCTCCTCCTTGCTGATGGGACTCCGTGGTCAAATTCCCAACAGATCCTACACAGCCTCACATGAGGACTGCTACTCTAGGTAGAGGAGGAGGAGGAGGCAGCTCTGTCTTGTGCACTTGTGTGCACCAGGGACTTGGGGAGAGCAGAGCAAACTCTCCCTTCCACCTCCCAGACATGAAGAGAAGATGGGAAGATCTGATTTAACTGTTGACATCTCCCCCAACAGTAGCTGACCATGACATGCGTAGTAGTTACATTTCATCATGGCTGCAAGTATCTGTAGTATGAACTGAACCAATGTTTTGAGAGATCTCAGACATATCAAAAGGCACACACCCCTGCTGTGATGACCTCCTTGCAGGGCGCTCACTGGAACACTCTACAGTATCTCTCCATACACCCTCTACTACCACCAACATTGTTCTTCCTCTGATGTCATCGTCAGAAGGCAGGACACTGGTTATGGCATGACCGTAAAAAGACATCTAAGTCAGCAATGCAAAAGATACTCCCCTTGGAGGCTCAGCAGAGCAGCCCATCTTGGCCATCATCTTCAGATGATGACCCTCAGCTTCCCTCTACAACCCAGGGAATATCCCTTGGTGAAAGGTGAGGCCAGGGTAACTCGCACATCTCCACCTTTCGGGCAACTGTTTAGCACTCTTATGTCAGTGCTGTAGCTTTCCTAGAAATCACAAAATCTCTCCTAGATTTCAATCCGGTTTGTTTTTTGCTTTTTTTTTTTACACCAGGTGAGGCATTGATATTTATCTGGGTGCCCTGTCATGCTTTCCATAAATAGGAGGTGGCGTCAGACCATGAGGTCCCCACCCTGTTTGCCTGCTGATTTGTTTCAAAAGGCATTTGCTCTGTAAACACGTGCTCCACCTGGTTTTCCTCGATCAACGTGGCTTTTCTAGATGGGCTTCATCTGAAAACCATTTCCACTATTTTGTTGCAGGCAGTGGCTGAGGCAGAGCCAGGGCTGGACCCAGCACTTACCCCCTCTTTCAGGTCAGATGCAGCTGCACAGGACTCCTGCTGGCCATGGAGACGTGTCCTGAAGACATCTTTGGCCATCCTCAGGTCAAACACAGCTTCTTGAACTCGGCAGCAGTACTCCTCTGCTCAGTACTGGTGAGGCCACATCTGAAGTGCTGGGTCCGGCTCTTGGCTCCCCAGTACAAGAGAGAGATGCATTTACTGGAGCTAAGCCAGTGCAAGGCCATGAAGGTGATGAAGGGTCTGAAACATCTTTCAGATGAGGAGAGGCTGAAAGAGCTGTGGCTGGTCAGCCCCACAGAACAGTAGTCTCAGGGGGACCTCATAGATGTGTAGAAGCATCCGATGAGAGGGAATGAAGACGAGGGAGCCAGGCTCTTCTCAGTGGTGCCCAATGACAGAACAAGAGGCAATGGGAGCAAACTAAAACACATGCAATTAACCCACAGGAGCTGCCTCTCTTCACCTCTGCTGAAGAGAGCTCATGGCACTTCATGGTTGGGATGCCTACTTTCCTTTCTGCTTCCAGACACCTAAAGATGGACTAGCAAGTAACATGTAACCTGGTGTCTTTGGAGAATAAGACATGGACAGTCACCAGGAATTGTTCAGAAGATCCTGGATCCTACACAGCTCTGAGGGATTTGGCCTAATTTGAAGCCGCTGTAAAATATACAGATCCTGAGGAGGAGGAAGAGGAGTACCAAGTACCAGTACTTGAAGGGTAGCTACCAAGAGGAAGGGGAGTCCCTTTTAACAAGGAGTCACATGGAAAAAACAAGGAGGAATGGATGCAAGTTGCTCCTGGGGAGATTCCAATTGGAGGAAGGTTCTTCACATGAGAACAATTAAACATAGTCTCCCAAGGGAAGTGATGGATTCCCCTACATTGAACAGTTTTAAGACTGAGCTTGACAAGGTACTGGGCCATCTCATAGAAACTATTTATTTATTTTTGCCTTGAAAGGTTGGACCAGATGATCCCTGAGGTCCCTTCCAACCTGGCATTCATTCTATGATTCTATACAGGTCTTTCAGCGCCTGAGTGTTGCTGGCACTGCAGGCTTCAGAGGCTTCAAGACAAGGCCCAGGTTTGTGAGGGATCACTCTAATCTCTCAGAGGTCTCTGGCAAGGAAACAAAAGCAACCAAAAAGAAATGGCAAAGCCTGTTCCCAAGGTGAGTGGAGATGTATTTGGTTGTTCAAGGGCTTCTGATAAGGTGACCGTGATTAAAGAACAAATAAGTGTATGGTTAGGGCCAAAGTCCCAACGGAAACTGAAAAGCACACAGCCAGAAGCAACGACACGCTTCTCAGCTAAACCTGAGCACATCCAGCTGTTCTTCAGCCTTCACAGGCTCTGCCTCATCCCTTCTGGAGAGGTCCCCATGCCAGTGGGGATCCCATACAGCCCAGCAGCCGCAGCATGGCAGCACTGCTCCTGTGCTCTGCTCTCTCCACGCTTTGCTCCTGACTTCCCAGCCAGACGCATTTGCTCCTGTTGGCCCTGAGCATCCTTTCAGAGGGAGCTGGTATTGACGGGCATGTCACCACAGAGCAGGCTGCCCTCCATGTCCCAGGTGAGCTGCTGAAGTTAATAGGAACTAATGAAACGGGCATGCCTCTCCTGCTCTGCAAAGTGTAAAATTAACTAAATATCAATATAAGTAGGCACTAATGGACCGGCAGCTGCCCAGCAGCGGAAGGGGAGGCCCAGCGTGTGATAGATTTTGAAATGACTTGGAAAGCAAACTTGCACATTGCTGATAACGTGGTGAGCTGGATTCCCCTGGAAAAGTCATCTAGAAATTATCATGGATCTGTTCTTGGATAGGCCCGTCTGGAAACTGGTCTGAAAAGCAAACAGAAAAGCTGCACAAAGCGTTTGCTTGGAGTGGGCGGAAAGCTTGTCCCGCTCTCAAGTTTCTCTCTATCAGGGGTTTTGCAGGTAAGACTGCAGACCTGGTAAATCGGGATGTCCCAGACCCTGAATTCCCCAGTTGTTACTGCGTGAGGTGCTGACTCACTGCTGGGGAGACACACACAGACCTCTCATCTTTTCATCCGGCTTTGAGATCCAGTAAGCTCCAGGCTGCCAGGGTACAAACGAGCTGGCCAAACTGACCATGTGTAGGTAGAAAATTATGAGCATAAGTCCCTGCTTGAGCCAAGCGCACCCCCCTCAACAAAAAAACCCAACCAAAACCACAAACCCAAAACAAAAAGGCAGCAAAGAAATAAAGATGAAGGGGGAAAAATGATGAAGCAATGTGAGCAGGGCTAGCCCTGCCAGCCTTAGCAGCACACAGGATTTGGCCACCTGGGGCAGTTCTGCACCACCAAGACAGTCCTCACACATACACAAAATTGATGACCCCCGTTAGATCACGCCAGCAGGACCCAGCGAGCAGAGGCAGAGCTCAGTCCCTCCTACAAGGGCATCTTTCACTTGTAGAGAGACACAGCTGCAAAAGATGCGTTCGCTTGCCCGTATCCTGAACACTGCTCCAGCATCTGCGGGAGAGAGGAGACCACTGGGTGTAATCACAGAGGATGGCCATCTCCACCAAGGCCTTCAGACCCTGGTCCACAAGCGGAGTCCCATCCTGACAAGTCACGCTCTAAAACAGCCTCTCCTGGATGCAGTTGCGAGGTAACAGAAGCAGCCCAAAAGAGCTGCCGAGGTCCTGCAGCTGTGGCCTCCCCACAAGAAGCGTGCAGGCAGATGAGAACATGTGCTGTGCTTCACATCACCAGATGCCAGCAGGAGCAGACAACTTTGCATTTTGAGTTTCTTTTCCACAGATATATCAAGTCATGGCCAAGAAAGAGGCTGCCAAGCAGCAAACAGGAATACAAGAGATCCTATCCAGGATTACAAACAGAAACTGGACCTCCCATGAGGTTCCCATGGACAAATAGGTTTTTCCTTAGGGAAACAAGTGGGCTGAGCAACAGCAAATACTACAGGTGACAAGTGAGCAAGGCAAAACCAAGAGGAGCAAGATCAAGCCTGTCTAGGCACCCTCACATTGATAAGCCTCTGGATGCTCCCAGACAAGGGTGCCCCATGCCCTACAGCAATAGGTTGTCCCCTGAGGTCATAGAATCATAAAATATTTTGGGTTGTGTCGCGGTCGGGCGCGCAGAGGTTGGAAGGGATCTTTGAGGTTCATCGAGTCCAACACCCCTGCAGTGAGCAGGGACATCTTTAACTAGATCAGGTTGCTCAGAGCCCCATCCAACCTGACCTTGAACGTTTCCAGGGATGGGGCATCAACCACCTCTCTGGGCAGCCTGTTCCAGTGTTTCACCAGCCACATTGTAAAAAATTTCTTCCTCCTTTGGTTTAAAACCGTCACCCCTTATCCTATCACAACAGGTCCTGCTAAAAAGACTGTCCCTGTCTTTCTTATAGGCCCCCCTTAAGCATCAAAAGCCCTCAATAAGGTCTCCTGGAGCCTTTTCTCCAGGTTGAACAACCCCAGCTCTCTCAGCCTTTCTTCATAGGAGAGGTGCTCCAGCCCTCAGACCATTTTTGTGGCCCTCCTCTGAACCTGCTCCAACAGGTTCCTGGCTTTCTTGTGCTGAGGACCAGAGCAGGACACAGTACACCAGGTGGGGTCTGTGCCTGGGGGATGCTAGCAGTCCCCTCAGCCACCTACTCCACATCACCATGGTCCCCCAAACAGGCTCATCCATCTCAGATTGTATGGGGAATGGTTGTGCAGATGAAAAGGGAAGGGGAGAAGCACCAACCCTCGGTCTCAACAGCAGAAAGGGGTTTAATCCCTGCAAACGGTGAGCTCGCTCATGGCTCTTGCCCAGCCCCAGGCTCCCAGATAAGCTGCCAGCTGGGGTAGATAGCTGGAGCACAGGATGGGTGGAGAATGTGACAGCCCCACGGTAAACTTGTGGTTTTGATGAGGTCGACAGGGAGAGGCAGCGCCTGCCTGTGCCAAGGGGAGGGGAATGGCTGCCTGAGAGCGGGGAGCAAGGAAGCTCGGCCCTTCGAGAAAGCCAAGGTCTGGGCTGGAAGTGAGTTGTCTTCCTGGTATGCATTTCCTGAGACCCAAGGGCACAGGTAAAGGGAAAGCACAGGTTTCCAGGGTCCTCTCCACCTGTGCCAGGGAGCAGGTGGGGACCCTGGTCCTACAGAATGGGTGTTGCGCAGCCTGAGCCATTGCACATGTCACAGCCATCCATTCTCCACCTCCACCACCATCCCAGGTGTCTGGTGTCCAAATATAAGAAGTATGTGGTCCTGCTACCTGGGCCCCTGGTCATGCAAAGTCAAGGTTGTGTGTTGTTGATGCTGTGCAGGATGCTGGGATGAGCCTCGAAGAGGAAGGATGTGGAGAAAAAGCTACTGAGGAGGAAGGAGACCCTGGTCAAAGGACTGGCTGTGGACCTCCGTCATGGAGGGCAACCTCCCAGTCCTCCTTTGAGTTTTCATATGTTGTCTCTGAGCCAGCATAAGAAGACCCAGAGATCAATTTTCTACTGGTAGTGGGAAACAGTTGGCTTCCTAGCAGGGCTATTCGGTTGCTGGTCATCCTGGCACAGCATAGGTCCACCATGAGGCGTTGAGGGCTTTGCTGGCTTAGAGGAACATGGGAGATCAGTCTGAAGAAGGCAAATACAAGACATTAACCTCTTAAATGGTATCTGGAGCCACAGATGGTTAAACACTGTGCCTGGAGCAGCGAGTATGGTGATGGGAAGCAAAGGAGGGAGCTGGGGCTTGCTGTAACCCCAGCCCAGGGTGGATGGAGCCAGGCTGCACTGGAGAGGATTAGCTCCATGCCATGAAGGTGTGGCTCAGCCTGCACAGCAGCACAGACTTAAAGACTGTATCAACATAAGGCTTATCAAGAGCTAAATGCTCATGACCAAACCACCTCTGTCCTCAACGTCAAGAAGTAAAAGCAGGACACGAGAAGGGAAAAGCTGGGAAAACCCACAAAGACCAGAGCAAGAGGACACAAGGGGTCAAAGTGGAACATCAACAGTCATGCTAGAGAGCAGCCCTCTGGAAAAAGAGTTGGGGGTACTGGCTGATGAAAAGTTGGACATGAGCCACCAATGACCAATGGCAGCCCAGAAGGCCAATCACATCCTGGGCTGCATCAAAAGAAATGTGGCCAGCAGATCGAGAGAGGTGATTCTGCCCCTCTGCTCTGTCCTGGTGAGACCTCACCTGGAGTATTGCATCTAGTTCTGGAGGCCCCAGCACAAGAAGGATGTGGACCTGATGGGGCGTGTCCAGAGGAGAGTCATGAAAATGATTAGAGGGCTGTAGCACCTCTCCTATGAAGACAGGCTGAGAGAGCTGGGGCTGTTCAGCCTGGAGAAGAGAAGGCTCCAAGGGGACCTTATAGTGACCTTCCAATACCTGAAAGGGACCTATAAGAAGGCAGGAGGAGATCTGTTCTTGAGGGTCTGTAGTGACAGGACAAGGGGGAATGGTTTTAAGCTAGAAAGGGGTAGATTTAGGTTAGACATTAAGGAAGAAGTTCTTTATATGAGGATGGTTGAGCACTGGAACAGGTTGCCCAGAGAGGTGGTGAAGGACCCATCCCTGGAGTCATTCAAGGTCAGGCTTGATGGGGCTCTGAGCAACCTGACCTAGTTAGAGATGTCCCTGCTTATTGTAGGGGGATTGGACTAGGTGGCCTTTAGAGGTCCCTTCCAACACAACTTATTCTATGATTCTATGGGTGAAACCAAGGAGTAAGGCAGGGATGCAAACATGGGTGGCACAGCCACCCCCCACCATGCCCACAAGCACCTGGACAGCCTGCCCACCATTCTGCATGGCATGGCAGCAGTTTGCAGAAGGCAGCTTGCTGCCAGCAGCCCTCGAAGCTGTGGCCGTGTAAATGTGCCACTCACTGGAGCGGAGCCTGGTCACTCCCTGGGGCAGGCGTGGGGAGCAGGGCACTGGTGGGAAGGTCCACTGCGGGCTCGCCATCTCAGGCGTCCCCCACAGGGAGGGGCCACCAGCCGCAGGCACACAAGCCAGGCTCCGGGTGTTTGCTTTCCATTCTCCCAGTCTGATGATAACCACCCGCTCCCCAGCCAAGGCTCCAGCTCACCATGCTGAAATTCAGAAGGTACTTGATCGCGTAAGTGGATTTGTTATTTATTCCAGTAAAATATTATTTCCTTAAGTAAAATTCTCTTTCCGTCTTACCCAGAGGTCATGTTCTTGAAGGTTCCTCTGTGTTGAGAAATGGTTGGAGATTGAAGTGATGATGAGAGTGGGCAGCGGAGTGCTTCTGCTCTGCATAAATGCAGGAAGTCTGGGTTGATGGGGCTCCTTCTTCTAGTGAAGCTCCAACGGCAGCACTGCTCCTCTGTGTGCTAGGCAGGAAAATAGCATCTGTTGTAAGGCCTGATACAGCAGATGAAGAAGAGTGGCACAGACCTTGGTGGGGCAAGACCCCTCCCTACCTCGTCCCAGGTGAGGGCTCACCACTTTCAGCTCTGCACACTCACCCACAGAGTAGATGCAGAGCAGAAACGTGTCTGTGTGCAAGTGTTCTACGAGGCCCAACAAATTAATACCTGTAGGGTGAGGAGCGCTCTCCCATAGCCTCTATTTTAGAGAGGATGGATGAGGAGGAAAGGCAAGGCTTGACTTGGCAGCAGTGCCTTTCTTCTGAGGGAGAACGTTTCAGGGCAGGACAGCCTTTCCACAGACGCCTGCAGCACCTGGGGCGTTGCACGCACTGCTGCTGCACACCAAGCTGCAGTGCCGGGGGGCTCGGGGTCTTTCCTAACCCTGCTATTTCAAGGGTAGGTTGGGCACCGACGCAGGCAGGCAGTGCCTCTGTGCCCTTGCTGCGCTACCGCATCTTCTCCTGAGCCTCCTGCAGATCGCTGTCCCTGCTTTCTCATTTATTGCGGTGCAAATAAAAACATGGCTGCAGTGGCTGGTCGGAGGAAGCAGGCTACTGCTGGTGTACGTGTCATATACTTTAATTCCCCGCGCAAAATGGCTTGCTGCCTGGAGCGTATCTGGCCACAGCAAATCAAAAATGTCTTTTTTCACCACCTACCTGACCAGTGAACTGATCCTCAGCACCTCCCGCTGCACCCTGCGTGGCTCAGCAAGTGCCAGCCCACCACGTACCCGTCCTGGCTGGTGCATTTATTTGCAGGGAAGGTGTAAAGGTTGGAGGAAAGCAGGTCATCCTCTCTGTTTCAAGCCGAGGGGAAAAACTGGAGGGGAAATGTGCAGTACTGCCTGCTTCCAAGCAGCACCCCCTGCCCTGCCAGGAGCAGGCACAGCTGGGGGCATCATCCTGTGCAAATAAATGACCAGTGGATTGGGTTTTGATTAAATCCGTTGAGGCGGCGTAGGAGGATTCAGCTGCTGTGGCTCAGCTGCTGAGCCCTTGCAGCCAAAGGCATCCTTGGGGTGCTCCATCCATCTTTGCGCCCTGCCTTATCATTTTTGGAGGTGACAGCACACAGGCTCTGATGCATGGGGGCTCTTCAGCTGTAGCCTGCCTGCAGCCAGACACATTTCCAAAGACTCCGGAGGTTGCTCTCGCAGCCCAGCCCGCCCTATGGGACACAGCACTGACGCCCACCAGCTCCGAGTGCATCTTGGACATCTTCCTGGTGCTTTGATCTCATGTATTTAACTCTGCCTCAAGACACCCACCCCCATGATCTCATCCTGGCATGTTAAACAGAGAGGGCTATGAAGAAGTTACCCACAGAAAGCAGTCGAGCTTTTTGAAGGCTTGTTGTCCAGCTACAAATCATCCAGCCTCCAAGACAAAGGCTTCTCATGCTGCATGTGCTATTTTATCCTGGTTTTGCTGCCTTCAGGGCAACTTCTTGGCATCTTCAGCACAAAATTCAGTGCTGCCACAGCTCTCCCTTTCTCAGCGCACCCTCCTTGATGCACACGTGTCCCACCAGAGCCAGCCTGGAGGAAGGGCTCTAGCTTTATGCCAGCCTGATCAGACCCAAGCAGCCAGCAACAGGTTGCATCTTCTCAACTAGTTGTTCAACCACCTCAGCAGTCATCTCAAAAGAGGCAGCAGGCTAGCAGCAAAAGGACTTTCACAGATGCTCTACAGTTTGAAAGTTTAGTACTGACCAGGGACCTCTGTGGAAGCAAGTTTAGAATACTATCTCCACAAAATACAGATACCAGAGTAGCAGAAGGTGCCACTTACCTCAGCGCTGCTGCCGAGGAAGCATTGCATCATTCTGCCTTCACTACTGGGTGCTCCTGCAGATCTTCCCACATTGAGAGGGTGGGTGTATCACAGGTAGTTAGCTCTTCATTCCCTTCTTGCTGTTTTTCTTAGGCTGGCCCAGCAGACAAACTTATCATCAGCTGTGCCTTAAGTGATGGGACAGTTGGATCAGCTCTCCAACAAAATCTGTCCGGCAGCATCACTTCATCCTGGAACAACTCCTCCTTCACCACATTCTCCCTCTTTGGTCTCTCTGGCCATCAGTGATATTCCACACAGGGGTATTCCAACCAGTCTCACCTTGCAGCAGTTCTAGGGCAGCCCTGAGTCTCCGCTTCAACCTTCTCCCTGTAACGTGTCTTGGCATTTTACGTGCTGTTTAAGCATCTGGCAATTTTCTGATATGTTGCTTCTCACACTCATTTATCTTTGACAGCATGAGGCTCTCTTTGTGCTGCTCGCCTGGCCAAGCAGCGAGCCATGTGCACGTTCACCAGCTGCCTGTCTCTTGTCCGAGCTTGGCAGTCTGCTCCTCACCTGGAAAATGAGCCTGGACACCTCCAGGTTGCCATCAGGTTTTGGGAGCACTGTGCTGCTAGCCTGAACTAGCTTGTTCACCGCGCTAGTAACGCTGGGCCTTTTGAATCCTCAGTAGCACTCTCATGACCTAAGACCTCCCAGCCTTTAGATTCCCAACTACTTTAGACATTGAAAATCTCCTAGGAGGAGCTCAGCGTTTCGACTCAGTAACGTTATTGAGAGCAGGGCAGAACCGTACCCGTGAGTGTCCACACTGATGCGCAGCTGCTGGAAGCGGTGCTGTAATAAGCAAGCTACAGTTAGTGACGATAGTCAACTGTTTTTCTGGCAAAAATCCAGTTTTTAGTAGCAAACGCAAATCCTGATGAGTACCACTGGGATGCATGTGACCACTTCAGAGAGTCCATGTTTGCATCATGGCCAGCTCATCAAGCTAGTACTTCTCCCACATGACACAAGACTGCACAAGAGTAGGAGATAAAGCACCACGAAGATGAAGACGCTCTGAGTTGAGCAGGTCTGTGTAGTCCCAGGCCCACTCTCTTGGTCCACAACTGACCACTGAAGGAAGTGAGCAACATCAAAAACCACAAGATTAGCTGCCAGAGTGTGGCACCCGAGGATGCTCTGCCCAAATTTCTGCTTTCTACTCGTTCCTCCTATTTAGATCCCTTTGTTTCACGCTCAGCAAAGCAGCCTGTGTCTGCGTTCTCCCTCTGAGATGGGGAGAGCAGACATCTGAGGCTTGCAGGCTGGACTCCCACCCAAGGAGGAGCCCACAACACAGGACTTAACCAGATCTGGGGTACTAATCTGCTGCTAGGCAACAGTAGGTTCTCTAGGTAGAAACCAGCAGAAATGAAATGCAAACTAATCCCTTTTTTCCAGGAAGTTTGGTCCTCTGAGTGCTCCAGATTAAGACTACAAGCAACCTCCACCTGGCTTTGCAGCAGGTCCTACAAACAGCAGAAGCCCCATGGCAACGCTTTTAATGGCCTGAATGCCCACACACGGAACCCGAATCCCCACAGCGTAGTGCTGATGACTTGAGGAAATCACGCTGCCCTCCTAGACTTGGCTAAAGCCAGACTAAAAAGCCAGGTCACGCACCAGAGAGGCAGAGCTGGGGCCCCAGGGCAGCATCACACCTGCAGCCACAGCTAGAGCCTGCGCAGGTGGCAATCACCTCCAGGGGCAGGCGTGGAGAGAAGGGGAGAGCAGGGGAAACAAAGCTTTATTGTCTTTGTTTATAAAGATAGGGTCCTGATACTGCTAGGCCAGGCAGGGCAGGGCAAACGCGAGCAGCGCCTGTTGGTGCTGCCAGCGGGAGCTGGGGCTGTGCTGGTTCAGGCGTTCCTGGGCAGCCAGGGGACTTGGCGGTTATCGCCTATTTACCTTTCGGTGCGATATTTTGTGTCCCAGCTGGAAATTTCCACTAGGCTACCCTGCTTGAGCACAGCCTCTGAGGTTCAGTGGTCATTGCTGGCCCCGGCGCCTCTTCCACTCGTGAAAACGTGACCTTAACTTGGAAAAAAAAATATTAAATTAGTCTCAAGGCGTCTTTCCCCTCTGTCTCACACGCACGTTTCTTCTACCAACGGTCTGAAACCTCTGCTTCCTTGCAGGAAGTTGAAAGCAATATACAGGTGCCAGCCAGGTCGGCTCTGGATCTTCTTCAGCCTCCTCATCCTCCTCTTGTTCATGCTCCAAGTTGTGGAGAAGCTGCAGCCTCCCAGGTAGGTGCCAAGCAGAACTGCAAACCTGCACCTCATCCTCCAGCCTTTCAATGACCGCTGAGGTGGGCTCAAAACTGCCCTCCTGAAAACCACAAAACAGCGTCTTCTTTAGGCAGGGAGGAATATCCAGGTAGGAGAGGACCCATCTGTGGCTCTCACATTCAACCCCCTTAGCCCTGGCCAGAGCTGAGCTTGCTCTGAATTCAGACCAGGCTGCTCTGGGCTTTGTCCTGGCTGGCCTCAAAACCCTGCAGCCCTTGAACATCCTCCCAGTCCAGGGTCATCTGCAACTTTTCCTCCAGCTTCTCCAGACCACCTGCTCTTCTCTTTCCTTGCTACCTCTTGCTTTGCCCCTTTCCAACAGTTCACCATGTTCCAGCAGGACAGAGGCATTAGCACATCACTGCTGACCTGTCCTTCTCTTTTTGCATCCACCCCGACCTCCCAGGGCAGTGGTCAAGTCCTACACCCACCAGCAATGCCACCCATCCCAAGAAAGATGAGGGACTGCACTTTTGGGGGTCTGCAGGGGGTTTTCGTTGGGCTGCAGAGGAGCTGCCCTCTTCACACGCTCCTTCCATCCTTCGCAACTGAACCTCACATCCTCCCTGTTACAGAAACTGCCGGTGTGAGGTGGAGCGTGCCCTGCAGCAGAGCATGGATCATGGCCAGAAGCGGCTTGGCTATGCCCTCCAGAGCCCTGACCTGCTGTGGGAGGGTGATTCCCCACACTGGCAGAGGAAAGCCATGCCAGACCCCGCTTCGACTGAGAGCATACAGGATATTTTTCAGATGCATCTGTACTTCAGCCAGGAGACCCCACTGGAAAGCAGACCAGGTAGCCAAGAGGAGCACTGGACATGGCAGCCTGTGGACAACAGCAAGAAGGTGAGAGCCCATCTTTCATCCACGAAGCTGAAATCCCAGCTTCCTGGCCTGAGTAAAGCAACCAGAGAGGGTCCTTCTCCAAGTCTTCCTGAGAGAATCTCTGCCGTTTGGGGCGATGCTGATGCTCTCACCAGCAAGTTCATGATCTTTGAAAACAGGATGACCACAGAGAAGCACAGGAGAATGTCACCACCAGAAATGACACAGGTGGTGGCACAGAGCCAGTCTCAGCCTCAGGCCATGGGTTCCCCTCACCATCAGTGGGACAGCTCCCCTAAACACCCTGTGCCAAATTCAGCTCAACCTCCACAGACAGAGGACTTTTACAAGACAGACCTGGAGAGAGGATTTTTCCCAAGCTGGACAGAAGCTTCTAAGGTTGAAGAGGTGACACTTGGAGAAGGCCACCAAGACAGAGGGGCCTCCTCTCAAGAGGAGATGTGCGAACCCAAGACTGACATTGTTTTCCTGAAAGTCCACAAGAGCGCCAGCAGCACCGTCATGAACATCCTCTTCCGCTTCGGCGAGATGCACAACCTCACCTTCGCCTTCCCCGTGGGGGGTGGCAACCAGCTCTTCTACCCACGCCCCTTCTTGGCGAGGTTTGTGCAGGGCTTCTCCCCCCGGCACCCTCGGCAGTTCAACATCCTCTGCCACCACATGCGATTCCTGCAGTCAGAGGTACGGGCAAAGCCGCGATGCCTTGGGAGGTGTGAACGGGGGAGGAAGAGAGGGGCTCATGGGGAGCAAGATAGGACACTTGTAGAGCATGTAAACTGCTCAGGGATGAAGCTAAAGAGAAACAGGATTGCCTCCAGGCACCTTGCCTGTTATGGGCATCTCCTGAGAGCTTCTGTAAACAGATGTGACCTGAGACAAGCCAGGGGACAGTGTCTGTGGCAGTCAGCAACTATCATCTCGTTCTTGTCTGGTGGGCCCTTGGAGATGTCTTGCTCTCTGGACAGAACCAGAGGGTACCAGCTGCAGGAGGTGAACAATTTAAGTGCATCAACTCAGGTCTGTCATGCCCAGTATCTACCCTTCTGGATACCACTTGGGGAAAGACAAGGGGACAGGAGATATCTCAAGACCAGACAGGCCACCCAGCCGTGGCAGCTTGCAGTGGGGAGCTTTCATCACTGCTTTCCCTGTGTACCTATTCTGGGGCTCCCCACAGCTGACACAAATGCTGCTTTGAAGAGCTGCACCCTGAAACCCTCCCTAGCACCACCATCTCCAACCCCAGTGAGCATTTCTGCTTTCCAGCAGAGCACAGAATTGCAGGCAAGCAGGTCTCCTCTCCCTAGCCCACCTTTAAAACCTTTTTTCTCCTCCACAGGTGCAGAAAGTGGTGTCCAGCTCAGCAGTCTACTTCTCCATCCTGAGGAACCCTGTGCAGCTCATGGAGTCCTCCTTCGTATACTACAAGGGTGCATCAGCTTTCTCCCGTGCTCGCAGCTTGGAGGAGTTCCTCAGCCAGCCCTACCACTACTACAACCCCGCAAACAGTGACAGCCACTACGCCAGGAACCTCATGACATTTGACTTTGGCTTCAACCCCAACGGAGAGGTCTCCGCTAAGCGAGTGCAACTCATGCTGGAGGCCATTGAGGCATCCTTTGACTTGCTTCTCATCTCTGAGTACTTTGACGAGTCCATGGTGCTGCTGAAGGAGATGCTGTGCTGGGACCTGGACAGTGTTGTCTCCTTCCCTCTCAACATTAGGGACAGCAGCACCAAGTCCCCCCTCCCAGACACCATTGTGGAGAAGATAAAGAACTGGAACAGGCTAGACTGGGAAATCTACACCCACTTCAACAGGACCTTCTGGGAAAGGATCGACCGAGACATTGGCAGGGAGCGCATGCAGCGGGAAGTAAAAGCACTTCGGGAGAGGCAGGCAGAGCTGGCGAGGATCTGCCTGCAAGGGATGGGCAGCGTGGCTCCAAAGGACATCAAGGACTCTTCCCTGCGGCCACTGCAGCATGGCAACGCAAAGATCTTGGGTTATAACCTCAAGCAGGGCTTGGACAAGGAGACGGAGCGCATGTGCCGGCGGCTTGTGACCCCGGAGCTGCAGTACAGCAGCGCTCTCTACAAGAAGCAGTTTGCACAGAAGCCCCCCCAGACCCACCAGCCCTCTCCCTCTCGGCAGGGCAATGCCCCGCAGCACAGGCTGGAGGGCACCCAAAACTGAACCTCCTTGACCCCTCCAGGCATCGTTCTCCAGCTGCCTTTGCTGAGGACAGCGAGGCGCTTGCCTCCTGGGCTCAGGGCCTGCTTCTCCTCCAGAGGGGCAGAGAAGCTGGGACGCTGCTGCCCAGGAGAGCCCCTGGTCACCTCTGTCTGTGCAGGACTGTGCACAAGCTCTTGGGTGCTACATGCTGCTGTGGAGCAGGACGGGCTGCACTGGGGGATCCCAGGGGCCGGGTAGGTCCTGAGCAAACAGGACAAAACCCCCAACTGGTGGCCAAAGCCTTGGAGGAGAACAGCAAGGGCTTTGAGCTGCGTAGCACTGACTCCAGCAGAGAGGAACAGAACAAGGAGGGCAGCCCAAGTCCCCGGCCCCACGCTGGAGACAGCAACAGCACGAGGCCAAGCTGTAAATGAGAGTCGCAGAGCTTGATTTACAGCTTAGGAACAAGTCTGTCTGTCCAGCTACAGCTCTCCTCCACTACGCCTTAATGCTACTGTGCTGGAAAAGCAGCTTCTTAATTAAAAATAGCAATATTCACTGTCACTCCTCTTAAGTCCCTCTGAATTACATCAGTCTGCCCGGTAGACAACCTCCCCAGCAGCCCGAGAAAAAAAAGACCTCAAACATCTGAAAGTGTCCTGGAAAACAAACAAACAAACAAACAAAAAATCAGCATTTTTTTCCCTAACTCTGTTTACACGCTGCCCTTGGATGCTGCATTTGTAGGATCAGCATCCTACCCCAGACCTGATGCCAACACCGCGGTGTCAGACTGCGAGTTAAATACCCATGTATCCAGAAGACATCTTGTGAGCAACCAAACATCCTGACCCACAGCTCGGAGTGGCTGTAGGAATGTTCTGTGCTCTGCCTGGGGAGAAAAACCACAGGAATGGGTTGTGGTGGGCTTGTCAACCTTCTTTTTCACATCCTGTACTTACCCTCAAATCAAAAGCAGAGCCAGGAAATCAGTTTGGATAAACAGAGGCCCCGTCTCAGGATTTTGAGCATGATTTCCAAACCAAAAGAAGTTCAGAAAAAATTGCTAGGAGCATTCAAGCAGCCCAGGCTCTGCCTTGGCCAGCCACACGGAGCCTCAAAGGTCCTGATTTCCATCTGAAGGTGCTCCAGCTCCTGCTCACAGTTTGATCAGGATAAAAACCAGACTGTTCCCGCTGCCCTTACCTGGAAGGGACTGGGCAATGCCAAGCATCTGGCCAGGAACAATGTGAGGGCATCATTTCTGGGGCGTTTGTTGCACGGGTTTGGGGGCATTGTATGTTCCATAAAGTTTCATCTCTGAGGCATGTCCATGTATCGCCGCATTGGTCCCTTCCTTCATTTCTCCTGTTGGGACATGATGTGGTCTCTTGGCTTGCAGAGACCCAGCTGCCCTCTGGGTTCCAAGGTGGTCTCCAGTTCACCCCAGAGGGCAATCCAGCATGGGAGCAAGGGAGATGGGCAGCCTGGGGGCAGCGTAGCCAGGGTGACTCCCCAAAAACCCGCTGGGAACATGGCAGGGGTGCAGGGAGGAGCAGGGCTGGCACCCGTGTACCGAACCTGCATCTGACACCTTCACTCCGGATTTTAATCAGGCACCACTTCCTTATCCACTGTTTGGAACGCAGTAAATAGGAGCCGATCTTCCCTGCTTGAGCTCCTGCCAAGGTGTCCCAGGGCAGAGACACCTGGTACAACCAACCACAGCACCGTGTCCCCCTGCGCCCACTCGCAGGAAAAGTGCCAGAGCGTGCACCCCACAACTGCTCTGAAAGGCCGTGGTGCAACAAGAGTATATTCAGCTCAGGAATTTTCTGCCTAGACTATTTTCTGCAAAATACAGGAACTTGCTGGTTTTGGCAGGGGAGACCTCTGGGCAGCAGCTCAGTATCCAGCCCCTGCTCCAGGGATGCTGCCCGTGGGATTGCCCCAGCCCTTGCTCTTCTCCGTGGAGAGACCTGGAGGATGCAGCACACGTGGGAAGCCCTGGCCCTGGGGGAGCCTTGTTTCCACCTCAGTATTTCCACCCAGATTACCCCCCTTGCAGAGCAAGCAGCAGGCAGGGTAGCGTTGGTTTGGACATCTTTGTGGCATCTCGCATTTTCAGGGATCAGACGGGCTGCTCTCCCCCTGCAGAGCTCAAAGGAATGACATCACTCACCCAAATGCCAATCACAACACGTATTTTTATTATTTCCACAAACTATAATTTCATCCTTAGGAATATTTCATGTAGACAGAGAGAAGAGCCTGGGGACGCACTTGCTCCCCCACACCGGCTGTGTTCGGGCTGCCTGGGTCTCATTTTTTAACCACAGACACTTTGTGCACCATTTCTTGATACCTTTTAAACACGCAAAACCCCGGCTAAGCACCACATCCACAGGGTCCTTTGTGCCCAGTGACCTCCCCTGCCCTGCAGCATTTTTAATTCTGCTCCCAGAGCCGCCAGGCTCAGCCTGTGCAATTCAAGGACCTCAGTTTCACTCAAAGAACACCAATTTTGGACCGATATCCATTTAGTAACTCCAAAGATCAAAGCCTGCTTCCTCCTCATCCCACGTTTCCAAGGCAGTTACTGGTTTAACCTTTGCTTTTATGGCTGCAAGAGACCCAGTCAGATTATTTCAAGCGTTGCATGATGCAATAACCTGGGAGTTGCTCAAGCGTCCCCACCATTGGGTCCTGACCTTCTGGAAGCTTCCTGGCAATAGAAGACTATCATGCAAATGTGCTATAGGTTTTTTCCTCCCCCCAGGCTGAGCCAGGGGATGCAGGCTTGAACCATTCTGGGCTCTCCAGGGAGGCTTTCAAAGCTCTTCACAAAGGAGCTCAGGGATTCAGGCATCCTGCAAGGCCAGCTTGGCCAATTCTTTTGCAATGCTTTAAAAAAAAGTTAAAAAAAATAAAATAAAAAAACCTCACCCTGCAGTAGGGACCAAATGGGCAAGACAGATGCTGGGTGGGATGAGCAGAAAACACCTGCATGCCAGGAAACCTGGGAGAGGGGCTGCAGGGACCTCCTTAGCCGCCGTCTGCAGCTCAGGCACGAGGCTCGCCCGTGCTCTTCTTCCCCTTCCCCTTCTGCCACAGTTCGTCACCCTCCACTTGCGCCGCTGCCCTTGCCTTGGGTATCTTGTATTTGCTTTTCTGGCTGTAAAGGAGGTTTTTCTGGAAGAGTCGTGGGATGTTGCCTTGGTACAGCAAGAGGGCAGTGAACATGCCTGAAAAGACAGCACAGATGCCTTTCACGGCCTCCATCAAGCATCTCCACCCTCCTCCCAGCTAAGCAGGGAATTTCAGGTCCGTGCCACAACCTTCATCTTGATCCAAAAAGTAGCTCAGCACCACTGAAGTCTCCACTGACCCTTGCTATATTTAAGGAGAATTTAACCATTGTGTCCTTGATGCAATAAGCAAGGCTTGTTTGGACCCAAAAGGGTCACACCAGAGGTCTTCTGTCCCTGCTCTCTGCATTCAAGGCAGCAGGTATCCAGCTCCTCATGATCATCTTGAAGCTGTGGACAACCTTAACAGCACAGCTCTGCCGATCGTTGCCCTAAGACAACTTGGCTTCATCTCTCCCAGACTTTAGCCTTGGGAAGAGTTTTGCCTATGTCCCATGTAGAAGCTGGATTTCAAAAATGGATAGCGAAGAGATGACTCCAGTGACAGGGAAGGGGGACAGAAAAGGACGCTTGCCACTGGCAAGACCCAAGTTCAGCCCTTTGCCACGAACAGTTCGTGTTCCATCCAGCCTTGCTCATTGCCCCCTGTCCCAACCTCTGCTCCCCAGTACCTCCTGGCAGATCTTACCTACAAGGGGCCCCAGCCAATAAACCTGGATGTAGTCCCAAAAGCTGCTCCCTGAGCAGTGGAAGGTGGCGACCATGGCCAGGGCAGGGTTGAAGAAGGCCCCTGTGAACGGTCCAGCTGCACAGGAAGAGAAGCACGGCCATCAGTCTCACTTGCATCCTTTGAAAGGCCGACAAAGAGCTTCTTTGTTGGAGGCCCAGAAGACCCCCGACCACTCCTGCCTGCCAGGAGCATCTCTGCTGCTGCCTAGTTCCAGCAGCTGCAGCTCTTGGACTGTGTAACAGAAGTACACGGGGAAATCCCACCCTCGTCACCCTGAGCTTTGTGGGAAGCAGATCTCAGTGTGAGATCAAGGAGTTGTGTCAGGAGACATTAAAGGAAAATGGCCCCAGGCTTGGGGCAATCTATGGCTTCTCATGTGCTGACATTCCTCCTGCTGCCTAAATATCCTTAGCTGCCATCTTCAGTCCAAAATTAACATTACCCAAACTAAGTAGAAAACAAACATCTTAATAATGATTACCCCTCAAGTCCTGGAAGATTGGAAGAGACCATTCCTCCCCCACAAATCAGGTATTTTCCTAAATGGCTTAGAAATAAGAAAGGCAAGTTCTGCTCACCTGTGTAGGTCAGGAAGGTGACAGTCGCTGCCAGCACGGGGACTCGGTACATCGGGTGAGTCTGGTGCAACTTGAGAAGGACGAGGTGGAAAAGGAAAGAGCAGGTGCCTTCCACAAAGGCAGCGTGTTGCAGAGATGTGTGGATGGAGGAGCCGCACTCTGATGCTATCAGATTCTGGATGAGGTGGAAATGTGTCAGCTCCCAGGACCAGTAGAGCTTAGTGACAGCCCAGCCCGTCCCCATGCCCACACCCTGCGCGAGCAGCTTGGCAGCAGTTGTGGCAAGGCTGGACTCGAGGAGCAGGAACTCCTGAAGAGAGACAGTCGGGTTGGCAGATGCTCCATCAAAAGAGGCGCCGTGAACAGCGAAGAGGAGGAAGAGCAGAGTCAGGACCACGTCGGGGCCAAAGCCACCGCCCCACGGGCCGATCTCCACCAGCATCCTCAGCTCAAGGCAGCTCGTGCACAACTGTAATGAGCCAGCAAGTTCTCTGGCAAGGCAGCCATATGCTCCAGGAGACAGAAGCCACTTGGAAAGCCGCCTGAGCAGCTGGCACACCCCAACAACCAGGAAGAAAAAAGCAATGGAGACATTCAGGCCAGCCATAGCCGAGGCTACGTGGGGGAGAGAGACTGAATCAAACCCCAGGAAGGAGCGGAGAAAGCTTCTGCACCTCCTCTTTATAAACCCATGCGTAAGCAAACGTGGCGCGGCCCGACAGGCTTGGGAAATGCTGCACGTGCTGCCCTCTCCTCTGCGGGGCAATGCCTGCTGCCACAGGGAGCTGATGGACTCACCCGCAGCTGGAGCGGCCAACAAGTTGTTTGTTCCAGCAAGCAGGTCCCAGTGTTCTCTCCACTGGGTGGTCACTGAGCCTCCAACCCCTTCATATCTGAGACCCTGCTGCAGCTCCCTGGAGCTGCTCATGTCTTCCAGGAGGCAAAACCTTAATTTCATTTCTACTTGGCACCACAAAATGCAACCTACTGTGATGCGATAGGACTCTTAGCCAGCAATGCATGCAAGGCATTCCCATTTCTCCAGCACAGAGCCACAGCAAAGTCCGTCTTTGGCCAATTCAAAAGCTCAACTTGCTTACTGCTTCCTATCCTTGAGTAAGGCCTCACCTCGTTTGTTGGTGGTGGCACTAATTGCATTTGTCATTGGTCTGCAGGCGGCACCTTAGCGACAGTCACATTTCAACCCCTCCTGCTGGTAACACACACGTTGGGGACAGGACGTTTCCCAGCCCCACCAAAACCACCCCGTGTTATTACCTGACTTCTGAAACTCAGACCTTCTATGAACATCTAAAATCATTCAGGTTAGACCTCTGAACATGCAATAGAGTTGACAGCAATCATAGCTGACAAAATACGTTGTTTGTTCCAGTGGTTGCATCCTCTGCACCAGCTCCCACCAGGTCATCGGGGACCCCTGGACTCCCACCACTGAGGTCTGCAGGAAGAAAGGGGACAGTCAGCAGTGGAAAGCACAAGAGCAGCACAGGCCACAGCAGGAAGGGTGGGATAGGGTGGATAACGTCCTACTACCAGGGACTCACAGAGCAGCAACAATTCATTATGTGTCTTCTGGGTCGCTTCCCTGCCCAGCAGCAGAAATCACACCACCCTGAGCTCACACTTCTCATCCCTACAGCAGGAACAGCATCTCCTTCCTCGCACGCTGCGGGGATAAACGTGCCCAGGTGTGCTCTGCTGTCACGGAAACAAGCAGCGGGATGTACCATGAAATTGGTGCTGGGTACCACGTGCAAAGCTCGGTGCCCTTGTGCAGGCTCTTCGCACCGTCCCGTGGCATGCAAGGAGCCAACAGCTTTTGTTAAATCCACTTTACACCCCCCCGAGTCATTTATAAAAGACGTTGCCAGGAGACACAGGTTTGAAGCACACTTGAGCTGGGGATAAGGCGCTTAAAACAGCTCAACCCAGCTACAGCAGTGCAGACCAGCCCATGGAAACCAGAAGCATATGCTCTGAAGGCATCAAAGCTGCTCAGCTTCTCTCCCTCATAGCCCTTGCTGCAGCAGGAAGGAAACACGGTGTTTTGGTAAGGTCATCACCAGCCTCAGCATCTCCTCCTGCAACTCTCTCGCCTTTCATCTTCATTCCCACAGTTGTTTCTATCACAAAGAGCCCACTCAAAGGTGGGTTGGGGAAGGTACCTGGTCCCCAGCGACTGCGGCACACAGCATCTGCTTTGGAAACCTTGGGAAGCCTGAGCAAGGAGAGAGATTGTGTCACAAACAACCCAACATCCAAGTCCTCCCCTCCTTCCCACCAGAACTGCCCTGGTTTTGATTAGCCTGCCTCAAAACATATCACAGTATTACCATTTTTAATGCATTCCTCTCTCCAGAGGACAGGATAAGCATGAATCTTTCACCTCAAATGAGCAAATGACCTTGCCTGAATAAAAGAAGATGAAACACGCTTTAAGAGACTCATAAAATTAACCCTTTTGGCCTTGTGAAAATTCACCTCTGGCAACGTCGAAATGCTGGTCAGACAAAGCGACGCATCACTGCAGAACAGACCACCAAAAACTTAACATCATAATCCAGTTATTTATTTCTGTCTCCCCTGCTTTAGTGTTTCTCCAAAGCAGATAAACTAGTAGAGTTTTATCCTTCGAAACAAAGCCCCACAAGGACCCAGTGACATCAGCCCAAACCAAGCCCCTGGAAGGGAACCGCTTGGTCACGGGACACGGGAGACAGACAGGCAGCTTGCACAGAGGAATGCCACAGGTCTTCCCATACTGTGTCTCAACCCCTTCTACCAGCTTCTGAACCTTGGTTTCAACAGAAGGTTTTGACACTTTCTGACAGCTCCCCCCTGGAGACCGTCATCTCCAGAGCTCCCCCCTGGAGACCATCGTCTCCAGAGCTCCCCCCTGGAGACCGTCGTCTCCAGAGCTCCCCTCTGGAGACCGTCATCTCCAGAGCTCCCCTCTGGAGACCGTCATCTCCAGAGCTCCCCCCTGGAGACCGTCATCTCCAGAGCTCCCCCCTGGAGACCGTCATCTCCAGAGCTCCCCCCTGGAGACCGTCATCTCCAGAGCTCCCCCCNTCTCCAGAGCTCCCCTCTGGAGACCGTCATCTCCAGAGCTCCCCTCTGGAGACCGTCATCTCCAGAGCTCCCCTCTGGAGACCATCTCAGCCATTGAGCAGAGTTCATGCAGATCAACAAAACCAAGAGATTAATACATGTCCCTAGTATTTCTAGCTACTCTTTTACAAGAGAAAGCTGCCACACACTAATGCCTAAGGAGCAAGTGCATTCTCGTCCCCTTCCTCCAAACACAGCGATGACATGAAAAACATGGCCACCCATGGCAAAACTGGAAAAAAATCCCAACTTCTCTTCCTTCCCACAGGAATTGGCTTTTCCCTTCTCCTTTTCAAGCACTTTAAGAATTGGGTCTTGGGAAATAAACGTTCAGAGGTCTTTAAAAACTATTTCCCATCCATCATGTGTTGTTACACCCAAGGCACATCCTACCTTTGTGGGACACTTAACCCATGCTGGATAAAGGAGCTGGAACCCGTTACTTGAGGGTAATCACAGGATTAAGCAACGCCAGTGACACACATGCAAGCGGCTGGTTTCCCATCTTGCTTTGGTGCTGACAGGAGCAGGGGACCTGCTGCAAGCTCCATGCTGGAGCACATCTTCAGGCCACTGCAAATGCAAAACCAAGAGTCCACACGGCTTTGCGTGGCCGCTCTTCTAGAAACAAGACTGTCTAAAAATTCAGATCCCCCCCACTGAAAACCACTTCTCCGTGGCTGGCACATCAGTGTCTTTTCTAAACCAAATTTGCTTTCAGGCCTGTCGAGAACTACAAAAACTTGAGATCTATTTTAAGTAAGAGTTTTTTCAGCCATGGGGTAGGAACAAGCCGGCATTTCTGCAGTTAAGTACAATAAACACTCTCCAAATCCACCGAAGGGTGACAAAAAGCTGAGCAGAACAACCCCGGCTCCCCCCACCTCAGCACTTCCACCCAGGAAGAGGCCAGAGCTACAGCTGCACACAGTTGTAAGGTTATTCAAGGAGAGTTTACGGGGCAGGGGAGTGGATAAGAGCTTTCCAAGAGCAGCCGCCTGTTATCAGCTGCTGCGACAAGGCAGCAGTCACCCGGCAGCAGGTTACCTCCCACAGGCATCCAGAGGAAAAGGGCTCTAGGAGAGGCATGAGTTAATCGGGCTTCGTGAAAAGACCTGAATCCTTACAACAAGCATTGACAGGGAGGGGAAAAAAAAATAATGAAGAGGCTCTAGGAATCTTGAATTTAAGGAAATGTCACCCCTGCACCCAGTATGGGAAAAGAGCATCTCTCTGTTCCACCTCTAGAACATCCTATGGAGATGCCCTGAGTCATATCAGCGTCTTCTCTGTTAATCCCCAATACCAAGCTGGATTTATTATTCAAAAGCCCTTCAGGAAAACACCAGAAACTGGAGTCTGTGCCCTGGGACGTACTGTCTGCTGTTTCAGTCCCATCCTCCTCTCTGACTCAATACATCTTTTCCAAAGCAGAAGTCTGGGGGCCTGTCAGTGTCCTAAAGAGAATGAGCAATCAATAACTTCCCTGTGGGCAAACCCCATTAACAAACAGACCAAAAAAACCAAACCAGTCTCGACATGCTCTTTCAATTATCAGGTCAAGAGGTAAATGGGAATTGAAATAAAATGACAATGTGCTGAAAGATGCTCCCCCTGCAGACAGCGGCTGGTGGACAGGAAGGGGAACAAGCAGCATCACCACCATGATAAGGGAACGACAGCATGGAGAGCTGCATCAGCACTGCCCTCTTTCCTCTTCCCTGACTGTAGAAATTACAGTCAGAAATTCATTGCTCTCACTTGCTGGTGTTCCCCCCAACTCAAAAAAAAAAAAAATACCCTTCCGTAGGCTGGAGTTCACAGTAAGGAAATAAGCTCTTGGAACAACCTGCTTCCTCCACACATCTGGAGAGCAACGTCAAGAATTCAGCTGAGCCCAGCAGAGTTTCCTGTACCTTTCTCACACGACTGAGGATTATTTTTATTAAAAGCAATCTTCAGAGCAAAGTGTGAGTTCTAAAAATGGGAAAAGACGCAACTGTACAAATCCCTGGGAGCAGGCATTTGCAGACAACTGCTGTGCTCACACACGAGCCACAGGAGCTGTGCTGAAAGCCAACGTTTCTTCAGGCACCACTGGGAAAACGCGCATTAAAAATGAAGATCCTCCCTTTTCAGTCATTCTGTTTTTCACCAGTGTTGCTGGTGCTCTCAGGATAACTGTACCCAGACTTGCAGTAAACTTACTGCAACCCTGAAAGAAATCGTCACCCCCAGCTTTTCTATCTTCAAGAACAATGTTTTAAATACCCAAGCTTGAATAAACAGACCCAAAAAGATAGGGCTGCTCTTGGTTTTAGTCTAGACCAAATATATTCAAAGGATGAGCAAGTTCACACAAGACTTAACAGGATTTATCAAGCAAGGACCAGGAACTTTTAAACCACATTCGGCCAAAACCCTGCTCTCCTTCAAGCAGCACAAGTACCAATACCCAGATCACGAGTGAGATCCACCAAGCACCTTCTCCCTCCTGTCAACTTCTTCCCCCATAAATTAAATGTAAAATCACTTAAATGCAGAGTTAAGAGAGTATCAGTTTAAATGCATAGAGGGTCAAGTGTATATATAAATATATATATATAGAGAGAGAGAGAGACAAAGATACAACAAATTAACCTTAGGAGGCAGTGCCTTGTGCAAAACAACATTCTCACATCTGGTTGAAAAGGCTTCTGAAGAGGAGTGGTTTCTTCATTTCCCTTTGTCAGTGGTATGAGCAAAGCTTGTACAACATGCAAGAAAGGGGAAGAGATTATTTCCCAACACCTGGGACACACAACACGATGAGTCCTTGACATTCACAACCGAGACGGGAACTTCATCTGGATCTCAACTGAAGCGGTCTCAAGCCCGAAGGAACTTCCTTTAGATGTCCTTTTCTTTAGCTAGGCTGCCGCGCCAGCACGCCACAGCGTGTTTTGTAGTTTTGGTGAAAAACACAGGTCTCTGCAGCCTACCAACAGGCACCACTGATCTCATCCCAAGTCCTCGGCAAGCGATCAACACCCAGCATCCTCGCCCCGTTCGGCTCTGCTGGTCTAATGCTGATCAGCAGGAACGGTGCAGAACCAAGAGCCACGTCTTCCAAGCAGGCACTAGGACAGTTCACTCCCCACGTTTCCTGTGCCGTAATGTAGGATACTGGACGATATTCTTGTTTGGAATAGTTACTGGAACATTACCACAGTGCCACAATTGCAGTCCCACCCCAGTCACTACCAAAAGGCTACCTTACTGCGAAGGAACGGTGGAAGATGCGACTGAGACAAAAAGGCTGGGCTTGGCTTTGCTCCCCTTGCAAGAAGAGCAAATGACATCTCTTCTACCGCGGGTGAAAAGGGTGTTCCAGAGCTGCTCTCCTCCCATCAGTGATCCGGAGCGTTCTGCAGGAGGCATAACCCATCTGTCGGCAGCGCGTGGCAGCAAGGAAAGCTTGCAGTCCTCGTGAGGTTGGTGTGCTGATGAGTAATCAAATTTTAAAAGAAACAGGGCAGGCCAGCATACCTCAAAGTGACAGCCATCATAATGAAAGCATTTGTAAGAACCTTAATTGAAAACAAACACACTCTGTTAATCTCATTAAGATAGCTAAACACAGACTCTTGTCAGCTACTTGTCTTTGAAGGTGTAAGACTCGTGACAGGGACGGGAGAGGGGGAAAAAAAACCCCAAATGTTTTTTTTAAAAGTTTATTTCTAGCCCTGAAAGAACAGTTATTAAACAAAGTCAACAAATACAGTAGTTAATATTGCAGTAACAATTAAATAACATAATGGGATTAAATTACACAAAAGGCAACATTAAAATCTTAAGACAGTTAAAAAAATAAAAAGAAAGCTTGCACCTACTTCCATTTCCATTGACAGCGTGAGGAACAGAGGGAAAAATGGACCAGAGACATTTGTTTATTCAACTCCAGCTAGAGAGACCCTTAACAATCTCCTTGCTCCCTCTCTGACAAAGGGACCCAGCCTCTTCCATCTGCTCTAGCCACACCTTCGCACCTCCTTGCACCAGAGGGAAACCTCCAATTAACCTCGTTAACACCTAAGACAGGTCAAAGTGCACATTCCCAGCACCACGGTTGGTTTTAATGAGAAGTCTGGTTTATTCTATAGTAACAAGAAAATCCCAGGAGTCACACGTTCCCTGCACACTTGCATCTCAGCCATAAGCTGCCCAGCTCCACGTACCCAACCAACCACGCCACTGGACATTACACTTCATCCATATCACAGGTGACATCCAACATGATATCCAACATGATCTCCAACATGATCCTCACTCAGGGATCTTACGCTGGCGGCTGAGAGACAGCAAGACACATGGGAATCCCAGCGTTTTCAAATGCAATCCGTCCCCTATCATCTACTCGAACTCTGGCTGGTCTCTGACTGCCTTAAAGAGCCCTGCAGCAAGTCTAAGGACACTCATCTGCTCCCATCAGGGGAAAAAAACACCACTTGCATTTTGGAATCTTGCAGACACATCCTGCTGACTTCATTAGAAAAATGATGCCCGACTCACTGAGACACAAAAGCAGCGCACAGGAGCCTTCCCGTGGCTCTCCTTTTCTGCCAGCTCCATCTCTGACCCCGATTTCTGGCAGCAGGGTGTGAGGAACCTCGCCACGTAACAAGAGAGCTGCTGCATGGGGAAGGGGAGATGTGGACACTTCTCCATCTCAGAGCTAGACACCTTTCCAGGTCACACAGCAAGTGCAGAGACACGTTGGGGTAACTTCTGGAGTGGGCCAAGTTTTGTGTGCTAAGATGGCTGAAAGTTTAGAAATCATCTCCTAAGTAGACTAAATTGGACAGACTTTGTAACGTGTTATAAAACATTCTCATTCATCAATAACAATGAACTAATAATTTAAAATTACTTACAATTTCTTGGCTTTTCTATTTAAAAGAAATCTTAAATTTATCGCAAGTCATCTTACTGTCTAGATTGTGCCATCAAAAAAAAAAAACAAAAAAAGGAAAGAAAAGCTCCCAGTTTAACTCTGGCACAGGGAGTTTCACTAAGTCCATTGCCAGCAATGGAAAAAGAAGGAATCATTGGTACGACAGGTTTTCTTTCTCAGCCAAGCCCCATCACTGCTTCGTTTGCTCAGGGAGCCAGACGCACTCCAACTGGGGACCTCACCATTACAGCGTTTATAGTGACCATGGCTCGGAACACATTTTGCCTGGGAAACGCATCTAGAGTCCCTTGCCTGGAACAAGACGCTTGCGCTCATAGCTAGAGGGATTTCCTCCTGTGATGGAGCAGTTAATATCATCCACCTGACAAAATTTTTACTACCACACAAGAGCAGAACGTGCAAGCGGAACTGCAATACTGCACAACACGGCATCTGGTTGGTACCACACCGATTCCTAGAAGCTAGTGAGGCGCAGCAGCTGATGCTGCAAGACCCTAGCCCCGCTTCCCCTCCACCATCCACACAAATAGCCTCTGTTGTTCTGGCCGGCCACTCTCAGCTGGAAGTTGGTTTTGTCATACCATGGCTACCAGTCCCCAAAATGTAATTATCTCTATCGCTACACAAATACTGAAATTATCTGAAAATTGCTTCTATCTCCAGCCAGCAATGTTTGTAATAAGTGTGCAAAAAAAAAAAAATCTTTATTCAGGGTCCTCCATCCATACACAGCCATAAACCTATCTGTCCAAGGTCCTGCCCCACTGGGAATGCACTAAAATCCCACTAAAGCAATGGTTGCTCTTTCACAGAATCATTTGGCACATTGTTACTACAGTTGGCTCTTCATTAAACTGTTGGGGAAGCTGAAATGCGTTAGACTGTAGCACTAGAAGCAGCCAGGGGCACAGGCTCTTCTACACTTGCCCCTGGTAACACCCCAAGAACTCAACCGCTCAAGTTGCTCACTGTCCTTCAGAGAGAGGCACTTTTTCTTGCATTGAATGTTTGACTTCAGCTATTCCAGCTGGTACAAAGTCTTTAGTGAGAAAGGATTGGTGTGACATATCATGTCTCCTCAGCCTTGAACTAGGTGGTCAAACAAGCCCCATGAATGTCTGATGGCACTGTTGTCCCCTCTCAGCTCTTGTCTTCGCAGAACAGCGCTTTGGCATTTCCAGGTGTTCATAATCTCCTCCTTGAATCATAGTTTTTAAATCCTGTATCTTCAGTGTCCTCAGGCTTGATTATTTGTTCTTCTGATTTCATTAGTACAAATGGAGCACATACAAAATTGGAAAAAATAGCTCTAGTACTTAACTCTGACAATGCCATAGGTGGATGCATTATTTGCTTGGGGAAAAAAACAAAAATTACAACATATACAAAAATGTATTTGATACAAAGAAGGGAAATGTAAAATAAAAAAGTCAAAGGCACCAGCATAACTTCCAAAGCCCAAGTCACAGCACAGAGACATTACATATTTTCGAACCACCCACCACACCAAGCACATTATCCCTTAGTATTCTGGCCAGCAAGTCTAATAGGAAAAGAAGAGCAGACAGGAAGACAGCTGGAATTTTTTTCTTGCCCTGACTACAGCTGATCATTTGATTATAAATAAAGTATCTGACCCCCACCTACACATCCATAAACCAACATCCAAATACTTGACCGATCATTAAGTTTCTACAAAGAGGCCACATCTTCCATTGAAAGTCCACAGAGCACAGGCGTATCAGAAACAGCTGAATACTTCTCTTCCTCCTCACTCCATCTTAAACAGTGAAAAACATCTCGATACATGACAATTTCTTTAGTAGCCAAGTTGTCCATTCTACAGTACAGTGACAACTAATCCGTAAAAGAAATGAGGGGCAAGATGTACCTTCACATTTGTCACACTCTCTGTGAATCTAGTCGTGTGGGAGCTTACTAGAGCGACTGAAAAGTAAACAGGTAGAGGGGAGGAAGAGGAGAGTGAAAGAGATCAGCAGATAAAGTTAGTACTGCTCTCTGAAAGCTTGAATCTGTCATTCAAGTATTGAAAGTACCCAGAAGGGTACAATGAATGGAAGCTGTTACAGCGAAATCGTTAAAAACTCTTTAAAACCCCAGGCACAGTAAGTGGCATTTCTGGGCTGTCTGGGGAGGGGGGGAGAGGGGAAGGCCGGTAATTCAGTCCTCAATTCCTTCTGGATCCCAGACAGGGATCTCTATAAAGTCACTACAATTTATTCTGGGTGTCTTCTGGATGAGAGTTTCTTCCCTTTTGNTAAAATACAAACAAACAAACAAAAGGGATGAAGGCTGTGGCAATAATGTTAGCGGTTACTCTTCATTGCTTCTTTGGCTGCCAAGATCAGTGGCGTCAAGCTAGACAGAGGTTTGGCCAGTTTCAAGAAGGGATGCTGCCAGGAAGAGAGAAACACAGTAAATTAGTGAAAGATCCTATTTTAAAAGCCATGTATCTATGCAGCCCTTTTCATTCCAAGCTCTGAAAAGCAATGCAAATGCTATTGATGTCCAGCTTCTGAAGGGAAAAAGCCAGAGCACCTCAAGCCTGATAATCATTCCTCCTCCTCCCAAAAGAGCCTGGGCTTTTCCTTTTCTAATGAGAAACCAAGAGGTTTTCTGCTCAAGCATCTTCTCTCAGTCCCCTTGTGCTCACTTCAACGGCTCTATTACAGTGAGTTCCTAACTCGCTGGATGCTTTAGCAGCGGTGGAATGAAGGCACAGATTACTGATACAAAGCCTTCAGAGTACATATTACAATCTTTGATGACTGTAGTTCCTACCAAGTGCTCTCCTCTAGAGTCCTCAGAAGAAAACAAAAACCAGAGTGTCAGTCTACAGTGTGGTTTTATGGCAGGGTGCCCTTACTCGTGGCTTCTGTATCTCAGACTGCGAGAAGAAGCTGACTCTCACCTGTAGCAATTCTTTGGCTGATCCTCTTTTCTCTACATCCATCTCCAAACATCGGTTCAAGAAATCCCGAAATATTGGGGACAGCTTCTCAGGGTTCTGCAGCTCCGGTGTGCCATTCGTTGCTATCAAATACAAAGCCTGTAAAAAGAGAATATTGTATAACCAAGTAAAATCTTTAAAAGACACTAAACCGACTTTGCCTCGTGGCAATCCCTTAGTCTAAATGAGAAAGGGCTCTGCAGCCTATTTCTCCTCTCCCCCATGAAATGAAAAACTCTAAAAACGCCACAACTGTAGGCATTTGCTAGCAGCAAAATAACATTCAAAATCTTCTGGCAACGGATACTTACCTTTGCAAAGAAACCAGCAGATTCTGACAAAAAGCATTTTTCACAACGTAATGGATTTAATTTCCCTAAACGATCACAAAAGACTGAGTTCAAAGTCCCGTGTTTTAGCTACAAGCAAGTACTCACATTCTAAACAGAAAAATTCAGGGTAGGTCTGACTGCAAATTCAAGACCTTGTCTTCCTTTTGGAGGAATTTTCTTGCACTGCTGAAGCTTGTTGTTTTTTTTCATTTCATTTTCTTTTTAAATGTAGATACTATTAATAAACTATTCCCGAAAACATTCCGATGGTAAACACCTGCAAAGAGTTCTAGCCACATCTGGGCTTCTTACCCTCAGGGGGTTTTCGTTGAGGTATGGCGGTTCTCCTTCCACCATCTCAATAGCCATGATGCCTAGAGACCAGATATCCACTTTAGGGCCGTATGCTTTCCGTGTGACCACTTCAGGAGCCATCCAGTAAGGAGTTCCAACCATAGTGCTGCGCTTGCTCTGCTCTGGGGTGATCTGAGCACAGAAACCAAAGTCGGCTGTAGGATAACAGAATTTTCAAGAGTTAAATTGGGGCACCCCAAGTGAGCGGGCTTCCTGGAAGACTTCTCTATTACTACACATAAATTTTACTTCTCTACACATGAGGGGGCTTGGGGGAGGATGTCTTCTTTGCCCCCTCCCCCCTGCCCATTCCTCCCCCTCATCCCTTACATTCTCCACTTTACAAAATCCAACGTGCAAGATAGAGACAAAACCTGGAAGTGTTTAAGCAGGACAGAATTCCGTAGAATGAAGATAAGGCTTTTTGTTCTCTGGAAAAGGGACACAAGGATTACCCTGTATAAGAATGGTATTTTTTGCCCAGTCCTTCCTCCAAGAATCCTAGACTGGTAACAGCCAAAAAAAGTAAATCAAACAGAACACAGAAGGCAAGTGTTCTGCACATGATGTGTAATACAGCCTCAACCAGAAAAAACAAATCCACAAAGCATGGCTTCTGCCCTGCTAAACAGATTTGTGCAGCTAATGACTACAACATTTCACAGCAATTTGTCCATCAAATCCAGCTACTACAGCTGACAGAGACATGGAAAAAAGGCTTCAGGTAAGCGAAGTGCTACCCCAATCAGCAGAAGGAACCTGGACAAACAAACCTTTCCACAGGGTAACTACCAAAGAGAACAACCACACTCAAGAAAACGAGAAAAGTCACCTATTCCTATAGCCTTCAGGTGCAGCAGCCATGCATGTTCCATCATGTTACTTTATCCAGCTGCAGCACTCCCACTTCCCAGGCATGTAAAGCATCAATAAGAACACAGTTAAGGCAGGAGACAGATATTACCTTATCATTGACACTAAGTTTGAGAGAGAGAGAGAGAGAAAGAGAGAGAGGAGAGAATTTAAAATTTCAAGTAGATTTTGAAAGTGTTATGCCAAGCAGTGCTAACAAAAGAGCCACAGTCACAAAAGTGCTAAGTTGTATCAAGACGGCAACTTAACAAAGAACTAACCCCACCCTGATTGTCAAAACGCTGCCTCAAAAAGCCAAAACCAAGCAAAAAAAGTCAACCCTGTAGGAGGAGTCACTGAGTTCCTTGCCAGCATTTCTTGGCCTTTATCAAGGTGTCACACTCAACTCAAAGCACAGCTTCTTTCCGTGAGCACACCAGGGAAGCAGCAGCAGTGTATGTCTCCCGACCTACCAACAAGGCCTTCAGCACCGTGCCACCAGCAAGGAGAGAAAAGACAGACGGGATGTAGAGCCCAGTTTCACCAAGCAGTAGTGCATGTAGGGTACGTAGTGGTGACAGGCAGGCTGCTATCTCTTACTCTTCCTGTCACCAGTTTCCCCAAAAGCCAGACTCTCCCAAAGAAGGGGAAGACTTTGAGAAGAAGGTGCAAGTTCTTCCATCCTCCACCCCAGCCAGTGCTAGAAGCTCTGTGTTATTACACAGCCAAAGAAGAGCTAGTCTCACCATTGATTACAATACCTCCCCTTCATACAGAACATTTTCTACAGCTGACTCCTGTTTCCTCCTGTCTTTCCTTTCTCCTCATCTCCTCCCAGTATCCTGCAGCTGATGTTTCTTTACACAAGCTGCTAACCCTGTCCTTTTGCCACTCTCCTTTGCTTTGACAGAGCTTACTTTTTTGAGCCTTCTCCAGCTAGCTCTTCTCAGCCACATCTTCTGCTGTAACTATTCACTTATCTTTAGCCTCTGAATCCACATAGTTTGTGCACAAACACATCACACCCTTAAAAAAAAGATAAAACCTCCTATGCAAGCAGGCGGTGCATCCAACAACGCTGGTAAGCAAATCAGGTTGCTCGTAATCTTTCTTCACACTTCATCTCAAATAATATGAGACTGCAAACCACCTAGACTAAGGAATATTGCTGAGATAAGATTTTCATGGCATTTCAAATTCCTACCTAACTGTAAAAACACTCTTTGGTCGCTTGAAGCTTTGCACATTCCTCCACACCAAGAAGTCAGATAACGCACCTCTCTCTCAACAGCCCTGACAGCTTCTTTAAGCGGTTTCACTTTCTTTTTTTATTGCCACACACATTTACACACACCAGAAACCAACTTACTGTACACAAGTCCATGCATGCATAACAATTACCTGAAAAGCAAGTAGTTTCTTTTGTCATTTCATTATTACATTAATGAAAGTATGTTACACTTTCAGTCCAAGAAAAGGAGACTCTAGACTGCAATATAAACGGTTAATAACGTACAATTTTCTTGTTAGTGACCTAATGAAAAGGGCAAAACATTAAAAGCAAGTCAAGACAACTTGAAAAGGCTAATAAAGCAACTGCAGTTAGCTGCAACTTTTCTCTTGCAATCATTCACATCTTTGCTTCACTGTATGGTGCCAGTTACTTCATATTTACCACCACATTCATGTGGCAACAGGTTTGCTTCAATATCCTTCCGGTCTAACATATTCGTAGCCTTAGAGTTTTAAGGCCCTCAAAATTTCCATACCTGCTACCTGCAAGTTACACATTTTATATACGATACAGAACGAAATTCTATCAATTATTGTCAATAAAAATTCACCTCAAATTTTCCGGCCAACTCTCCTACTGATTTACACTCTCTGAGTCAAAGATGACTGGGAAAGGGAAAACAGAACATTGAAACAATTGTCTAGTACTCACTTAGTTTAACGGATCCATCCATTCCTAACAGCACGTTATCACTCTTAATGTCCCTGTGGATGACCTGGTTGGCATGTAGGAACTCAAGCGCTTGCAAGCACTGGATGGGAGGAACAACAAAAAAAAAAGATTAAAAAAATTGAGCATATGGAAACAAAATTTCTGTATTTGAAAGCAATACTTACACCCTCAGCCAGTGCTGAGTGCAAAAATATAACAGGTATTATTTAAAATAACCAGCAGAGGAAGCTCTTGTGCTAAAAAAATACTCTCCAGATGTCAGGAGGTCAAAAATCATTTAATCATGGAGTTTCTCTGCTATCTTAGATGCATAAATTACGTTCCTCATCAGCCAAGATGCTCTCAAAAATCCCTGATGTTAATTCTGGCACATCCCACACCTTCTATGGAGGAACCATGAAGGATTAAGTGACAGTTTTTCAGTCTCACGAATTGGTGAGACTTCACTCTCAACATCTTCATTGCAACTTCTTCTACAGTGAAGGCTGTAAAACACCTTCATTATGGAAGTCGCTAATACTGGTTTTGCGCTGCTTTTAGATTAAAACCTTTCACACTAAGTTTCTGCCTAAAAACGTAACGAAATTTACTTTTGCTATTTCAGAATAGAAGGCAAAAAATTTTTTTTGGCGATTTTTCTCTTTTCATATAAGCAGAACATTTAACCCTTTGCAACTTGGCATGAGGCAGCCTCCAGCGAGATCTTTTGTGTCTTCATTTGCTTTAGCAAAGTGGCCCTGATTTGCAGAATGAAGCACGTCTAACATAATGGGCAGCAAACTTGTGATGAGCTACAACAGTTCAATGTTAGGTTTTTTCCTCAGAAAAGTTAATTACTGTTACAGTAAACAGTTATTTTTGGTTCTTTGCTTCCAGCGCCAGTTTCTCTGGAAACAATTACCTGTCCATACATGTTAATGTACAGCTTTGCTTTCAATCCTCTCCCTGTGGGTGAGTCATGAAAAGCAGATGTCACGTTGATGTAGTCAAATGGGGTTTTGAAAAGCCTACGTTTCTCCTGGACAGAAGATAATACAATTACTTCTCCTTCTGCCATAATAAATCAAGCCTGAGTTGGATGCTGGCACCCTGACTCACGGCAGAAACCACTGATTGATTGTGACACCAGCTATTTTTAACTCTTCCATTTGAAATCTGATTGCAATCTTAAAATTTTTCCAACTACAGACTTCTGGAGAATTCTTTTCCTGAGAAATCCATAAAGAAAGCTTAACTGTCATAGAACTACGGATTTCACACACTGTGAAAACTACTGAAGTGGAAGGTCTGCATCAAGTTTGTCTTCATTTTAGTACACTTAAAAGTATTCCTATTTCAGCCAATCCATTTCGACACTTCGCACAAATATAGTTCCCATTCTTCCTTCTGGAAAACCACTCTGAAGACCTCAGGCTTTCTTCTTTTTCTTTTTTTCTTTTTTCTAAATATGTTCACATCTCTACTTTCTACATTACCTATACACAAATACTCTGTTTTCTTTTTGGTGCCTGTGAATATTCTTCACAGTTTAAAAAGACGTTCTTTCCAGCTGCTAAACTTATTCATTGCTCTTCCTTGAGCTTCAGCCCACACCATTAATAATCTCTGCTAACACTGTCAGCAGGACTAGGCAACCCAGCTACCAAACCCAAAATCTTTATTTGCTCCATCACCTAACATTCCCAAACGCTCAGCTCTAAAACTGCTATGGCTCTTTCGTGTCACAACTTGCAAACCCCCAATTTTCTGAGTTAGACTAATTACATTATTTTCCTGTAATTTTATTATTGATTTCTGCTCTCGGTATCATTCAGTCTTCCTAACTCCATGTCTCCAAAAGCAATTGTTGTAATTAGTCCTAACCTAAGCGTACCATAAAACCTCGGGGAATAAAGTGCTCCTCCCTTCCTCTACCCATCAAATGGAATACTCACCTCCCTGCAAACAGCAGCAATTTGTGCTTCATCCATACATGTTTCTGTGACCACATCAGTTAGTGAGCCTCCAGCCAGATACTCCATCACCACAAACAATTCATCTCCTACAAGGTAACTACAAACAGAAAACAAAAAGCATGCCTGTTTGCCACCAAGAGATCAAGAACTGAAAAATGACAGGAGCTGGGCGATGAAATTATTCATAAGCACTTCAAGATAAACAGTAAAGAAAGTTAATCTCTGAAAAGCTGCCTGAAATACAAATGCTGACAGTAAAATCTGCAGGCTTCTTACTACCTAAACCAGCAGGATAACAGGCAATATATCTCATGGGCAATACAAGCACTGCTCCAGTTGTACTCCTGTCCACCACTAATCACCAACTACATGTAGCAGCACTGCATTCACGACAGCAGAAGCCTTCTTACTGAATCAAGACTGTTCCCTGTAACAGTTTTGTTTGGTTTTTTGGTTTGGTTTGGCTTTTTTTAAGATGACAGTCATTTGCTTTAAGACCCATAGGTACAGGGAGTCTGGGTCTATGTAAGGATATCAAGTTAGAACCTCTTGAAACCATTGGGGTTGAAGGAATCAGCCAGCAGTCTCCATTTACCTGTCCAGGAAGTTGACTATGTTTGGGTTCTTTAGCTCCTTCATTACCAAGATCTCATTAATAATCAACTCCTTCTTGGGCTGTTTCTGCAGGTTTATCTGTTTAATAGCAACCTGAATAGAACAAAACAAACCAGCAATCACTCAAAACTCAACAATTTGGTCATTTTTAATACAGTGAAAAGTTAGAAGAAAGTCTGTAACAGGACTTTCAGCTTGAAGCTTCCAAGTTATTTATTTATTAGCACACAACTTAAAAGAATGCAATTTGATGAGCACGCAGCTTGCACCCACAGCCAACATCATTCTCTTGCAGCTGAAAAGACCCACAAACAGCAACAAAGGCCAGAACAGACAGCAAAGGAAACATCTGGGAGATAAAAAGATACTTGTCCAATTTCATATCAACAGGCCTAAAGCAGAACAGAGTCATGTAGCAACTAAGAGGGAAAGTATAAACCTTCTAATGCAATGCAAGGCAATTAACTGTTCTGTAATCTGACCAAATTAGTGTTTGGGTATAAGGAATGCTGAGGCAGAAGGAATTCCTCTCAAAGCAATTAAGCCAATGAACTATCCTAGAGAGAGAAGGGAAGATGAAGCCCTATCTTGTCCAGGAAAACAAGTAACCAAAGTATTCTAGACTTTAAAATCCAGAAGAATTATCCCAGTGATGTAAGCTACGCTGTGGAGTTCTACAAGATAACCTACCCATGAGTCCAAACTCTTGCAGAAGCAATCATTTTCATATTGTCAAAGGCATTAAAATAAGAGATTTTGTGATTCTGTGCCACAAGTTAACTAAGAGCAGAGAGGACCTCTGGAGGTCATCCAGTCCAATCCCTTGCTTAAAGGACGGCCAATGTGGAGCAGTTGCTGAAGGTCTTGTGCGACTGAGTTAGGAATGGAGATCTCAATAAGCAGATACTCCAGAACCTCTCTGGGTTGTGAAATGTTTGATCATCCCAACTGTGAGGGAAAAAAAAATTTCTAGTATCCAACCAGAATTTCCCTTACGGCAATTTTTATGTTACCTCTCGTCTTGTCATTGTGTAACTCTAAGAGGAGTCTTGCTCCTGGTTCTCTACACCTTCCCATTAGGGCATTGAAAACAGCAATAAAATCCTCCTTTGGCCTTCTCTTTTTACTGCCGAACAGATCCAATTCTGTCCTCAGACATCAAGCACTGGGGATAAACTGTTTTCAAAACCCACTTCTGGAACTAACTCCCTCTGCTTTTCACTGGAAAGACAAGACTATTTTTGGCTTCCATCATCTGATTACTACAGAACAAGGCACACACTGTTACAAATGACTGTGACAAACATCATTCTGAGAGGTGACAGTCGAGATGGGAGACACAATGAAATCTAGCCAAAGCATTTTGACCACCTACAGAAGAACATTTATACAGAAAAAGTATTTTCATTGCCACGAACACAGAAATCTCACCTCCTGCCCTGTTGCCACATCGATAGCTGTGAAAACTGTACCCGAAGCCCTGTGAAGGAAAAGAAAAACATGACAGCCAGTTGGGTCTCTCTGTGTAACCAACATGCACCCGAACAGATAAATCACAAACAAAATTGCGTCGGCTTCTGATACTGCAAGAGCTGGATCAAAATGAGGATTCAAAGTAAGTGCTGTCATAGAAACGCCAGTCAGTTCACGCAAAAACTAACCACAAATTTGCTCTCTCCTGGCACCAGCCACACTCCTGCTTGCAGGATGTCTGAGCCCCCAGAACCTGTGCTGCTCCCTAGGATCAGGTGAGTAGGGCAGTCCTTTCTGTAGGAGGCATTACTTTTCATTTTCCCCCAGGAGAAGCCTGCCCACAACCATACACAGACCTATTTGGAAAGCATACAGCTGAAGCTAGGCACGTATGTCATCAAAGCTGGTAAGGCCAGATCTTATATATACTTTTTTTTAGGATTCAGAGGAGTACTAGAAGAATAACTTAGTCAAGGCATTGTTAGCTTAGCATGCAGAAAGCCTTCTGATGCGGCCTCGTGCTATCCAGCAGTCATATTACGAAACAGATGAACGCATCTGGCCAGGAGAGGACTAGATAGACCCACGGGGAAGTTACAGAGCTGTGTTTTTGCATTAAAAGGCACAATTCATGATTTCCACCACTGTGTAAAGCCTTATCTCTGCTTTATACGGCCAACATTTCTGCCTGCTTCAGTGAGTGGTGGCTACACGACAGCATCAGATAGAGGACGGTACGTTACTTTTAACGCTGGCTCACTGGGAAAAAAAGTTGGGGAGAACACTTACCCCTGTCCAATTTTTTCATATCTGGTGTATTTTTTCTTGGGATCTCCTATGCTCACAATAGTGCCTAAAAAAAAAAAAACCAACAAAACCCCCAAAAGTCAATCCTGCTGTCTTCTTTTAGTAGGGCTGGTGCAGCCAAGATCCCTCTGAGAGTGGGTCAGCTCAGGTGCTAAAGACTGATCCATGACTAGCCAAAGTTTCCAGTCACAAATGGTCCAACTTCAGACAATCATTATGCTGTTATACTCTTAATGAGACAGACAGTATCTCAATTTAATTATAGTCTTCTGCGTAGCAACACACAGGATGATGTTACAACAAATCCATTAGCTTAGCCTGGTCCAGAAACTAGACAGTTCTCAACTGAAGCACAGGAACATTAATATGGTAAAAAATTATTTTCCAGATTATTATAGAACAAGCAACAGGACAAACTACTTTTTGTTATTATGGCTGTATTATACACACAGATCACATTATCACAACTGAACTTCAATCCAAAAGAGCCTGTCCTACCATTTTTTTTACCCAATAGAGCTCTGAGGCATATAAATCAGCAGAACTTCTGAACGCAGCTCTCTTAGCTACAGTCTGACAGTAAAACTAATGAAGCACAGTATTCACACAACCCTTACACAGAAAAAAAACCAAGGATGAGGGCAAAAACTTCGTATTCCTCCCCCAGTCCTAAGCCTTTATCTGAAATAAATGAAAAAAACCACCTACGTAGTTTTTCCATGATCTCTTCATCCGACATTTTGGTCTTCTTTTTCTGCTTGTCACCTGATTTTGTCCCACTGTCAACAGAAGTGTCATTGGCTGATGCAGGGATGGGGTCAATTACAGACCGTGTATAAATCTGTTAAGAGAGACCGTTTACCTGAGCGTTTTCTTGGCAATCATTGAAAACAATCACAGTTCTTCAAAGTAGAACTAATCACCCTAAGCACCATTTTACCTCACAGGTCAGAGGCAGAAATTAGACCTGAGAAACATTCAAGTCCACGCAGTAAGTCATGATGCTGGCAGCCTTACTGCCCTCTGAAAGAAAGACCCAGGCACCTCCTGAACAGAGTGGAAGCTAGATTAACTCTAACTTCCACAGACAGATGTTTGGTGCTCTTCTACCTGCTAATTCTTTACAACCCAGGCTAGTTAGCAGAACAGAAATCCCTATTCAATAGTGAGATCAGCTACTACTAAGATCGAAAGGAAAAAGATCCATGCTTCACCATGAAAAGCTGCATGAGACTCTCAGAAATTGCCCAGCAGCCCCAATTTAGGGGCTTTATTTAATATCCCCCAAGCTGTTCACAGACATACACTGCTACTCGAGAAATAACAAACTGTAAACCTTTTATAGGTCTACATACCCAGAGAGGGCAATTATAAAGCAGTATCACTCGACAAATAAAACACAATTCACATTACATGTAGTACTGATGACTTGGTGAGTGAAATAAGCTTTCAAATTTTAAATTTGAATTGGTTTGGGTTGAGGTAGTCTATTTGGTGAGGCTATCACACTCAATCAAGTAAAATAAAGAAGATAAAATACACTCAACTTGTACCACTTGTACCACAGAAACTAGCTATAGTTTTTTAGGACTAAAAAGCCTCCTTCTTGCATGTTGGGTTGAAGGATCAGCATAACTGAATACCTTCAACACAAGCCAAAAAACTAATCAGCATTAACTTCAGGATTTCTGATGCAACCGATATCCCAAAATCAGACATTTTGTAGCAAACTCAAAACCCAGAACTTTTCCCTAAAAACTTAACAACAGCTCATTTCACAAACGTAACACTCTGCTAGAAAACAGAAGTATGGAAAGGTCTGCAATGCTGAGAAAGGTAGGTCTGCACTGTAAATTTTACAGCTGCTCACCGATTTTGTGTGATCTGGCCGTGGAGCAATCACAGGAGGAGGAGCTTCTTCATCATCTTCATCATCATCTGCTACAGCTGTTGATGGTTCTGAACCCTTGGCATTGGTCTACATTTTTACCAAAGTTAAAAAAAAAAAAGTAACCAAAATTGTTTCCCCCAGTGCTAAAGACTTGCTTTTTTTTTTCTACATGAAGAAAGAATTCTTAGTGATGTCAAAAGAATAGGTTGAGTGACTGAAGTGCCCTATTATTACGAGGCTCAAATGCTGTTGCTCCAATGAAACATGCTCTGTCCACCTCTCAATTTATGTTTTTATTCCACAAAAAAATTCTCCTTTTGCTTTATACGGCAAGTTTCAGTATATAACAATTACAGAAGACCTGAACACGTATGCACCTAAGAATATATAAAGAGCAAACACACTCACCACTGGGGTTCCTGAAGGGAGACCATCTTTTTCTAAACAGGACAAATAGAATACAACAAATCATCAGAACAGTAATAAAAAGCGAACTTCACACAGTGAGAACACAGAACGCTTTGGAAGTATTTTTTCATCTCTCAGAAAGCAAAATTTCACAGTCATAAATGAGAGAAACCAGCATTGCATTTGAAGACCACATAGAAGGAAGCTCTAAGTTTCTGAGCTCCTCCCATAAGGGCAGGCAAAGAAACTCATTTCCCAACTTGCTCTTCACCTCACTGAGTGCCTGTACAGCCTCCCAAACTGAACACCACTCATCACATTTATGTGTTCTGCCTTCCTGAGATGTGAAATCAGGACCAAATGGATAGTTCTGCTCCCCTAGCAGTATCATCAAGGATGAGAATATTACCAAGCTATTTTCAGAAATAATTTTATCTGAAATAAATGAAAATGACGTCTGTTTGTAGGACAGTCGTTCTCTCAGCCCCCTCACGTAGCTCCCAGTCTAGGAGCCACAACTGATTTTGCATCTTTGATGTCACTATATGGTAACATCAAGTTCACAGATGTTTTGGCCACAAACAGGAGGAGCGAGGTCTCTAGCACAAAACCAATTAATCACAGTCTCAGAGCCACAGCTTCATAAATACAGCCCGTTACAGTTAATTTTGGCTGCTAATGATCCCCTTCCATTTCTTCCCCTCTCCATTTAAAACAGGAAATAAACTGGACAACACCAGTTTCCAGTAAGTTTTAAATATTTGTTCCTCATTGATCAGTAGCTTGCTCTTTCAGCATTTGAATCTGATTTATTATTCTGAAAGAGAGGAAGACTGTGTTCCAAATACCAAGCTTGTGCTTGTGTCTCGCACACACTTAGGGCTCACCTGGAGCAGAAAAACTCAGATACTTCTGTTTCGCTGTGTCTTTGGAGTCATAGAATTTCAGGACATCTAGTACCGCCTGTGGGTTTTTCTTCTGTTCTAACTTTGTGATATTTGAGGTCTGAAGCAACCGAGCCCATTGCTCTGGCATTCCCTGAAAACAAAAACAAAAAAAAAAAAGAAAAAAAGGCTATTTTAAGCATCCTTCTAGAATTTTAAAGATTTCTAAAACGCAGAACAAATTCCTTTTCCCTGTGCAAAGCCTCACACACAGCCTTAAACACATGAACACGTCGGATGGAGTTTTAATGGGGAGCCATATGGCCATAGGTGACACAACGCAAACCACGGTGCCAACACGACACCACCTCTTTCAGGTGGATTAGGGCAGATATGAGGAAAGGGAACACGAAATACAGAACCACTGTTACCCACTAATGAAAGTAAACTGAAGGGGGTTTCTCAGTGAAGGCTCTCCCAGGTGACCCAAAGCATCAGATCCGACCTGGACACTGCAGAAGTACTAACAGCTCACAGTCTCGTTACTCTGCACGCTGTACAGATACGCAGTAAAGTTCTTTCTTTGATAAAAACAAAGACTAACACTCTGTTCTAGAGCATCACAAGGGCTTCGCTGCAGCACTGCCCCATGGCTGTTCTCTGAGCAATTCCAAGGCAGGTGTACTTACAGTGAACTCTCCAGTGACAGCATCGAAGCCAACATGGATGGTATGCTCAAAATCTGATGGTGGGGAGATTTCTGGCCTTTCCTTTTCCTTCTTCTTGCTTCCTGAAAAAGACATTCAAAGACCTACTGAGCAAAGACTTCAAGTCCTATTGTCTCCATTTAAGATAATCAATCCAAGCATTACAGCAGCTCAGATGAATGCAATCATTATTCCGTTTACTGGATGGAAGTGTTCACACACGCAGCACAGTGACTTGATACTTTCAGGTTGGTATAGACTTCACATAAGAATAACTTCTTCAAATCATTAAATCTATTATTTGCTTGCTATCATAGTATAAGAGCACTTAAGTGCAAGAAGCTCTGTTGAGCGTATGAAATCTAAACGTAGGAAATGTTTACAATGCAAATAAGGACATTTTAATATGGATTAAGAACAACATCGAAGACAACTTCAGTTCAACCTCCAGTTCACCCTAAAGACAGTAAAAGCTCACTTGCTTCACTGCTTCAATTCAAGGTAATTAATGCAAACTAGGACTTCCTGTGATGAAGAGAAGTTTGTATAGCCTCAGAGCAATTACGCCATTTAAATTAAAAGGCAAAAAGAAAAGCGCAAGCATAGTAAGCAGCAGAAACAGAAAATGAGAATGACCATGTGCACAATCCAACCTAGACTCAACTACATATATAAGATGTTTTATAATGCCTGGGACGTCAGGTTTTTGTTGTTGGTTTTTTCTTGGTTTTTCTGACAAATTAAAAGTAAAGATGGAAAACCGTTTGTAGTTAACTCGAAATATAAAACACACCATTCTGTTCCCCTTACCCAGGAAAGGTTCAGAGTTAAGTGGAAAGGTTTCAGGAACTTATTTTCTTATTCTTGCAAAAAAGGCCGAGCCCTGCTTTCTTCCCCTGCCAGAGCAACGGGGTGTACTTGATCTCCAGGTAGCAAGATGATGCTCAAGACCTCATCTCATGGTCCTTTGCTGAACGGCAGAGGCCTGGCAGCGAGCTGTAGAGCGTGCCTAACCCGATACCAAGAAAACTGCACGTGAAATTCTGGGAATGCCTGTGGGCTCACAGAAGGTATAGCTAAATCAGCTGCATTTATTATAGCGTGCATGAAGCCCGCAAGAACGCCATAGTGCTCGCCACCACAACGGAAAGCAGCACGACATTTTGCAGTCTAGCTTGATTACCATTTCATGTCTGTATCTAAAAAAAAAAAAGTTTTCTGCTTTGTTTTTAAATTCACCTTAAAAATAAAAGTCACGTAGTTTCAGTAGAGAAAGAGCAGCTAAAACAGCACCCTCTTCATTACGACATGGTAAAAAGTTACTAACAAGAGGCAGATCGTGCTGCTCAGGGATCTGAAATCCCCTCATGCTGGCAGGAGAGGAAGGACGGGGAGCCGAAGACAATACTTGCAAATGAAAAGCCATGTGGGCTGCCTCCAGCTGAACAATGCAGTGGAAAGACATGGCTATTATAAACAGGATATCTTTAATATGGCTGCACAGGTCAGAGCCAAAAAGCAAATGGACTGTCGAATGTTCTCATTAATATTGTTCAGTCACGGGACTGGGGAAAAACTTGCTTATGTAAAAATCTTTAAGGAAAGTACTGTTTCTTCCCAATCTCTTGCAGTTGTTTATGTGAAAGGATGGGAAAAGAAAAAAAAAAAAGTTCTATTCCTCAGGAAGGTTCCTGTTCAGGAGGACTTGACATGTAGGGAACGAGAGCTGGTCCTCAAATCCTCCAGCATGTGCTGCACAAATAAACCCGCTCCTTCCAAAAATACACAGACCTTCTTAGCAGGCTAGGCAAGGAGAGTTGGTTTGTTGTTTTTTTTTTATTTTTTAAAAAAAAAGACTCCTCTGCCCACAGGAACAGCAGATCAGAGCAGCACTTCAAACGCACGCAAGCAGCGAGCTTCAGTCAAGAGGCAAGTCCTGTGAGTCATGTGTTGGCAGGACATGCCGGAGGCTCTGCGAACAAGGCCACCGTGAGGCCACGCTGCTTTCGAACCTCTGATGATGTTTGCAACAGAGTTCTGTATTTAAATGGGAATCCCTTTGATACAGAGCACCTCTCATTTCGAACAGCAAGTGTAGTCCCTTGGCCCTGCTGAGGCAGCAACATATAGTCCTCCTGTTCCCAGAGGTCCTTCAGAAGGATTTGGTGAATTGGAGAATCGCTCTGATTAAGAAAGTGCCTCAAATACAATTGGACTCTTCTCCAAATGAAGCCAGAGGCACTCAGCAAGGCATCACCCAAAGTACTTAACACACAAACCCACCCTCAAGCATTCCTGGCTTCCCACCTGCCAACCTCTGCACACAAAGCAAGAAACACAGATGTTTCTGAAGAGCCTGGTCGCAGTAGGTAGATGACCTCAGATGGTACCCTCAGAGTTCCTGAGCTGTAGCTGAAACCACACTGAAATCTGCCCTGAGCCAGCATGTCACACACATCACCCCTGGGTCCTGGGCGATGCCCCACAGCACCTCCTTTAATAAGTTCTGCTCGGAGACAAACATTTCTTGTTTCAGGGGACTATTTTAAAGCTTTCCAAAAACCACGCAGGTTCATTTGACTTCAGAAGTCTAGCCAAGGAAATTCATGGCAGTTAAGTACTCTAGTAAAAAGATGACTATCACTTCATTTACCTAAACAATGGAAACAGGGGAAAAAACCCTCCATGACTAGGTCATTAAATAATCCCTTCAAACTCTTATGATTATTTCAGCACAGAACTAGCTCAGACTTGGGGCAGAAAGTCTGCATTTCATAACCTCATCGTCTGCAGTGAGTTCCCCAAAGCACAGCACCTCCCACCACCACCTCCTAAGCAGGAGAAACCTCCCAAGAGAAGATGGGACTGGGTGGAAGTGGGCAGAGCTGTGGCAATAGATATGATGATGCTGGCCAGGATGGACCTTGCAAAAATCATAGACAGATCTGCAGAACAAAGCCAAACAACATTATCCAGGAATCTGGATTATCCTCGCAAGACATCCCTTCCTTTTTTGAAAAGGAGAAATTACCATTTTTGCAGGAATTTGTTAATTTTCGCACCGACTGGAGAAATTTTTCCATTGAAAACATTTCTACCCCAGGTTGACAGATTATTTTGCAAATAATCCCACTATATTTTTACAATCCAAGCAGGAAGGTAGTATGTCTGTAAAGCAGAAATTCAGCAGTAGAGTTTAAAGAAAGTATTTAAATGGGCAAGTACTTAAATCTGGTGAGGGTGCGCCTCAGCTATGCTAATGAGCAAAACAACAACATCTGATTATTCTTTTAGTGCCAAGAAGTCAGTGCCCATTTATATTCTGCTTCTATTTGACAGACAGTTTTCCCATCTTGAAGGCCAAAACCATTTCTTTAGATGTTTAAATTATCCTTGCTGTGGGTCATCCAATCAACAAGTTTTTCTTCCAAATGAGAAAAACCACAGCTTTCAGATGGTTTTTTTAAATGAGGTAATTCAATTACCTTTTTTCCTAACCATATTATCTTGTCATGGAGTAAAACCTCCGGCTTTTTTTCCAGAAAGACATTACTTTAAATACTTTTTAACATCTAGAAAAGATACATCGTTTTCTCTGCAACATACTTTTCTCAGCAGAAATTATTTCTTCCGGGTTTAGTTTGCATCACTAAATATCAGCAGCTATACAGACACACGCTAACCAAGTACACGGGTTAATTCCCATACATTTGGAACACATCGGTATTTGCAGAGTGATCCGAGTAAGCTGAAGTTACGGGACTCCAAAGCAATTTCAAACGAGCCAATACGACCAACTTCAGACAAGTCTTCAAGCACCATCCTGGCCATTTCAGCAACAGACAAACCTAGCCCGAGATGTAAAGAGGAAACATCCAAGGAGAAGTAAAGGCGCTACGAAGTGTTAAAAAGCTCTCCAGTTGCGTTGCACCCACTTGCGTTCATAATTCATTTCACAACACAAGCAAGTCTTAGACAGTACTACCAGTTCAGGGCAAGGAAAAACCTTCCTTCACGTGGGGTTTATGGTCTACCTCATCACAACCCTGTTTGTAAAAAAGGACTACAAATGCTCTGATGAACAATCAACGCAACAGCGTGACGACAAGGGCCATGCCAGCTCCAAAACCATTCTACTAGTCTGAAGATGGACAGATTCGACCCTCCCACAAGATTTTCTTGCAGCGCTCACCACGACAACTTCTAGTTATTTCCTCGCATGACTGTTTATATAATGGTAAAACACCGTTTCTGTAGTTTCTGTGGTATTGAAAGGCTAAGACAGAACCTGCTCCACACATGGCACTACACCTCACTGACAGCACCCAGATCCATCACCTTCACCACCCTCCGAGGCCTGGAGCCTCTCTCTTGGGGTGCTGCCACCAACTTGTAGTAGTTTCTCACATTCTCCTTATTGACTTAACTCTTTAAGGCTTCCCTATGTCAGTAAAAAAGACCACCACTTCTCTAGCTGTAATCTAGCCACAGACAGTTATTTCACAGTAAGTGACCTTGTGAAAGAACTATTCTGCTTCCAAAAGCTACAGTGGTCAAATCCTCCCATCCTCCACAAAAGGCAAACACGCTCACCGTCGAGAGAGCTGACAGATCATGGAAAGCCAGATTTTCTAAATAGAGGGAAGCCTCCTCTAGCGTTTGTCTCCAGGGTGAGGCATGGCTGCTGAGGGGCTGCTCACATAGCTGAGCAAGAGCAAAAGCCAGCCCTGGGGAAAATACTTAGCCAGGCGAATAAATAACCAGCAGAGCAACAGTCAAACCTGTGTCGGCATGACCGAACCAGTCTTGCCCTGCACATCACCAGCTAAGCACAGGAAGCCAAGAGCAGAACCAGAAGACATTAACAGCAGCAGGGTCTTCTAGTAATCACAAAAATGCTAACTGGTAGAGATTAATGAAAAGCATAGCAGTTTCAGGGCAGACTTGTCAGTCCCTGCACAGTTTTACCATACTAGATGTTAGAAGATGTTTCTATCTATGAATTATTTTGTTTTATATGGATACAGACATCCTGGAGAACCAAAAGCAGAGCTCCGGTGCTGTACGTCATACAGGAATGAGGACAGAAACAAAGCACAAATACAGTCTAGCAATTTTTACTCAGAAATAATCCTTGGTTACAGCAATCCAGATTCCCTCCCCCCCAGGGATTAATCCTAACAGGCTGTTACACAGAAAGACTTCATTTTCCTCAATTCTCTTCCACACACACTGCATCCTCCCCGCTATTTCTTTACTACATTTTTTCTGCTCAAGGTACCACATAAATGGTCATCAACATGAAGTTCCTTACAAAACAGCTGGATGTTCAGTTTAAACTAGAAATCTGCATTAGCATAGCAAAATACTAAGTAATATAATACCCAGGAATCACAAAGATTCATTGGGGTTGTTTGGAAATGTATTACTTTCAGCTGGGTAGCAAACACGGTAAGCAATGGGTGGTGGTGTTCCTCAGTGAGCTATTTAATTTGTCTTACTTAACATTTAATCTTCAAAACTCCCAGTGTAACCAGAAAGAACATCATTGAACACACAATACCCAACTTTGACCACTTCCTCCGATCCCCTACGCTTGGGCAGGCTGGACTTAAATGTCTAAAGCACTACTAAAACCTACAAAAAGAGTAAAGGAATACCAGTAGTAACCTTGGAAAAGAGAGGCATCTTACCTTTTTCAGGGCCAGCGAATATGGAGATGATTTTATTCCTAGGCTTTCTCTCTTCTGGTACAGAGGGCAGGGGTTTCAAGCTGTGGTTGGCAGACAACTGGTCTTTGCCCCCTGTACTGAAGATAACGCTGTTTATCCGGACAGGAGGAGCTGGTGGCTTGTCTTCCAGTTCTCCGTTGTCACACATGGTTCTCAATAGCTAACAAAAGCACTGAAATAGAAAGATTGCATTAACAGAGGAAGACAGCATAGAATACATAAAAGTAGCATTTCTTCTGTTTGCCAACAGAGAAAGGAGGTGTGAATTCAACTCTGAGGAACTTGGCAAGCGCTACCCTGGCAGACACTGAGGTCTCTGCCAAAGGAAGCGGATCCTTTCCTCACTCCCACATCTGGGCGACCCATCCATTTGTGCCAGCAGCAGCAGTGGTAGGATGGAGTGACAAACTTCTCCAGTGATAAAACTAACCCCGTCAAAAAGAACAGATACGATGTGGACCACTTCCCATTGCTGGTTTGCTATGTGTTCATACAAAGGCTGTGTACATGAAAAGGATAGTACGTGTCAGGCATGAGTACAGCATCTTTCAGGGGTAGCTCTAGCCAAAACAGCATCGTGCTCTAGTCAAACACCTTTAAAAGCTTCATATGCTTCCCTCCTTGTCCTTTATCATATAAAATCTTGGAGGGGGGGGGAAAAATAACAGCTTGTAAGTCATAATTCAGCATGCTGTCCGCATTCAGTTGTATTAAAAACCTCTACCCAAATTATGCAGCCTACATTAAAGAGCATGGGACTAAGAGGCACTGAAGGCATTCCACTTCCGAATGAGGACTTGCAACGTTTCACCACTTTACGCCATGCTTTCTCCATTTGTAAAAAGAATATACACTATCACCACAATCCTCTGAGTCTTTAAAAAAAAACCCCATGAGATCACGAACTGCTAAAACCACAGCATAATACATCATCTCCACGATACATTCCACATTCAAGAAAACTCGTACTGGCCTTTCCTCCCTGCCCGTAACATCCTGGAGATTTTTTTCTCTGATCAACAAGAAGCAGTAGGCGTCTCTGCTACAGAGTAAAGAGTATAAAGAAAGATTTACAGAAATTACCTCTTGATGACAGCTGAATAACAAATATGCCCCTCATTCCTCCATACACTCAAATGATGAGGTACCTCTTTGGAACTGGAGCCAACACATCTCCTCCGTGTTGACCTCCTCCTCTCACAGCAGTTTGGAAAGGAACGGCCTACATCCCAAAGCATGACTCATTCCCAGGCGCAGCACTGGAGCAATCATGAGCAGTGTCATTCAAAAGACTCAGGATGAGACAGTGTAAACCACTCTCAACTATTACACCTAATTTCCGAAGTGTAAATGTTGTGCTACATGCAGGTATCGTGCATCTTGCACAACGTGGTCTTAGCAGCAAAACTAAAAACACGTCGGCTGCCGTTCCCTATCATTTCACTGGGTGGGTGAATACTCCCATATCCCAAAAAGGGAAAACAAATCAGGCTAACAGCACAAGAGCGTGCTGTTTTATGTCGTGAAGCTCAAGAGAGATGAAAATTCATTATCACCATAAACGCCCATGAAAGCACATAATTTCTGTACAAACACCTTCAGAGGCACAGGCAGCACAAAGCAAAGTTCTGGCAGCACAAGTGCAAACTAGACGTGTGCTGGTTGCCCCATCTCCTTAAAGATCGATGGGGAACAGCCGCCGAGATAAACCTGCCTCCGAGGCCTTTGCCTGGAACAACAAATAGATCTGCAACATCTGAACATGTCTGCAGGGACGCAGTTGTGAATCACACTGCAGTTCTCATCCTCCAGTCTTCGGAATTCACTTAGTGATTGCTCTTTCACGTGTTGCAAGTTACCTACAGGATCTTCTGAATTTTCCAGTACCCACACTGCAATATGGGGGGAAAAAAAAATAAATCAAGCACTCTGCAATCTAAACAGCAGGTCTGAGCAGCCTACCCACAGGGATTTTAATTCCAAACGCTTCCCTAGCGATAAATAGTGTTTGCACAAAGGGAGCGTCACCCATTTGAGAGGTACAGATTTCTGGTCTGAACCACCAAATCTGGTATTCAAATCTTCCTGAAGTCGGGTTTGGAGAAATGGCAGTACAAGGAGCCATCATCCACTTCCCTTATGCTAATCAAATCTCATAAAAGAGCAGGATATAGAGTCAGCTATCCAAATGGGAACAGACATTTAAGATAAAGTGCTCCTCCTTTTGAGGTATTTATAAAAAAATACCATCAGACAGCGAAATAAATCATAGCAGGCAAATAAACATGTCATATAACTTTAACACCAAAATTACATAGTTTGCAAAGAAAGCAATATCATGAGCAGCCTCTTGTATTTTTCTAAACTTTATTTCAGAAAATATTATTTCCTACAATTTCCTGTGCAGTTTTCTGAGCCAAGAGCAGGATGTAAGGATAAACAACTAACCTGCATCTGAAACGGGACAAGAACAGACTCGGCCCTCCAAGCCCACCCCAATTCCCCGCGCGTTCCCTTGGAGAGCCCAGTCACCAAATTAACAATGTGTATTCAGGCTGCAAATTTAAAACATTTAAACAAAAAAATTTCAAAAAAAATAACCCTAAACAAACAAAAAGCCCCAAACAAACACCCCCCCACACACACATTTACTGCACTTGTTTACATATTTTTAAAACAAAATTATCCTTATAGTGAAAATTCTTAATTTTTAGTAACACAAGCAGTGCAAGCCAGCTCATCACCTACTCAATATTACAGCTTCTTGATGTGAAACGCATTATTCCTTAGCGCCACGCATGCCCAAGAGAAGAAACCGTTAAGCAACACATTGGAAGCAGGTATATGGAAATCCACAACTCATCTATTCCAGGAGAACATCAGGCCCTTCAAGAAACTGGTGTAACAGCATCTGTGTAGAACCCTCAGAGCTACATCTCTAATCAGCTGTCTGGTGTTCAAAGTGTTGAGAAAGGTCCTCGACCTCACCCGAAGTAGAGCCCAGGAGGAAAACAAGTTGTGAGGCTGCAGGAAGATGAGCTGCAGGGCTGGCAGAGCACACTGGAGTTGCAGGAAAGAGCTCGGGCATCACCTTCCCACCTGAGGGACTGTCTGCGTCGCTTGCAGGTAAACAAAATCCTTCAAGCTCATCAAATTTGTGTGGTTTAGTAAAACCTCAGCTTTCAGGGAAAACTCAAGAGATGCTATTTATTTAATAACACCAAATAGTATAATTTCTGAGCAGCTGTTTCAAAGACCATTGTGAAAATGAAGGGCTAGATCCAAACCTGTTTTGCACAAAGGACCATTTCAATGAACGGCAGCTCTGAATTCATAGTTTAAATAAATTACAACAGCTCCACTCACAACAGATCGCTTCAGGAAACAGAAGTCTGATCACAGAGTCACAGAACGGCAGAGGTTGGAAGGGACATCTGGGGACCATATAGTCCAATCCCCCTGCTAAAGCAGGTTCATCTACATCAGGTTGCACAGGAACAAGTCCAGGCGGCTTTTGAAAGTCTCCAGAGAAGGAGTCTCCACAACCTCTCCAGGCAGCCTGTTCCAGGGCTCTGGTACCCTCGCAGGAAAGAAGTTTTTCCTTACATTCAGATGGAACTTCCTGCGCTCCGGTTTGTACTTGTTGCCCCTTGTCCTGTCACTGAGCACCACTGAAAGGAGACTGGCCCCATTCTCTTGACACCTGCCCGTTAGATACTGATAAACATTTATAAGAGTCCCTCTCAGTCTCCTCCACACTAAGCAGACCCAGGTCTCTCAGTCTTTCCTCATCAAAGAGATGTTCCAGCCCCCTCATTTTTGTAGCCCTCCAGTAGTTCCTTGTCTCTCTTGAACTGGGGAGCCCAGAACAGGATGCAGTATTCCAGATGTAGCCTTACTATGGCAGAGTAGAGAGGGGGGAGAACTTCCTTTGACCTGCTGGTCACACTCTTCTGGATGGACCCCATGATACTATTGGCCTTCACAGCCACAAGAGCACACTGCGGGCTCATGGTTAACTTGTTGCCCATGGTCCTCCTCCATGGAGCTGCCTTCCAGCAGGTCAGCCCCTAACCTGTACTGGTGCATGGGGTTATTCCTCCCCAGGTGCAGGACTCTACACTTGCCCTTGTTGAACTTCATTAAGTTCCTCTCCAACCAGCTCTCCAGCCTGTCCAGGACTAGCTGAATGGCAGCACAGCCTTCTGGTGTCAGCCACTCCTCCCGGTTTTGTATCATCAGCAAACTTGCTGAGGGTACATTCC
>VZZY01013069.1:145808-165619 GCA_013400335.1 Eurystomus gularis | reverse complement strand
CTGCTGATCACAACCCTCTGAGCTCCATTGTTTAGCCAGTTTTCAACCCACCTCACAGTCCACCCTGCCCACTCATCTAACCCACACTTCCTAAGCTTACCTTTGAGGACGTTATGGGAGACAATGTCAAAAGCCTTACTGAAATAGAGGTAGGTAGACAACATCCACTGCTCTCCCCTGATCTACCCACCTAGTCACACCATCACAGAAGGCTATCAGATTGGTCAAGCATTATTTCCTCTTGGTGAATCGATGCTGACTACTCCTGATAAACTTCTTTTCCTTCACGTGCTTAGAGATAACTTCCAGAACGAGCTGTTCCATCACCTTTCCAGGGATGGAGGTGAGGCTGACTGGCCTCTAATTTCCTGGGTCCTCCTCCCTTCCCATTTTGAAGACTTGGAGGGACATTGGCACCAGTCCTCAGGCACCTCTCCTAATCTCCATGACCTTTCAAAAATGATGGAGAGTGACTTAGCCAGCTCCCTTAGCACTCATGGTGCTTCCAGTTGGGACCCAAGGATTTCTGTGTGTCCAGCTTGCCTAAATGATCTCTAACGCAATTCTCCTCAACCAAGGGAGAGTCTTCCTTCGTCCAGACTTTCCCTCTAACCTCCAGGGACTGTGACTCCTGAGGCCCAGTCTTAGCAGTAAAGACTGAAGCAAAGAAGGCATTCAGTAATTCCACCTTCTCTATATCCTCCGTCACCAAGGCACCCACCTCATTCAGCAGCAGACCCACATTTTCCCCGGTCTTCCTTTTCCTACTGATGTACTTGAAGAAGCCCTTCTTGTCTTTTACATCTTTTGCCACATTTAATTCCAAGAGGGCCTGAGCCTTCCTTGTTGCATCCTTACATACTCTGGCAATGTTCCCATATTCCTCCCAAGCAGCCAGTCCCTTTTTCCACATGCTGTCCACTTCATTCTTCCATTTCAGTTTTTCCAGAAGCTCATTGCTCATCCGTGTAGGTCTCTTGCCTTGTCTAGTTGATTTTTTACTCATATGAATGCATCCATCTTGAGCTTGAAGGAAATGGTGCTTGAATATGAACCAGCTCTCTTGGGCCCCCCTGCCTTCTACAGTCCTAAGCCACGGGATTCCTCCAAGTAGGTCTTTGAAGAGGTCAGCGCTAGATCTCCTGAAGAATTCTGATCCTTCAGTCATCCTTGGAAGTTACAAATCAATCATTTTGGTCAGGTTCAGATCCAAACAGCTAGTCTCTTTCTGACAGCTGAGTGCAGAAGAAAAGAGCAGTTCCCCTCTCCTTTATCCTTACCTGTCTCCGTTATGCAGGGAAGGTTTCCACAGAGTGAGGAAGTACTGCTGAAATCACTGTGGAGATCTGGCATTACAGGCAATGACTGGAGAAGGGATTAAAAAAAAAATAAGAAAAAAAAAAAAGGGAGGGGTGCAAATATACCCTGAAGCTCCTTTTCTGCTCTCTCACACCCCCAAAGAATAGAAGGAGCCTGTTGATTCCACAGCAGCTACGTGTAGTCACTCTTGCACCATCACCCACGTGGCTGCGTTGCTGAATCATGGCTTGCACGGGGAATTGCAAGGACCAGAAAAATGTTCATTTTTTCCAGTGCCTGCCAGGAGCTTGTATACTGGCAAAGAGGATGTCAGGTTCCTACTTCTCCAACAGAATCAGACAACACAATTAATGGTGTGGGGTTTTTTTAGCTTGGTTGAAAGACATTATAAAAATGGTTAACCTAAGCTTGAGCAACCTCATGCTAAATCTGGAAGGAAGATGACAGAAGAAGCAAAGGTAATATATGGAAGAGGACGTAATCAGGGGAAAGGGATTCACTTTCACCTTTGCCAAGGAAGATACTACCAGTAATAATAATGTATTCAAGGCATACAGGCAACTCCCTGACAATCACTAGTCGCACCTCATTTAATTACAAGGACTAGAAAGCAACAGAACGAACCACAGAGACAAGCTGCAAACAATACTTAACTACAGACTTCAGACAGATTCATTCCCACCGTAGGACAGTGCTGCAACCCACTGTACTCAACAAAAAAAGGCACCGAAAGAGCCAAAAGATTTTCTCCCAACAGTTCTGCTTCTGACTCCACCAAACATACCCACAGGTACCAGCACTGGCGACTACAAGGCTTCGATTCACAGTTCTCATCTCCAGCGTATGACATTACTCCCAGTAGCTGTCCTTTCCTTTTGACAAAGGTTTCTTGTCTCACACTGGGGCAGCAAAAATGGAAGTACTCTCTTCATCCTTGCCAGCCTTAGACACCATCGTAACCATCAACTGCAGCAGCTGAAGAGCAAACGTGCTCTCTCCTCAGCTGCAGAGGCAGCAGCAAGCAGCCCACGAGGGTCTGCGCTGTCCTGAATCACTCACCACCAACAGTGGCAGCCCTGAAGCCAAGTTCCTCAGAAATGCGACTCTTCTCTTTCCACCTTTGCCCGGTGAGGCTGAGGCAAGAGAAGCACAGGGAAGCTACTTGCATAGCTTAACCCACCCTCTTCCTCCCAGTCCCCGGAGAGACCTGCAGTGACCTATTTGCACGTGTGTTCCGAGTTTCATTTTCACAGCAACGTTCCAGGAGCTAGTTCTGCTGCTCACTAGCTTTCTTCCTTTTGGGGAAGAAAGGGCCCAATAACCTAAGGCATAGCACAGAAGACAGACAGCACTTCCTGTTGCTGCCACTGGTGGGAAAACACCCAGAAACGTAACCTGGCAATGAGTAAAAGCTGGAAAGTAAAGTGAGAATTGGGCAGCGTTTGCAGAAAGCTGATGAAGACCCACTGCTGCAGCACATTAGTCTGAATGCTATGGCTTTGACTTGGTTTTTTTGTTGGTGTTTCCCCTTGTGTGAGCATAAAGCTGAGGCTTGAAGCCTGGTTCCTGAAGAACTTCCTAAGGAGAGCTCTTGGGCCGGTCCTGGCTCCTTCAGCTACACTCGTGATCAGTATCAAGGCTGCTGCACGCTCCCATCCCAACTGAAACAGTGTGCTCGTGCTTCTTCAGCTGCAGGCTCTACTACAGAGGCCCCACTCCACCACGGGTCTGCTATTTAGCTCCTCTGACTTCTTAAAAAGGACATTTTTCCTCTCAAACTTGTTTGCAGAATGACTATAGGGAAAGCAAATGAAATCGAAGACAATCATTTTCCTATCTGCTATAGTGCAGTCACATTGTTCCTGGAGCGTTTGCACTTGAGCAGATTAAGTCTTAAATATGTGTTAAGCATGCACACACACCAGTCTTACAGTGTAATACCGTGAGGCCCCGAGCCCAGGGAGGAAGATGGTACCATGCATCAAATGAAACAGCTGTGTAGAAAGTTCTCGTATCATAACAAGTTGAATTCGTCTTCTTAAGATGTTCAAATTAATGTATTTGAGGAGTCTAAGCTGCATCTGTATTTCACTGCCTGGGACCTGATGCAAAAGTAAACTGGACTAATGCTTGGGGGGAAAAAAAAACCCAACCAAAACAACGTCAGTTGAAAAAAAAAAAATGACAAAACACATAAAGCTCAGAGCTGCTTGGTAACGTACATAAATTCCTACTCCTGGCACACAATGTCCTAGCTTTATACTGCCACTTCAGCAACAGATCTCCAAGGAGCCAGAACTAAATCAGTGAAATAAATCTTCTGTACGTACACACCCTGACAGGCTCAGAGAGCTGCAAACCGAACTCAGTTCTGTTTATGGCAGGTCAAAATTACTCAACTCATTTACTATTGGCAATGTAACGCAGGAGGAGCAACATGAATATCAAATCTAAGTTTATTTTGCAGGGCTGACCAAAAAGCAGAAGTCATGGATTTCAGGCTAAGAATGCATTAAGAAACATAACGACTTTACTTCTGAAATCGTAATCCTTGACGTGCCACTACAGCTGCAGAACCTTGTTGGGACACCAGTGGAACTGCTGCAAGGAGAACTGCAGAACAATTGGGCCACGGACACAGACAGCAGGCACGGTGCTTGAAAGCCAAACAGCAAAACCATTTGTTGTAGAGAACAGATCAAAAGTGAAGAAAACCCTTACGGTAAATGCATTTCCCAGTCCCTGCCCTAGGAGAGGCCACGAGGGTTGAGAAAAGGAAGTTATCCTTACAGCAATCTGCACGGCGGCGGCTGTCATTCACTGTCTTCCTGTAGAGCCTTATAGGGTGCTACTGGCAACATTTGTCACACACGCACAAAAAAAAGCAGCATCCGGGACAGCCAGGTCCAGAGCAGAGGAAAATAGCAAAAGAGATGTCTCACAAACAGATCTCCAAGGCTGAAGATGTCAAGTGAAAAGAAGCGCAGAGCAATTAAAAACAATACAATAGAAGAGCTAGCGTGTGATGCTCCAAGAAAAGACCCGTGTAACAAGGCAGATTTAAGGTACTCATGTCCCACTCTTGGTTTTATATTATAAAAGTCCTCATTGAAAATGTCTGGAGACTCATTCCCAGTACAATGACGCCAAGCCTCCAGTGGGATTTTGGTAGTTAGCTTATTCTCAGCCTCTCCACACCACCACCTTTTAATACCTGAAAAAAACACCTTACTGGAGGAGGTGAGACTTGGCGCTTTGTTACTCTGGAAAAGAGGGCAAATTGATATACACATTGTGCAGTTTGTAAGTGGAGGTCGGAGGGCTGCTTGTTCCATCAGCTAGTCCATTTTCTTGGACCAAATAGATTTTGGAGTTCAAAAGGAGAATTAAATGTTGGCATGGGTATTTTGCTTTCTGCCTTTATCCCCCTCCCCCTTTTTTTTTTTTAAAGGCTCCTGTTGAGCAATAGATTTCCTGTGATTAGCTCAGTACTGATTATAGCTCACTTCCTCCCAGAGATTAGCTGAAAGCAGCTTTCTGACAAGTTTTTATTCAGATGGTGCTACCTAGCCACAGCTCACTTCCTGCCCCATCTCCAACAGCACGTTAGTTCACCAGCTCACCAACCTGAAATTATTTCACTGCTGCAGAAAAATTCACAGAACCAGCAAATCTTGTATTGTCTTCCCCATGAAAAGCAAAACAAATCTTTCTGGATGTTTTGCTTTCCAACTTGAAGCATTTGGATGCGTGATATTCATTTAATTATGTCCCAACAAGAAGCCTTCTGAAACTGTATGAGACTGCCTTCAGAGTCTGAAAATATTGATTTCTTCATTTCATCTCAGAAAAGTTGTGCAAAAAAACAAAGCAGCAGTGGCGGATGAAGTCTTACTTTCTCACAGACTTGGCAAACACAGTCGCAGATCTTCTGCCTGCCAACAGACAACTTGTGCAAAAGCAAGAAGAAGAGTAACCTTGATCATGGCCAGTAAGGGCCAGCAGGATAATCTGTTCCACCTACGGTTATTAAAAACACACGCAAACACTCCAAAGCAACACGCAGCTCTCAAAGCCTTCCCACCTCTGGTGGGAGACTTACTGAAACATCTCTTTTCAGCTTTAGAAGGCCTCAGATAAAAGCGTTCAGGCAGTGCCAAACCACGTACCTGCGAAAACCAACAGTCATTTTTATTTACGTTTCCTTTGTGTGGAGGGGAGAGGAAACAAGACTAACCTAACATACTCCAAACAAGCCCAGATCTCCCTAATTTACAAGCACAAACAAGCAAGATACCCTCTTCTAATGCTGCAGTTGAGAAAACAGCTAAAACCAGAAAGAAGCAGTATCTGAGTCTGTCAAACGTATTTTTTATTAAGATTTACAAAGTGACACATTAAACAAACTGCCTGCTCAGCAAGGCTGACACTCTAATGGAGCCAATAAATTGCCAGCAACTCTTTTTTTTTTTTTCTCCTCAAGATTAACAGCCACAAGCAGCAATTTGCCTCCTTCAACCAGTAAGGCTACAATTATTAAGTTTATAAACAGGTCCTTTCTTGCTATCTGCCCTTTACTGCTACATGGGACAGAGGCAACACAGAACACTCCCACTCTAACATCAGTATGGGGGAAGCTCATTCTTTTCCAAAATCAGACTGGATGACACGTGTAACATACCCAGCTACATCTTTTCCACTTTTTCTTTTTCCAGCTCCTCAGTTTCCTTATGATTTTTGCGGAGTCACACAAATAGAAGGGAGAACACAGCACAGAGAAAAATAACTACTGTTTAACTGTCAAGGGAAGAAGAGAGTTGAGGGGGGAGAAAAAGGCATGGTCAAACAGAAGAGATAAATAAATAAATAAAAACAGAAAGGAAACTATCTTTTGTTCAGAAGAAGGAATAGTCTCCCCAAATCTGTAATGAGATGTGCTCTACTGTGAACCAAGTTACAGGAGACAAATATCCTATTCATGGGGCATTCGAAAGGGTTACTACAGCTTCCTAAAGAAAAAGAGTCTTCAAACTCATTGCCAAAGTACATTACAACCTAAAGCAATTCAACTATTCGCTCTAGGGCACTTAACAGATGTGCAAAGTCTGGCACTGAAAACGAGCAACCAGTCTGTGAAAATTTCATTTCCAAAATAAAACGAGATCACAGTCTTCTAAGATGAGACCAGTGGTAGACCTCACCTTCTCATTCCCTACACAGCCAACACAAACAAGAGTATTTCAGCCAGTACTTCTTCACCACGCAGTGCTTACAGCTAAGTCATCCTAACCTCACAGTGCAGGTACAGTACAGTACAACTTTCATATAATCCCTGATAAAGGCAAATGAAGCAGATTACACTTCTAAGATTTTGGCAGCCTTCCAAACTAGCAGATCAGATTCACAAAATCTGTATATATAGCGGAAAAAAACAAAACCAAACAAAAACCAAAACCCCAAACAAAAATGAACATAAAACAGCAATAGCAGAATCCTTGGTAAGGACAACTTTTTCTCCCAAATTTTCAAATTTTGACTTCTTAAATCAAGGAAAGGGGGATTTCTTAATTATCAGCTACATAATTTCTCAGCTATCAGCTACATTTTGTGACTGAAAAAGCTATCAACATGAAACAAAAATCAGAGGAGGTACAGACTAGAGACAAGATGTGCAGGAGTCCTGGTAAAAGCCCATTAGCGCATAGAAAATGTAGGCAAATTAATGGCCCTTGACTTCCCTGTATACTGCGGCCACCTGCAAGTCTTGTGATAGATCTCCACCTTCTCCCTTTGAACCATGCAGAGCAACCCACTCTCACCTGATTTGTCATTTCTGCTGCACAAAACAAATTTAGCACTACTGAACTGTGGTGGTATATTTTACCACCACTGAACTAGAAACCTCTTAGCTGCTTTAATCGCCTCTGAAACAGCTCAAACACCTCAGGCAACAGTACCAGATGGGCCTCAGAAGTGACTTTGCAACTGCCTTTAATTCCCATTTCCCCTAAGTTTGGCAGGAAAACTCACTCAGCAAGTGAGTCATTACAATGTCATTATTGCCAGCTGATGACGGCAGCGCACAGAAAGGAGCCAGCCGGCTGAGCTGACAGCCCCAGATGCCCATTCCCACCTTGCTCCAAGAGGCAGCTCTCGCAGGTCTGCAGAGCGCGATGGAGAAGGAATTAAATCAATAGGGATCCATTTCCCACCCCTTGCCGCAGGGCTGGGTCATTACTGGCTACCAGCTGAATTAGGGCCATGCTTCATTTTACACAGCCCACAGCCACGGCTTTCCTTCCATGAACCATTGTGCAACACTGCAGAAGAACGTGTACTCGGAGGTGTTTGAAAAAGCTTATTCAACCCTCACCAAGGAAATTACTTCCCCCTGCTCTGCCTACTTAACCTGAGTCAACTAAAGACAGACCAGACAGCCTGCAGCATGCACATCATATGCAAATCTATGATTCAAAGTGTTTGTGCTTACTCATATTTCACTAACTACAAGACGCTTTTCAGCCTTTTTTTTCGTGAGTCGAGGCTTTCTAAAGATCAAAGGAGAATGGGGAAAAGGTCAAGTAGGGAAAGTTTACAAGAAAAAAAAAAAAAGAAGTCGTCTGCATCTCATCGTTGAGATTCTCTCTTAATTAAACCTGGCATTTATAGGCAGGGAGGGATCACACATTCCAGAGCAAAAGTTATTTAATAAAGGCTGCCCTGCAGGAGGTACATGTACAGCTTGGTGCACTTCTGCGTTTCCAGCAGCATTCACAGCTGTTTAACCTGTACACCCACCACTTAACAGATCAATGATTCAGCTCTAAAAATGTCAGGCTACTGTTGTTGAGTGGAGAGATCACCAGTAACTCTAATGGAAAGCAAAGGCTTTTTTTTAACCTCTGGGAATATTACTGGGCAATGGTAAGACAAGGCTGTGGTACCCCTCCCAATTAGAGATCCAGGGCTAACTGAAAAGAGAAGAAGCATCCAGTGTGTATCAGGATGGGAAAAAAAAAAATTTAAATCCAAGATTAAAGGATCCGTCACTTTCTCACCACGCTGGTAGAGCTGTCAAATGTCAGCTATGGGGGAAAAAAAAAGGGGAAAAGAGGAGAGAAATAGCTACCTCCAGTCAAGCTATCTTTTTCACGTGTGCTTAGCACAGAGCTCTTTGTTTCTCTCTAGTGGCTGGCCAAGGCTTGCTTCGACTGCAGCTTCTGCTAGTAGATAGTGGTAGTTTTAACTCAGCTCCGCAGACCTGGGGGTAAAACCCTCAAGTCTTCTTGCAGCGCTGTCAACCGGTCAGCCTGGCAGAAAATGCCACAATGGGAAATTCTGTCTCTTCCAAGTCAGTTTTCCCAGCCATGGTGTGCACCAGTGGACACCAGTACAAGGCACTGCCACCCGAATGATCACAACCACTTTCACCAGTTTGCCAAAATACCTACGTGACTAGATCCAAGCTCAAAATGCTTGCTGCTTCATACCCACGCTGAAACAAACTAAGCCAGAAAGAGCAAAGCCCACAAGAAATCAAATGCTGGATCTGTAAATACCAAAAGTACTCGAGCACGGCAACAGGTCTTTGAAAAAAAAACAACAACCAACAACCCAAAAAAACCAACAACAGAAACCCAACCAGAGATGGCTTGGGTGGACATAACTCGTTTCCTAAGTATATTCTAGCAGCACCATACAGAAAATTAGAGATCATGTCTCCTGGAAGAACTATATTCCATTTGTGCCGTGATAGACAAGTACAATGACTTCTTCAAAGACTGAGACTCCTACATGAGAAGAGTTCCCTGCAGCATCCCACTTCTGCACCAGGCAAGTTCACTCGCTGCCAGCTGGGCAAGTATTCTTGGTTAATATGCACAAATTGTACAAGTTTAAGCCCTCTTAGAAACACACACAGCTTCTAAACTTCACCGTCACCAGAATAACCTACCAACGTGGATCAGTGCAGCTGTGTCTAAGGCTGCAGGTAGCACTGCTGCCACTAACAGTTTTGCCAAGGTCTGGCTCTCACCCCTAACCAGGGTCCTGGAAACATCAGCAGAACTGAGAATGCCACCACCACGGCCAGACTGCTTTTGGTAACGTGGAAAGTACAAAGCAGAGTTTATTGCTGCAGCTACGTGGAGGAAAACTGGGAACACGGGACAACAGCAAACTAGTAATCCCTGCAAACAGGTAGCAGTAGCCAGTTGTAGATCTTGATAGGGAATCAGAGCATCCTATGAGTTTGGAAGTGAGGCTGTCAATTCATTAAAGTCCAGGAGAAAGGAACACGCTCAGGCAGGGTCACATCATATCTTAGTAAAAATACTCCTCGGAGCTCAGCAACAAAACCTCATTAGCGCCAACTCTGCCCGCAGCTAGTTTGTAGGAGTGTTTCAAGATCATCACATTCAGAGAAAACTTCATTATGCAGCTGAAGTTTCAAGTTGTACAAATTCTGTACAAAGACAACAAGCGACTAATCTATTTTTTCTTGGCAAATTTAACTGTATTAGGAGAGGAAAAGACATCCAGATGATGCATACAACCAAACACTGCAGTCGTAGCACACCATCACAGGCAAGCCTTTCCCCGTTATTTCAAATGGAAATAAACGGTACAAAAAGCACAAACTACAGCTGTCACAAATCAACATGAATTTCTAAGACTGCACATAAACTTTGTACGTGAAGACCTGCATTCATCAACAGAAAAACAGCAAACTAATACCTAGAACGACACGGTGACAAGCGAGCAAGGATCTGGCTGACTTTGTAAATCATTCTCTCACGTTCACACTCCAGTTCTCTTTTTGTGACACTTCCCCGGTTTGCCCAGCACGCTGTTGTAGGTTTTCTACTTGAAAATTACTCGCACACATACAAGCAACATATTCATGTACACTTTAAAGCAGCAGTTCCCTGAAATTTGGTCAAATGTTCTTCCCATGTCTTTCAGGGAGTCAAAGAACTCAATTGGAAGCTGGAAATAATTAGCATTCCAAAAACTGGCTGTCAAGAGTGAGTTTTTAAGGAGAAAAATTCGTAAAATGTTTAAAGTCATTCCTAGTAAAACTACTTATTTCATTCTTCTCGCTCATAAACAGGTTTTTATCTAAAACGCTCAAGAAACAAATCCAAACAAACTAGAACTGGTGCACAAGCTACAAATCAAAATTCACTAAAAAATCATCCCAAAAAAGCTTAAAATTATATCGTAATTCAAAAACAACACATCTTTGTTCCTCATATGCTGATGGGGAAACTAATTTATGCCAAGCCTACAAGACAAATATAGGAATCAGTAAGAAAAAAAAAACCCCACAAAAAACCCCAACCCCTTCTGGGTATTACTCCTACTACAGGTCACAAATCAAATGTATGAGAAAAGTATTTGAAACATCTTTGTACGCAAATAAATGTACAACGATTTAAACACCAATTGTGAGTGGTCAAACAAATGTAGCAAATTTTCAAAGTGATGTAAGACATCACACCATTTTACTTTAGCACGCTTCATGGAAGTTACTGTTTTATCCCTGCTTTACTGATGGAGAACTAGATGCAAATTATCTGGAGCCATCTATGACTGTTTATACAGGATGCTGCAGGATCAGGAGCACAGAAATCGATTTTACAGCTCGAGAATGAAATACTTTTTCAAAAATAAAAGTGCACAATTAAGAACACAGTTACCAACTGAATAGATAAAAAGGACTGTGAAAATTACACCACCACGGGATAATCAGCACCCTGTGAAGCAGAAGAGCATTCAAAGGAAGCTGTCAAGTTAAAATAATAGTTAACAGTTGACAAAACGTAGTTATCGAACTTAGAAAGCTGCAGAACACCTTAAAAACCTACTTATATCATTGCAGAATTATGACGGGAGTTTAACACAGAAGCATGTATGATAGCAAACGTGTGAAAGGTCTCTACTGCTAGTGACAGGTTGTCTTTGGGCATTTATCTATCAGGTTGCTTAAGTATTTATAGAGGACGTTAAGCATCTGTAAAGGTGATTCTATTGAGTTTATTATTCAAAGTGTTTCCTTCGGGTGTTTTATACTATCAGTATTTCAGCTGTCACAGCTAAGCTGTAAGGCCCGGGCTGCCTAGGCAAGGATGCTGCACGACTGTAGCACTTGGAGAAGTTTAAACTTAAGTAGCCCTTCTAGCTCCACGTATCTACGTACCCGTTCAGTAAAGACTGAGTGAAATTCTTATGGGCAGAATGATGGAATTTCGGCAAAAGATCACAGACGAAAAGGATGCAGTTCTCAAAGCTAGCTCTACCAATACCAGTTGTGCGATTATAAAGCAGCTGAAGGTGTCTGTGAGGATGAGACCGCACTTACACAAAACAGACTTCAAAGACTAATGTCTCCCATCTACAAAACACAAAAAGTCATCCATGAAATGGAGGCTTCCATCCACAAGGTCCTCACACACATGCATACCACCCCAATAAAAAATTAAAGCTACTTACTCTAACAGAAATAAGAGATACCCCACTTATCTGAGGGGCTTTAATTCCATTTGCAAAGGATGCATGATAATAATCTACGAAAAAAGAGAAGAAAGACTTTGCTTATGCTGTGCCACCAACACAAGAACTGAAGACTCGCATTACAGCATTACCTTAATCTCCAGTGCTAGCTGAGCCCTAAACCACAGGGAGAAAAAAGCCATTTCAGAGAGTCCTTACCCTGAAGCCACTATCTGTTGAGACCGCAGCCAGGGCCTTGGGGGAGACACATTGATGGCCTGACCCAGCACAACAATTTTCTGCCTTTCAAGTCTTCCTCTTTTTAATTTATAATACTATTAGCTGCTACCAGTGAGTATGAATATACACACAAGGGCAGAAAACATCCTTCTTGCCACAAATGAGCAAGGGAAGACTTGCAATTCTGTGACTATGAAAGTTCAAACATGCTCTTTTTTTTTTTAATACAAAAAAAAAAAATTTCCTCTCAAAATTTATTGTAACTATAGAAAAAATTAACCTTAATATAATACCTTTAGAAGTGGTCAACCTTCCAAGAGCTTGTCATGTAAGGGATAATTTTCTCAGGTGCTTTCAATTCTGTTACGAAAACATGAAGTGAATTTCAGTATGCCATTTAAACTTGGCAACAAAGAGAGAGCCCATAAAATACCAGTTTGAGCAGTGACTTGCCACCACTCTATCACTGGAAAATGGCCCATCATCCAACATTCACCAGGTATGTATGAGCAGACAGGCTTCATGGGTGAAAGCAAGCAAGCACTCATGATACCTGTACCTCGTTTAGGAAATTAAAGACATAAACAAAAGAGGCAATGAAGACCCCAAATGTTGAGGACTACTGAAAAGTTCTTTGACAAAATGACAAAACCATTAAGGGTTAGGAAGAGAAAGCTGTTTCGGCAGCGTAGGAAACATGATCACTCTTGTTAAGCAAAGTGACATGGAACAAGAGTTACATCTATTTTCAATCTTGACCAAGATCCATTAAACAAAGGGAATTCTCCAGTTAAGATGTAGTGTTAAATTTAGAAAGCTGGCACCTGACTCGGGCCCATGGGCTTAGGAAGGGCTAAGAAAGTGAAGTATAACCATCGCTGGTCACCAGCCACGTCAGACCTGGTAGAGCAGTACTGCCAAAGCCTAACCTCCAGAGATTTTCAATACCAGGGCAAGGAGGATCCCAACAAATCATCCTTAAAGTGTTGTAAGATAAAAGTCAGTGCCAACCACGTGTCTGACAAGTACCTCTTAGCAGCAGTGAGGGGATGGAAAATAATAATTGAAATCCTATCAGTGTTACTACAAATTTTGTTTTGCTGAAGTAACAAAATTATCACTATCATGAATGAAACTGAATTAAAAAGAATTTCATCTTGGTAGCTTGACTTATCCTTCATTCTTTTAGTTTATTCCCCAACGCTTCTTTAAGACACTAAAAAAAAGTTTTTAGTATGTTTATGTTAGATGCTCCAAGCTCTAGTAATATTGCTGTGGATGTGCTATCATTTCGGTTTACCAGCTGTCTTAATGTCTTTCACAAGCAATACTCAATCCAGTTTTACCAAGCGTGAGTTGCTTGTTCAGCAAAAAAAAACCTCTAAGACTTTTCAGAGCATACACGAGCCAAGGAGAATGAGATCTGTGCCTCTCAGAAGTAAAATATTTCTTAATAATTATTCCATTGCAGAATAAGACAGTAAAAGACATCACAAACCACACACAGCCCCGCTTGTGAAGAAAGCATCTGAATCAGCTGGACTGAACTCATCTGAATTTTTATTTTCCACTTCCAACAGGTAGCTGGAAAAAATAACCTAACATCTAAAAATCTGACAAACAAAACAAAACCCCAAAACACCCAAACCAGTACAATACCACATGTATAAAATCCCTGCAAATAAGTCCAGAAGAGCTGGAAAGTAGCGCTAGCAAAAGCAGTGAGTCCCAGCACCACCAACACACGCTTTGGTTGCTCAGCCCATCACTCTGCCACATACTTTGCTACATGCCAGAAACAAAAATCAGGAGGTACTTGTACGACCCCCCTGACTGCGGCAGTCAAGGCTGTCTTTACCACAAAGAATTACTTCATAAGCTCAGACATTAGTATCAATGATCCCCAGCATGTTAGCACCAGGTTAAAATTAACTGTTCTGGTTGCTAAAGAGCTTTGAAAATCCTGGACTTCACTTGCACCATGGAGTGGAAGAAGCAAGGAGAGAAGCAGAAAAGATTTACTATGTATTTCGCACTTGGGGATAGTGGCCCAACTCTGAAAATCAAACATTTCACATGATTCATTTCTCTAACCGTGACAACTAGCATTTCACACCTAGAAAAGAAAGGCCTCTTTCAAAGTAACACAACGTTTAACAACACTAGAAACCTGTTTTCTGTGCCATAGGAAGTGATGTTAGTATGCTGTGAGGAGATCTACAAATAAGCAGCCATTTGTTCATTTTGTGTTTGATCTGAAGCAACATTCCCAAAAGCTCAGAAACACACATGAAAAAGGCAGAAAGAGCAGAAAACCAGACACACAAGTCTCCAGCTATTCCTGGGTCAGTGGCAGATCACTGAGCAAAACCTTCAAGCCAACTTCACCACCAGTGATTCCTTTTCCACTAGTTTAGTCCCTGGACACAGATCACTGCAGACTCAGGGATGCCACAGCACTAGCTCACCAGAGTGGGTCGAAACAACTGTTTGGGGACCTTCTCCTTTCCCTCTCCAACCCAGCCAGCTGCTTCTCCTATTTACTGAGGTGTAAAATCAAGCAGCATCCCTACAGTCATGTATTTCTGGTCTAAATTAGTTGCAGCAGGTGAACTTAATGTCCTGGTAAAAATCTCAAGCACTCAGCTTATTTAGGACTAGTATAAAACACCAAGTAGCTCAGGAACCGTAACCAACCTGTTGGCCCAAAGGAAGCAAACGTGGTAACAGCTATCTGAGATCACGTAGGAAGTCAGACAGGTTCAGAAGACCCAACTAAAATCCAAATGTTTTGAAGCTGCCCGAGCTGACCACTAAACCCCTTTGCTATGTTCTGTATTCTCAAACTACACGAGCTGCAGAATGAAAAATCACATATTTTTATGCCACCAAGTGGCCACCGCTGAACTAGGAAGCACCCATCCGCATCGCATTTAGAGCAACATTTCCATGTGAATCGGCCAAAAAGAGCTTACAGACAGTAGATGGGACTCTGCATGGATGACTGTTCTCACCCTTGGGTCCTTTCTCCTCTAACACCTTCAGGGAGCATTTGCTGCCGGCGTTTTAGGCAGCCTTGGGGCTGTAGGACTGATGTGACCTGCTGGTTAGCAAGAGACGGAGATCCTTTCCATGACCTCCTAAATTCCAAAGAGGACCTTTTTTCAGCAGCACTCGGAATTAGGCCAGAAATTGTTTTTCCTCAATTTTGATATGCTGAATCGTGACAAAAAGGTAAAAATGTTTAATTCTTTGTCTTACGAATTCCTCATTGGTTAAACAGTTTGAAATAGAAGAAGCTGCTGAAAGACTCTTACGTTTCTTCTCCTTTTATGCAATATTTTGGAATCTTAAAAGTTGCTCACTTTAAAACATTAGCATAACTTATTAAACTGATTTTTTTTACACCCTAAAGCAGATAATACACAAGCTGAAGCGTGCTTTCAATTCAGCTCCTTCCAGTGAGCTATCTCCACAAGAAACTGCCCAGCCAGCTTCTGTCTCAAGCCCAAATCCCCAGAAGACCCCTTTAAAAGAGAGTGACTTTCTGCAACGGACAGGCTCGGGTGAAAGATATTTTCATTCCTGAGGGAATCTCCCTCGGGGTCTCACTTTATCAGAGACCTTTTCAAGAGGAAAGGACTTAAACATTCAAAGATTATTTTAAAAAGCATCTTCTAGAAACAGCTTTTTATCTCTCTTTTCTAAGAGGTAGTTCTGTTAGGTAAAGTAGTTCTAGAATGATCGAAAATTAACCACAGAATAGTTTGGGTTGGAAGGGACCTTAAAGACCATCTAGTTCCAATCACCCCTGCCACAGGCATGGACACCTCCCACTAGGCCAAGTTGCTCAAGGCCCCACCCAACCTGGCCTTGAACATCTCCAGGGAGGGGACATCCACAACTTCTCTGGGCAACCTGTTCCAGTGTCTCACTGCCCTCACAGTCAAGAACTTCTTCCTTACATCTCTTCCAGTTTGAAGCCACTCTCCCTCGCCTTATCACTACAAGCCCTTGTAAAAAGACCCTCCCCAGCTTTCTTGTAGGTCCCTTTCAGATACTGGAAGGCCACAATAAGGTCTCCCCAGAGTCTTCACCAGGCTGAACAACCCCAACTCTCTCAGCCTGTCCTTGTAGGAGGGTGTTCCAGTCCCCCAATCACCTTTGTGGCCCTCCACTGGACCTGCTCCAACAGGTACAACAAGAACATGAAGAAAAATACAATTTAGAGTAAAATACATTACACTCGTTTCTAAAATAAACTCCACACTGTGGAATAAAACTCTAACTTCCCTCATTAAAGAAATGAGAAAGCCTTCGTATGCTGACTCTTGTGGGTACACATTGAGACGAACATCCAGCACCTAAACAGGAAGGAGAAAACTTCAAAAAAAAGTAGAAGTTGGATTGAAAAGACTTTTAAGTGCATTTCCATTCCTTAATAACACTTTTCAGCTGCTCTCATTCTGGTTCACGTTATGCTAAATCCCTTTCTTAACACAATACATCACTTGCCCTAACATGTTGGTGCCTTCATACAACTGCTTTTCATTAGAAAGAATTAAACCTGTCTTATCAAAATAACTCCTTGAAAGATAGGCGACAATTTTTGCTAATTGGCAGAGAGAATAGCCCTGACCAAATATTCAGATACAGTAAGTTGTTGGCAACAGGTTACCATGTGTCTTCCAGGAAAACATGCAGCATTTCAGCAACAAACTTGTGCTGTTTAAGCAACTTTGGGCAAACTTACCATTGCCAGAGCTACACCAACACCAGTGCTGGGCTTAGATCTTTTGGGAAACAACCACCTAACTATTATACAAACCCCTGATGCTTTCCAGGAGTCTTAAAAATACTGTATTTCCCTAGTATGGTGTGTTCATTAAAAGAATTCTATACACCGGTGCGTCATTAGCAGCTGAAATGAAGATTTTTAACAGCATTTTGAAATTTATGAACAAAGGTTAGGTACATCAGCTTGAGAATTTCAAAATTCACTCATCTTGCCTAAAGAAAAAAGAAGCCTCACCAACTTCTGAAGCCTTTCACTATGCTGTAACCTCAGCCTTTCAAAAGCAGAAGGAATTCCTTTTGTGAATTCACAGATAACATGTCGAATCACTCAACATTTATCTGCAGTAAGAGGACTGTATCATTTCTGAGAGTCAACCTGGCAGCTCAGCCTGGCACCCACGCGCTTGGAGCGATCAGTTATCTTCAGCAGCACTGCACTTCACAGGGCAAGTGGGAACCTCAGCATTTGCAACGTTAAACTTAACTGGAAAGGTATGTTCTGTTCCGATTTCTACCACTGCAGGTACAGAAACCTCTCCAAGACAACATTGTGCAACTGTAAAGCTCTCTCAAAGTTTTAGGCCAGGCAGTCAGATTTGATTTACATTTAGGAAGGAAGTGCCTCCTTGGAAAAACTAAAACTTAAGTTTGCCGCAGCTTTTCTGAGTCTCTCTCCTAGTCCAAGAGAATGCCTCTGCTTTGACAAGAACAGAGCAGAACTGATCACAGCAACTACTTTCCTAGAAAAAGAAGGGAAAACTTCAAAATCGCCTTCTTTTGGCCACTCAGTTGCCTCTTCCCAGCTACCAGTAGAAACACAAAAGATTAGGATGCATGCTAATACATGGTGCCTCGCTCACAAAGACCTTTTCTTCCCTTTGCTCTCCCTATCACCGTGTCTCCACTACCTTTTCCTCCTGGATGCTTTAGTGAGTCAACCCACTTGCAGAGCTTTCTGTTTGCGTCCTGGTTTCTGACCCCAGGACTTGCATCTCTGCTGGCATTATCACTGGGCCTGGCCATCTAGAACAGTGCCTCTGTAACTAGGGGTTGTTTTCCGAACAAATAGCTTTTTCTTTGTTGTGGCTGCTGCCAATAAATGTGTGCGTTGTAAGAGACAAGAATATACTGGCACAAAACTTGCAGGGAAGCTCTCGGTGCCTCAGAAACCTCCTAATGCAGAAAACAGATGAAAGGTAGAAGGAAAAAAAACCCAAATCCAAGACTGATGCAAGAACTCTGAAGCAGAAGTAGCTCTTATTAGTAACACACACAGACCGAGATGCAGATCACTACGGCTTTTCATATTAACGTAAGAACAAAATCTGCAGCATCAATACCCTTAACACTGATTCTCAAGTTATTTAGAAATCAAAGGTGCTTGAATAATCTTCTCTTTTAAACATAACCGAAAGGCTGACTTAGTGCAAGCACGCATGAGTTTTTAAAAGGATACATTTCAAAATAAGCACCAGATTAGACCTGCCATACATGGTCAAAGCATTCACTCATCTAGTACAGCGCCCATCTCAGACAGGAAACACCAGCAGGTGCCTCTGGAAAGAGACTTTCCCGGTTGGCCAAAGGTCCAGGTTGTAACTCGGTGCAAATTTCATCCCAGTGAATTAGCCTCTGACAAGCTGCCACGCAGCAGCTCAGACAGCACACACCTCAGATGCACCAAAACATATTGCAGTGTGTTAAAAAGTGCAAGATACATAGACAGGGGCGTTATTTCCCATTTAGTAGCCCAAATGTTTGTTTTAACAACTATATCTGCACAAAGCTGAGTCAAATTCCACTTGCAACTTAGAGTAATCCAGACTTCTGCGCTGTCTTTCTCAAGTATTTTTTCTTTTCCGGCTACAAGAACTGAAATATAAAACAAGTGAACTTTAGAGTAAGGCTTTTCCTTCCTCTAAAACATTACTCAGTGAATTTTTTTAAGTACTATTATCTTGAAGATTCGACTCAAAAACTTGTACCACAAAGGCCTTGCATTTTCACATTTCTATGTTACCTCTATTTCAGTATATGAGTCTGCAATAATGAAATGACTGATTGATCATTTCTTTGGTAACATAAAACCGGTACTGGTTAAGCTCATTTGCTTAACCACAGACTATTTCTTAACTTGCCTCCACAATATCCCTGTGATTTAAATCGCCTACATCTCCTAAATGAAGAAATTTAATCACAAAGTATCTAGTCTCCATTTTTTTAGGGAGGTACCACTCCAGGGCTCACATTGTGAGGACGCTCCATACTGCAAAGTAGATCCTAGGCCTCCATAAAAGCGCACTTTTTCAAGTTACAAAAAAAAAAAGAAACAAAACCAAGGAAAGACAGAAGAAAGAAGATTAAAAACCCCACAGTATGCCGTGTTTGAATTGCACCTTATATTACTATAATTGCAAGACTTCCAAAATAATGAATATTAAAGTGCAGCAATAGCTGGACTGTCTTTACTCACCCCAAGGCAGCATCCGAACCCGTTTATTTTGGCTGCAGGCAAAGTGCTCCTTGAAAGGCAGCTGATGCACCCTGTGCTCCCAAACCAACCTTTGGGCAGTTGCTCACATGTCCTTGGCTGAAACCAACTTTATTCTCCCTGCTCCCCAAACCATTAAAACAGCCACCCCGCTTACCACCGAACAACCAAACCATCCTGCGAGGCTTTGACAGAATAAACGCAAAAAGCGGTCACAAAAATGAAAATTAAAGCCGAAAACATGGGGAGGAGAAAAAACAAGTAGGTGAGACGCACGAAGAGCAACAGTTTTTAACTGGCACAGAAAGAACCCAAGGACCACAGTGGCTGCCCAGACAACCGACGCATTTAACACCTCGCCGCCAACACCTGCACGGGACGGGGAACGCTCTGCCCTCCGTTTCTGGATTTAAACAGGTTTCTTCCGTGAGGACTTGTAACAGCGATACCCACATCGCTATGCTTCCCC
>VZZY01013069.1:107981-135968 GCA_013400335.1 Eurystomus gularis | reverse complement strand
CATGGCGACCACGCGAGGGGAGGCTTCGGTGGAGCCGGCCAGGCCCGGGCCGCCTCCTCCCGCCCTGGGCGCCGGGCAGGAGCCCGCCCCGAGGAAGCGCTTTCCTGCCCGGTCCTGCCATCGCCTGAAATGAGGTGAGGGGAAGGGGAGAGTCGTGGAGGACGAGCCCGATCCTGCCCCGCTTTCCTTCTCTCTCAACGCTTGGGCCTCGACCGCGCACGGCCCCGAGGGTTTGCTCCTGTGGTGGAAACAAGCGATAGAAAAGCGGGTTTTAACGGCAAAAGTAGTTCTGCTGCAGCACAGAAATTAGCAGGGAGAAAAAAAAAAAACAACCCGCACCCGTCTGTGTTTCAGAGCTACTAAAACCGGCCTTTCGTGCCTGGTAGCGAAGGTCTCTGCCTGCGTTACCTGAAGCTACAAAACTTCTCTCCCCTTCTTTACACAGATCCAAATGACTTCTTCTCACGTTTCTGTTTCTCACCTAAGGATTTCTTTGCCGCTCAGAGATGGAGGCCGGCTCTCGTGATTGTCAGTGACCCTTCAAAAAGCCATTCCGGTTCAGTTTGAAGCATTATTTCTCATTTTAAGACAGTGAAAGTGGCTCTTAAAAGACTTGGGCTTTTCTCCCCAACTCACAGAACTATTTAAAAGCAAAAGGCAGAGCAGCTCTAGGTAATTTTCAGTATCGAGAACATTACTGCAAATCTGAAGTCTTTTCCGTGTGGTTTTTAAGAAGGATAACTTTTCAACTCAACTTTGAAGTAGCTTTTGAAGATGAATGCTAGTTTTCGTGATTTGGAGGCATACGTTAATTTTGGGGGTGTATTTTCTAACCTTGCCTTACTGCAGTCTGTAGGGTAGACAGAGGAGGAGATAATGTTCACATTTGGCACTTATTTAAAACCCAAATAAAAATAACACGTGCATTCCATATTGTATACTAAGCTAGGAAAGAGAATCTGCAGCAGGTTTGGATCTTTAAGTCTCATATTTCATCTGACGCAAAAAGAGGATGGAGCTGATGCTGAGAAGTTCTCAAGAGCATTTTGGGCACTGACAAACACGATAAGGTAGAAAAAGAGAAGTTGTTGCTGCCAGTCAGCGTCACATTCCCCCTCCTCTGTTGCGAGACCAAGTGCGTCAGAGAAGAGGAAAAAGGATCGTTACAAATTAACTTCCTAACCTCATTCGTGTAGTAACTGATAGTTGAGAGTTTAGTAGTTCTTACTTTAAAATGAAATTCTAGTGTCTACAGTATGTTCTTGCTATCTATAGAAGTACAGACGTGTGCTTCGTGGGTCAGGCAGCACTTCCTCCCCACTCACTCCCTTTCTCCACCTTTTAAATACAACAAAAGCTCCTCCTGGTCCTCTGTGCGCACATGCAGCAGCTCAGCATTTTCACATTTAAGACGTTCTTGACCTTCATGAACTTTTTAATAACTTCAGCTCTACCAGTGGCACGTGGTGTATAAAAAGCATTTCCATCTGCCTCTTGCAAATCCTCAGCTTTTCAGTTTCCTTGATGGTGTGTTTTAGTTTGAGGAGGAGTAGACAGTTGAACATCATCTCTCTTTAAAATGAATTCCCATTTTCATTGTCACCTAATAAGGAGTCTAATTATTTTTGGGCTTCATTTTTGAATCTCTTGTCTCTCCTTGTCCCATCTGTCCTAGGTTATAGATATGCTGCTGGACTGAGATCACTCTGATACTGTAAGAAAGCTTTATAAAACCTGACTAGGTACCCCTCCTCTTCAAATCTTTAAAAAACAAGTCCCTGCCTTTGCTTCTGCAATTCAGGTGGTGTGGCCAGAGCCTTTGCCGGTGAAGACCGAGGCAAAGAAGTCATTGAGGACCTCAGCCTTCTCCATAACCCTTGTGACCAGGTCTCCTGTTTCCTTCCGGAGAGGGCCCACATCTTCTGTAGCCTTCCTTTGATCACTGACGTACCTGTAGAAGTTTTTCTTGTGACCCTTGATGTCCCTGGCCAGATTTAATTCTGTCTGGGCTTTAGCTTTCCTAGCCTGAGCCCTGGCTGCTTGGACAACTTCTTTGTATTGCTCCCGGGCTGCCTGTCCTTACTTCCACCCTTTGTAGACTCTCTTTCGCATCTAAGGGTGTCAAGGAGCTCCTTGTTCATCCATGCAGGTCTCCTGACGTTCTTGCTTGCCTTCCTCTTTTTTGAGATGCCTTGCTCCTTGGCTTGAAGGAGGTGGTCCTTGAATATTGACCAGCTTTCTTGGGCCCTTCTCCCCTCCAGAGCTTCATCCCATGGTACTCGACTAAGCAGATCCCTGAAGATGTCACAGTTGCTCTCCTGAAGTCCATAGTAGTGATCCTGCTGTGTGCCTTCTTTGTTGCCCTAAGGATCTTGAATTCCACCATTATAGCCGTATCTGTAGACAAGTATGTGTAATAGAATTCTGTCTTTGTTACATCTCTCGCAACATTTAGATTTAATTTTGTGGGAACGTTCGGTGGGATTCCAAGGCGTTTCAAATTTTCATTTTATCTGCGTTTTTATGAAGATTTTTTTTTTTTTTTTCAAATATGCTCAAATAAGCTTACAGCAAAAATGTATCCTTACATCTTTACTGAAAAATCGGATTTTCCCTGAAGTCACACCTGGATAGTTCATACGGACTTAGCAGGCAGATACAAAATTAAAAGCCTGGTGGCTAGAGCAGAAAAGGGTTTGGCAGGTAGGCAATTCCTGGCTTTCCAGAGCAATGGATAGAACACGCAGTAAACGTTTGTGAAGAAACTGTAATACGTCGATTTACTATTTTATGACATTTTTCACTGTAAAAAAGGAATGAATAATAAAAACCCTCACTCTTTTAGGTATCATTTGGCTGCGCAGTACTTAGCTAGGAGGCCACAAGATCAACCTGTGTGTGATACGTAATCTTGGCCGAGTAATGACAAAGGTGTAAAGCAGTAGTTGGGATCCACTCTGCACCTTGGCACCCAGCTCATGGAGTACGTAGGGACATACTCGGCTTCCACCGAGATCAGGGAAACTTACGCCCCGGCTGCATGTTTTTGCTGAACTTGTGTCCCTCTAACCCTGATAAAAAAGAGCAGCACCGAGAGACACTCGCACTTTCCTTCCCTCCTTCCCTGCCCTGTTTTTCAGCGAGCTTTGACGTTGCTGAGGACGTCTCTGGTAAAGCTGACCACGCTGCAGCCAGCGGCAAGAACTGGAATGACTTACACCGCTACGAAGTGCGGCGTCTGCTTCCGGCCTCCATCCATCGTCCTGATCTACAAAGAAGATGGCCAGGATAAGACCCGCCAGCGCATCATGCCTGTCAGAAATTTCTCAAAGTTCTCAGGTGTGGTGCATTACTTGTAGCATTCTCCAAGTCCCCTCCAGACCGGAGGAACAGTTGTAGCAGCATTGTTAGTAACCGCTGAGTAGCTTCGTACCTGCTTACAGGGAGTACGCAGAGGGGTTGTTTCGGGGTAACGCTGTCTCCTCTGAGGAGCCCAAGGCTGCGACCTGGGTAGTGGCTCTGCTACCAAATAACAAGTGGTAGGACAAGAGGAAATGGCCTCAAGTTGTTCCAAGGGAAGCGTAGATTGGATATTAGGAAGAAATTCTTTGCTGAAAGGGTTATCGGGCGTTGGAACGGGCTGCCCAGAGCAGTGGTGGAGTCCCCATCTCTGGAGGGATTTAAGAGTCGTGTAGATGTAGTGCTCAGGGGTAGGGTTTAGTCGAGGACTCGTCAGTGTCTGGTTAACGATTGGACTCATGATCTTAAAGGTCTTTTCCAATCTAGGCAATTCCATAAGTCTGGAGGTCTCGCTTGTGATTTTTTGGGAGAAGAGGATCTGTTTATGGGAAGAGATTTGCTTGCAGCTGTAAGTCTTTATGGTGACTTTCTCTTTAGACTGCAGCATGGCTGCGGAGCAGCTGAAGAATAACCCTCGGCACAAGACTTACCTCGAAGGAGTCTCGCTGCGTCAGCTGCAGAAGCTGTACAGTTTGCTGAAAGGCCATTTGGGAGGAGAGAGCCTGGCTGAGAGCTTAGAAAAGTTTCGGCGGGAAGAGACCATCGACCCAGAAGAGGACATGAACAAACTGGACGACAAGGAACTAGCCAAAAGGAAGAGCATCATGGACGAGCTCTTTGAGAAGAACAGGAAGAAGAAGGACGACCCAGATTTCATCTATGACATTGAGGTTGAGTTTCCACAGGATGAGCAGCTGGAATCCTGTGGCTGGGACGTGGAGTCAGGTGAAGAAATCTGATTCTGGACAAAGATACCCTGGATAAGGAGTTCAGAGACACATCTTGCAGTCCTAACGGAGAGAACAATGTCAGCGTACGCGACCTACCACGTCGTTCTCAGCTCAGCAGCTGACAGAAGTTACATTGGCTACAGAGAAGACAAGGCCTAAGGAGCTACAGCAGCTCCAGGTTGAAGTGAACTTTTAAGCCACACTTGATGAAATGGAAATGGAAATGAACTTACTGGATGGTTTTAGTCTTTTCCTATGTATGAGTACCTAAAATAATTCTAAATTAGCTGATCTTTTGTTTGTTTGCATTTCAGTCAGCTTTGGCTGAAAGCCTCACCAGCTTGCCTCCTGTAATTCCTATTCAGCTTTGTCCGAAAAATGAATCTTTTATGTCTTGAAAGCAATGTTAAAGCTTTATTGTGCAACTATGGTATTTAAAATTACTTGCCGGAATGTTAAATATACATTAGCATTTCTGGATAAATCAGCATTGCTTTGAGAGTATTTACTGTCACGGTTCCTGAGCAATGCTTAAATCTCCAGCTTCATCTTACACAAATACAAATCCTTACGTTTAAGAACCGGAATATCTCGAAAACAAATTAGTCTTGAAAATACTGTTGAAAATACAGTGACTTCAGACTGCTGCAGTGAGGCGTTTTGCTTCCTTATACTACTAGATGATGCTTTCTCAGCAAGCAAGTTCAGTTTGGGGAAAAATTGCTTAAACTATCCAAAAAAACACCCAGTATATGGTAGAAGGGCACAAAGGTTGGGGGTGGCTTTAGAGTAAAACAAACCTTCACCCCTGCTGCCTCCTCAGACCACAGCTCCTGGGAATCACGCTCGGGGAGAGCCTGATGTGACAGGTAGAGCTGCAGCAAAAGGTCCTCCCTGTAATGGTTTAGTGGCCACTGATAAACTCATCTCTGCGAATGAATATTTTACTTATCCCGCTGAAGTTTTTAATCCCACTCGTTACCTCAGCTGGTTTGTACTGGCCAAATCCTGCTCTCTTGTCGGAATTGGAGGACGAAGTTTAGGATTCTTCAGAAATGACGCGACTCCAAAAGCTTCTCAGATTTTAGCCTTCCGAACCTGGCTGGCTGTGAGGCTTGCGAGTGGGATGGGCCTTCATCCCGAGTTGAGAGGCCTTAAACTGATGCCCGAGGTAGCCAAGAGGACTGTCTTAATTCCCGTCTTCCTTTCTGCAAACATAAATTAATTAAAACACGTCAATTTTACCAATAAAACTTCACACCGTAGGCGCTGGGGTTGGAGGAGCTCTCCTCCTACACACTGCAATGATAGAGACACTTCTGTGAAAAACCTGAAACGAGTGTCAGTGAAACCACCGCGTTTTGTCGTCACTGGAGGTGAGCGAGCTCACATTTGTCCAAGGGCGTCTTCAGTTCAGAAGAGAAATGGAAGCTGATGCCTCACTTGCAAAAAAATTTTAAAAATAAAAGAAAAAAGTAAAGTCTGACTCAGCTCTCCCAGGAGCGGAAGGAGTGTGGAGGTCTCTGGCACGGGCCTCGCTCTGCTTCCAGTCAAGAATTGCAACATGACAGCGTATAAAGATCTCCCACTTTGGTGGGAGGGGATCTGTGGGGACCTCTTCTCCACAGCCAGCCTGTCCCAGGGTAGGCCAGCCTGTACCTGGCTTCATCCTGGCAGGGCTCAGAGGATGGAGGCTGTGGGGCATGGCTGTCCTCACCAGAGGAGATACAACAAGTGCTGAGGTGAGGTGGGTAATCACCTCTCTGGATTGTGAGGTTCCTGCTGGCCCGTTCCTCAAGCACACCCTGGTCCTTCAGGACAGCAGCCCTACCCAGTGTCAACTGATCCTCTCAGTTTGGGCTCAGCTTGACACGAAGGCACTCCATGGCCTCCTCCAGACCACGGACAAAGACATCAAATGGAACAGATCCCAGATCAGACCCCTGGTATCTTCTCATCAGCTTCCTGGTAGAGTACATCCTACTAACTGCCACCCTCTGTGCTTGATCCATCCAACTGATTGTTACCTACCTGGTTGCCCACCCATCCAGACCATGACATCCTCACTTGGATGCAAGAACGTTGTGGGTCACGGTATTGAAAGCCTTGCTGAAGTTGGAGTAAATTGTACCCACTGCTCTCCCCTTGCCTACAAACGCATCCATTTCATTGTGAGAGGCAAGCGGGTTGTTCAAGCATGACGTACCCTTGGTCAATCCACACTGACAGCTCCCAGCCTCTCTTCTTCTAGAAACATGCTCCAAGAAAGCATTCTCCGTGGTTCCCCCAGCTTGAGGGTTGGGAAAACCCTGTCGCTCCCCAGGATGTCCTTTAGGCCATTACTGAAGATGGTGCAACATTTGCCTTTCTGCATTCACTGAGGCCCTCCCCTGATCACCAAGACCTTGCAAAGATGATGAAGAGCAACTAAAAGTGGAAGCTCATCTTGCTGCCCTGACATCCCAGCTCCAGGTGAGCCTCGGCTTTCTGGACACCGTACCCCTGTGCTCAGGCAAAGCTGCTAACACCTCCCATGATGGAGGAGCGTTGAGTATCCTCCACGTTGGCTCAAGACGAGCAAGAACACCCACTTTTTTCCCCATGCCCCAGGCAATGCCAGGCAGCCGGGTTCTTAGCTGCGTGCACACCCATGGCTGCACCCCACACGCCCTGCCAAAAGGAGAAGCAGCAGCAGCCACGGTGGTGGAGGAAGCACACACACCCACCCTCTGAGGCCGGACTCGGCACCCACGGTGGGAGCAAACAGCCCCAGGGAGAGGGGTGCTCACTAGGACACCCTGCTCGCCCTGCCAGCACAGACACCAAAACGCGGCTGCGGGGCCAGCGCGGAGCTGAAGGAGGACATTGCAGGGACGTATTTATAGGTCCCTGTTGTCCCTTGGGCGTGCAGCTGATGGGCGAAAGAACCGGCTGAAGTAGGTTGAGGGATTCCCCGGCTGGGGCCTGATTTGGTCTGGGCTATTTCAGTCTAAAACAGGGCCAGGAAGCAGCCGCTTTCTGAGACAGATTTGACATCTGGGTTTCCAGGCCCTTGCCAGCGCACAGCCCCAGCGGTGCTGCTGGCGGGTCCGGCACGGTCCGACCTATGCCCCTTCCTCCAGCCTGGCGTGGCCCTCAGCCGTGCAAGGCTCCCCAGTGGCCCCAGTCCTTGTCCCCGCAGCTGTGCTGGAGAGGATGCTGCCCTGCTGCCGGCCTCGCCTCCTGCTTCTGCACTGCCCGGGCATCACTCCTGGCCCCACACCAGCTTCTGCCAGACCCCTCCGCCACCTCCCAGCACAACTCCAGTGTAAGGTAGAGTGACACTGGGGCTGGCTGCGGGGGCTCCACACCACCCTGCTGAGCCCACCCGTGGCCAGGCAGGGACAAGCCCCTGATGTGCCCACCCCAGCACTGCTGCTCGCGTCCCCACACCCCGTGTTCCCGTTAAACTCAGGCACGTTTCCCTGGAAAAATCCTGACGGTGCCACAGGAGTAAAGCTGCTCCGTTCCCAGCAGTGCTTCTGAATTAGCACAAGCCACCACCACTTCCCATTTCCACCCGCAGCAACCCCTCCGAGGAACGAAGCGGCACTTCCCCAGGTAGCGCGTCGCTGGGACGGGAGAGCCCACACGTGCTGCAACTGGGGCTGGGTGGAGGAAAGCCCCCGACGCCGCCGGAGCCCACAGCCGAGCGTGGCTTGCGCTGGTTTCTCTGATTTTATCTCCTGTGCGTCTGTTTAATCCAGCACTTGCTGAAGAAAATGAAATCGGTGACAAAATATGACCAGTGATATAATTTATTCTCCCGTCTTTCAATCTAGATTTTACATCGGTGGAGCTTGGGCTATTTTTAACGGGCTTGTCTAACCAGGATGGTGACTTAACCGAGCAATGACGCCCCAGAACGTGTCCTTCAGCCCCGCTGACAACACCGGTTCTACCTGTGTGTCCAGGGGTGCCTCCCAGTTTGCTCGTGCCAGCAAGAAGCAGCCCAGGAAGCGGTGGCCACAGAGATCCTTCTCCGCAGTGTCCGGGTGATGCTTGCTCCAGCCCAGGGCGTTGTGCGGGGGTTAGTTGCAGACCTGGAGGATGTTCTGCAGCAGAGAGTTGGCTGCAAGGGTGAATAAATAAAAGGAACTGCCTGAAGGGGCAGGAGGGAACAGTGCCGGAGGAAACTACCCGTGCCCCTTTGGCCAGAGGTGTTTGCTGTGGTATCTGCTTGGCCCTCACCAACATCAGCTGAAGGTTTCTGCTGAAGACGTGTCCCTTGAGGATGCCCAGCACAGCCCCAGGCCCCACCACTGGACACAGCCCCGCACACTTCAGGTAGTCTTAAGGCATCCATAGCAGGAACAGCAGCTCTCCCAGTACCCCTGGTGCTCCATCCATCAGTTCTCCATCTCACCCACCTCGGAGGGATCATCACCTGTAATCCTGACCACCTCCTCACATTCATCGTTCCTGAGCCCTTCCTCCTCCTCCTCAGCCATCAGTAAGGGCTGGACACCCCACACCGGCTTTTCACCATTTTCAGCAGCTTTTGCTTGAGTGTGAGGAAGATGACAGCAAAGGCCACCAGGAGTGTCAGGCAGGTGGGCAGAGCCAGGACCAGGTAGAGGAGCGTCAGGTTGGCTGTCCGCCAGTGGCAACTCTGCAGGACGTGCTCGGGCAGTGCCCTGGGGTTCAGTGTGCTGGAGGCGTAGCTGCAGGTCACCCTGTGCCCATCGGGGACATGCAGCCCCTCAACCTGCTGCAGGGAATCCCACCAGCCCAGCGTGCAGCAGTTGTAGGGGTTTCGGCTGAGGTAGACCTCTCGCAAGCTCCTCCCCAGTGGTGTCTGTGCTACATCTGGTGGGAGAGCTGTGAGGCAGTTGTCCCGCAGGTCCAGGCTGCGCAGTTTCAGGACACCCAGCGAGACAGGGAAGACAGTCAAGGAGTTCTCCGAAATATCCAAGTGGACAAGGCTGTTAAAGACAGAGAAGTCCACCGTGGTGGAGGAGAGGCTTGTGTTCCTCAGAGACAATACCTGCAGAGTCAGAGCAAGGTCTTGCAGCCACCTGAGATCCCCAGACAGTGCCTGATGGTTGTCAGAGAGGTCCAAATGCATCAGTGATGTCCCCTGGAAGGGCTGTCTGCGCAGTCCCCGAAGGCCACAGCCAGCCAAGGAAAGATGAGTCAAGGTCTTGACACCCCTGATGTCCACGCAGGGGGGACTCTCCACCTTGCCTGCAATGGCTGCCTGGGGACAGAGGTCAACCCAGTTGCGACTAAGGTCCACAGTAGTGATCTTCCTGGTGTAGGTGAAAATACCAGGAGGAAGCACCTGCAGCCTGTTGGTGCTGAGGTTGAAGAGCTGCAGGTTGGGCAGGACATTCCTGGCACTTTTCTCCACCCCCAGCTCTGTCAGACGGTTCTGGCTGAGGTCTAGCTCTGTCAACATGGCTAACGGGTCCCCCTCTGACAACTGAAACGTCTCCAGACAGTTCTGGTTAAGCTTCAGGTGAGTCAGGGAGGGCATCTGGGTCAGGAAGCCCTCTGGCAGGTACCAGACCTGGTTCTGGCTCATGTCGAGGAGGCGCAAGGAGGAGAGGTTGCTGTGGCAGATCTCATCCCAGAGACTGACCGTCGTGACATTGGTGGAGTTGCCATCAATGAGCAGGAACTGTACCGTGACATCTGCCAAGGATGTGCCGTTGGGGAGACGCTGGTAGAAGCTCATCCTGTTGTCCTTCAGCAGCAAGGAGTGCAGCCTGCTCTGCCGGGGCAGCACAGGGAAGAAGAGGAGGTGGTTGTGGGACAGGTCCAGCACCTCCAGCTCGAAGAGGTCATCACTTTCCAGGGCCAGAAACCACTCAATGACATTGTTGCTGACATTAAGCACCCTGAGCTGGGTCAGGCCGAACTCTGCTACACAGGGGAGGTAGTTGTAAGCTATGTTGAGCCTTTGCAGCTTTTGTAGGCCTTCGAAAGCTCGGTCAATCTCAAAGATGTAGTTCTTCTCCAGATTCAGCTCCAGGAGCTGTGTCAGGTTTGTGAAGACAGATGAGTCCAGCCTCATGATGATGTTCCTAGCCACGGACAAGGACTCCAGGGAGGACAGGTTCCAGATCAAAACCGACACCATATCCTCAGTGAGGCGGTTTCCAGCTAGATCCAGTGTCCTCAAGGCTGGCAGAGCAGAAAGCGCAGCTGCTGTCAGCGAGTAGTTGGTGAAGAGGAGGTTGTCTGCCAAGGAGAGCACATGGAGGCCTTGGCTGCTGAGGAAGGCACCAGGCTCAATGAGCTCCAGCCTGTTCTTGGGCAAGCTGAGATGACGCAGCTGGTGGTACGAGAGCAGGGAAGCGTTGCCCAGAACTTGGATAGTGTTGTCATCAAGTAACAGCTCGTCTGTATCGTCTCGAAGATTTCCCGGGACGGACCTCAGCCACCTCCCAGTGCAGTCTGCGGTGTTCTGCACCTAAAGCAAAAAGTGGCTATGTAACGCTGCTCTGAAAGGTGGGAGATGGGGGATGATGAGGAGGGAGAAGTTTGGGGAGCAGCGTGAGAATGGAGGAGGTGGCTCTACGTTTAGAGTCTCAGCACCCAGTACACCCCTTAAGTTAAGCCAGTCACTAGGAGAGGGAAGGTGTGGAGATCTGAGGCACCTGGGATTTGCAGGGCAGGAACAAGTAGTCAGAAGGGTGAGGGTTTGCAAGAGAGGACTTACGAGCTTGCAGCCACCAGGAGATGTTGCCCAGGCTGTGATTTCCTTGCTTCCCCATCCCACTGCCAGGAGGACCAGAAGCAGGGAGAGACCAGGGAGCGGGGCCTTCATCTCAGCGGTGGCACTCCTGCAGAGAAGGAGGCAGAGGTGAGAAGGTCAAGATCATTTCCCCCAGAAGCACCCAGAGGCAATGGCCTCACAACATACAGAGACCTGGGCTGCCATGAGCTACTTGTGGAGAAAGGGCAAAGAGCTCCAGCACCAAGCCCACCCACCCCAGAAGGAGCCTTCTTAGAGGTCCACCAAGGTAAGTTTGGAGGGCAGAATAAGAAGAGGGTCAGGGAGGTAGCAGCCTGGTCCCTGCATGGGGCAGCGCACGTGGGAAAGGCGTCATCATCTCTGCACAGCTGCTCACAAACGCCACTGAACTGCAACCCTCGAGCAGAGGCTTCCCCCACCCAGGGCCTGCGTTCCCCCTCGCTGGCACCAAACACTCCCCCGGGAGACACCGACCCAGTCACCACCGAGTCCCCTCCAGTACCCATCCCTGCCGGAGGTCCTCCGAGGGAAGAGGAGGCTCTCCAGTGCGAGGTGCCCCTTTACTGACTTGGTGGAACCGGAGCTGACAGCATTTGCATCTGGGGAAAAGCTGAACCTCAGGCAAATGAGCAGTGAGGTCTCAGCGAGGGCTTGGCAAGCAGCGTTGTCATAACTGCCGGCGTTTGAAGCACAAACGGGGTTATTTCTGGTAGCCCAGGTAGTTGGAGCTTCACAGCACAGAAGGAGCAGGGAACACGTCCTGGTTGTCTCCTTCCCTGGGACCGCCAAAAGCGTTAAGCTGGTGTCTTATCAAAGCAGCATGTATTAATCTGGTGAGGATGGAGAGGAAGCCCCCTTCCCAGGTTGGAGCTGACACACAGCAGCTTGCGCCATCCCAAGCCTTTGGTCTCCAGCAGTCCCTTGCGCCCATGCACAGCAGTAGGAGATGGACCCTGCTGTGTCCTCGCTGCCCCCCAAAAATGGGCTTCGGCTCCAGGTTGCCTTTGGTCCCTGAACCCCTCCACAGAAGCTCGTACTTTCTTTCACCCAGCTCAGCCTTTCTTTGGCACCCAGCACTGGCCTCCCCCAACATCAGAAGCATCTCCATCCTCCCACACTCCCCGCTGGGGCTGCAGGAACGGTGCCTGCCCAGCCAGGAGAACGGGCAGCAGCACCGGCAGGAAACCCTCGCCCGCAGCCCCACGGAGGAGCCCACATGCAAGAGGTCTGGGAGCCTGGGTGCTCCCCACGGTGCACACCAGCCCTGGCATCGGCCCACGCAGCCACAGCTCTTGTGAGTGTGGGCATCAGCACCACATGGCCACCACAGATCTTCAAGCTGACAAGGGGGGCTCCCCCAAAACCCTCAGCAGGGTTTTCCCCCAGGAAAGGTGTCGGGGGGCAGTTACTCACCGCGTGAGGCAGCACGCAAGGTTTGCCACAACTCATCCTGCAGTCAGCAGCCCCTCTGCCTGCGCTCAGGAGGCTCTTGGGCCAAGGGTAGGTACAACCTGCTGGGCTTCTCTCCCACCCGCTTTCTCACTTAGCACTAATATAGCCTTTGCGGAAGGAGCTAACGGAAACTGCAGTCACATGGAGGCAGAGAGCGCGGCCAGGCACTCTGCTTACTGATCTCAGCACTTACAACCCGGGCCACGCACTCACAAACAGCTCCCTGGCAAGGAGGAACTGTGGGGACCGGGCAGGCAGGGAGGGGGATGCCAGGGGAAACTGGCCCCCACCAAGGGTCACGCACTCCTGGCTCTCCCACTGCTCACGGGGACAAGCCAGCAGTGGGGACAACCCTTGCGCTGTGACTCCTCTGCACAGCTCCAGCAGCAAAACCCCTGTGAGGGTTTCAGGCAGAACTGGTGGCCCAGGGGAGGAAAGGGAGGGTTCTTGCCTGTGGAGCCACACCACCAACTCTGGTGGGGCTGGAGAAAAGCCACCCACAGGGCAGCACCCCCCTGCATGGCACCTATTCCTATGATGTCCCTCTAGTCCCCTACTTGTCTCCAGCACCCAGCACAGAGGCTTCAACAGGAGCCAAGGGATGCGCTTCCTGCGTGGGAAGAAGAAGGTGCTGTTATTTCCTATTGCATCCCAAGCTGAGTTTGAACTTATCTCCAGATGTTGAGTCTCGCCTTGGGACACCAGCGCCCAGCCTCTCACATTGTCTAGGTGAGATTCGGGAAGCTCAGATCCCACTGCCCACAGACCTCCGGGTCTCCTGGAGCTGCCTGGGATTTTAGCGAGCCCGGCACTCAGTGTGCAAGCCAGACCCATCTGGATACCATGACCTCCCAAGTGTCGATCCCTACGTGAAAGTCAGCATAAAAGGCTTTTCCCACAACTTCCAAGGCAGAGAGACAAAAATCCACGTTTCCAAGGCAATATGAACAGGGAGGCTGCCTTCCTCCTCACTGTCATCTACAGGGCTCTCCATCTCCCTTCCCACACCATGTTGTCCCTCTGCCAGGGTCCTCATGCGCCCCTAAATCCACAGCAAATCCAGCTGCTGAGGGGGAAACGGTTTGCCTGGATTTACCTAGCTAGGAAAGGGTCCAAAACTACGGAGAAAGGATTCAGCCCTGCAACAGGGCCCTGTCTGGTGGGGTCAGCGGGTACCACCTTGTAACATCCACGCTCCACATCCCAGGCACCAGCACCAATGGGATCTTCTAGAGCAGCTGGGAGATGAACCACGGTAGTGGAGCACACCAAGCACCCCACCAAGGGACATCACAGCCTGGGCCCCCCCCACCTGCCAGACCAAGCGGCCCATGAATTCCTGCGGCCAGCATAAAGGACTGGGGAGACATTTTTTTCTGCCTTCACCCTAAATTTCATTTCTTCTCTGGAAGGAGATCAAACTCTCCCCCGTGTCACTCACAAAAAAGCCCTGCGGTTTCATTTCCTCCATTTTCAAGGAAGTTTGAAGTATAAAAATCAAGAAGGAAAAGAGAGAAGCACTCCTCATCCAAGTGAAGTGGAGCAGATGGCAGAAGCTCCACAGCGGGGCAAAATTCCCATGGCACTGCTCAAGGTCACATGAAAGGCTGGGACTGGCAGATGATTACGAACCCAGTCCTCATCCCCAAAACCCTGCCACGAGCCCGGCCTGCACCAAAACCACTCATCTGATGCTTGGAGACCCGGGAGCTAGCAGAGAATTGACCCAGGGCTGAGAAGATCTGAAGCTGTAAAACTCGAGCACCCTCACCTGTAGATCTCACCTCTCAGGTGATCCGGAGGGTCCTGGGAGACCTTCTGATGAGATTCCTTAACATGTGGTACCACCAAAAGAGACGATGCCCCAAGAATCAAACCAGCTTCCTCTCTGCAGCCCAGGAGGAGCTGGAAGAGAAAACAATGTGCTTCATCCCCATCGTTTTGGCTGATGGAAGGCAAGCCAGCGTGACACCCTTTCTCCAGCAGCGAAAGTGCTCGCTGACGGAGCCCTGTGGGATGGGAGAGCCCCTGCAGCAGCCAGCCACCTTTCACCTACCGTGTCCTCCCTGGAAAGCAGCCGCATCAGGGCTGACCCTGCAGAGCAGCCGCTGGTTCCACGCTAGGGCAGCTGGCAGCAGCCCTCGCGTTTCACACTTTCCCCACATCCTGCAGCCATTTGGTTTTAAAAACATCCCAAAGCTGCTGCTTGCTCTCCTCCCCTTCCTCCCAAGCAGCACCGTGCCCCCACCCAGGCCTCCCGGTAAGGACTGGATGGGTGCTTGGAGGGGTTTGTCGTTATTTTTTAATATCAGCACGGCAAAGGGGTGAGGATTGAGCGGGTCTGATCAGGTCCCCATGAAGCTCCAGTCCAGCTCAATGGCACAGGTGGATTAAACTGAAGGAGACTGAGCTGCTCGGAGCTGTGTCCACACATGCAGCTGCAATTCCTGCAGCTTTAGGAGAGGGCTGGGAATCCCCGAATGGTTTTACACTTGGTGAACTTCCTCCATTCCTCCCACCTCCTCTTCCCTCCAAACCTTTTTTTTTTTTTTCCTTAACAACCCTCTAATTGCCAATCACAAACCAAGAGAAAAGTTGCAATGAGAGGGCAGGCTCTTGGTCTCCTCACCCAACACAAAACCCCAGGGAAAAGGAGAAACTGTCCAGAAAACAGCAACCCCATTGCTACACCTCGGCACGCCCCTGCTTTTCCTGCAGGAAATGTGATTTTTTTTTTTTTTCCAGAGTGGAAGCACCAAGAGAAAGGTCACTCAGGGTTCACACACCAGCAGGGCCACAGCCTCGGATGAGTTGGGACAAAGTGAAACAGAAATGTTTCTCCATGGACTTCCTCTCGTCCATGCAATGGAGAACTGGAGAGAATTAAACTCTTCTGCAAAACATCCCCAGAAAGCCTCTGGCTCTGCTCAGTCTCCAGCAATTTGCCCAACAACAAAAGGATGCAGAGAGCACCTCTGCAGAGGGAAAAAGAGATGGGGAGAAGAACCAGCTGCTGGGAAATGAGTCTGAGAAGGCTTAAGACAAATACCCGCAAAACACCACGATCTCCAGGCTCATGGTAAAGTGCCAACAGCATTACAGAAAACATTAGGTAGGCTCAAGCAACCACCTGTCACAGTAGCATCTTGCCTGTTGGACCTCATGAGAAAGGGAGGAGTGGCCACAGGGCAAGGACCAGCATCTCCCTCCAGCCATTCATTCCTAGGGGCTGTGGTCAGCAACAACTCTGAAAATTAAAGAAAATCCAAATTTCATCTTTAAAACCCACGTCAGATTTTAATTTGCTGCTCGGCTGAAGCATGCACAGGCAGCACACACGTATCAAGAAGACATAAGTGAAGAAGTTATTTCATTTAATCATCTGCTCTGGATAAAACAAGGGAAGCTGAAGGTCTACTATATCCCAGAAGCCACCAGTAGCTCTAATTTAAGATGAACTAGGAACAGAAAAAAGAAAGCAGATCATTCCTTACATGGCCAAAAGGGAAAAACCTAAAACAGTCATCTGGATGTAAACTCTGGAAGTTCACCTGGCTGAATTTCTCAACAGGAATCCACCCGATTTATCCCCAGGGAACAGCAAAGGACTCGTTCCATCCCAGGATGGCACAGATCCATCAGTGTACACGAGCGTGGGCACTTCTACAGCCCCAGCGCTGCAGCTGAACGGGAGCTCTGCAAGAAGCAGTGCCCCTCCAGTGTATTTCTTGCAGCAGAAACCGAGACAAAACCCAGCAATTGATAAGCAGCTTCTAAATCTTTCCCCCCCGCCTAAGCTGTAGCCAAACAACCTGCTTGGTTCTTGCCTTGGAACAAGACCAAGCATGTCTAGGTAACGAATGCGCTAGCACTGACGCTGATCACCAAAGCTTCAGGCTCTGGTTTCGCAGTGGCTCATGCGCCTGGGAACCCCCTGGAGTAAGAGCATCTTCCTCTGGGCCAACCCCACCACCTTGCTCCTGCTCCCTTTCCAGCAGCAGCCCACGCTCCTGGTGGGCTCTTGCTCTACGATTACCCATTTCTCCACCACTCAAGCTCACCTTTGCTTCCCCATTTTCAGCCGTCAGGAGTCTCCAAAGCTCTTGCCAGGTTTTCCGACAGAAAGAGGAGGTTCGAAGAAGGAGAATTCTTTGAACCCAGAATTAATTCTGGGCGGTCCTGAGCAGAGCAGAGGGCTTGCTGGCTTAGCTCTGCAGCCATGCGCTGGCTGCTGACAGCTGCAGACACCGGGGGGAGGAGAGAAATAACCCCACCAGACTGACAACGTGCAGTGAGCCCGCAGGGACCCAGGTAAGCTTCCAGTACAAACAATAGGGAAAATTACACCTCTGGGCTTGGATTACACTTCACCGAGGACCTAGACACCAACCAGGAGTCCCGCAGCAGAGGATCCACCCTTTGACCCTTCAGTCACCAAAAGGTGCAAGTATCCTCTATGGGGCTCAGAAGAAAGGCAGAAATAGGTATTAGTAGAAAGCAAAACCATCTTTCTGAGAGTGCAGCACCACGCGGGAAGGGAAGACAAGAGCTGATCAGCAGCTTGGCCACAGCCGCTTCCCGGACCTCTGCACCGTTCCCCTTCCACGGGCAGGTCCAGCACAGGCAGCTCCGTCCCTGCGGTCACCCCTCTTCCTTCTCCCACAACTGACAACGTGCGAAATGTAAATGGCAAGGAAGCGGGCAGCAGAAGGCAGAGCTGCAGAAATGATCTCATTTCCCCCTCGGCTCACCCACACGTGGCTGCGCCCACCCCGCGGCCAGGCTCCGGCCACCTCTCGTAGCCTTCATCCATCCACCTTTCCTGGGGGTTTGAGGTCTGCGTGAGGTATCCGCCACCATGCCCAAGCAAACCTTCTCCTTCTTGGAGAGCGGCAGAGCATCAAGATCACAAAGTCTTCGGAACAGAGCATGCAGCAGGATGCATCAGATGTTGAAGGAGCCAAGTGCATCCACTCCCTTATGAGTCCCTAGATAGACACTACTGGAAGTCCAGGTGCTTCAGAGAACTGCTTGCAATGCATCTGTAGGACAAGCAAGTGCCTGAAGCTCGAGAAGACAAATGACCTTTCCTCCCAGATCTCCTCAAGAGCTGGAAAGCCCCACGACCAGGTTGCTTACCTCTCCGGTTTGGTCTTTGGCTACACCAAAAAGTGTTGCCCAAGTTTTTCCCCACAGAGTTTCCAAATGTGGATGAATTGACCTTATTCTTTTACTGCACAATAAAATAAACCATTAAAAGCAATAAAAACCCCGACTCATCTACTCCAGCACATTCACCGAAGTTTTTAGTGTAAAACTGTCAGGACTGGAGGCTCTAAGTCAGCAGAAGATGGTTCGGACAAGTCACTGCCGTGACATCATTCAGCAATGCAAATCACAGCAAGAAAAACGACTCCCATCCGTCCTCACACATACTCCCTTCCTGCTGCTGTTCTGCTTACGAGAAGTGAGTAATTCTGTCATTAATGCAAAGGGAAGTGAAATTATCTCTGCTCCTTACAGAGCTAAACGTATCCCACCCGGCTTTCCCTTCTGGCCAGGAGAGCTGGCATCCCTGCTACATGGCATTATCTCACAAGCGGCTCTTCTCGAGGTGGATTGCAATCAGGGCTAGAAGCAAGCCAGAGCCTTCACACTCCAGAGACTTCCTTTCCCTGATCTTCAGCCTTGGGGCTCAGCATCCCTCCTTTGTAGTGTGATACTTTTGGGACAAGTGGCTGAGAAAAAAAGGCTGCCGGGGTTTCGGGACTGGCACATTCTCTTGCACAGAGAGCATATTCCTTGCTTTCACTTAAAACAGAAAAAAAAATGTAAGTTTCTGTGTTTTTTTTTTTATGAACAAACTCTAACACAAAGGTGGTCGTATCTGAGACCTCATCCCCACAAAAGTAGGCTTTCACCTTTCAACTGGAGACCCGAACTAACACAGAAATGCAAGACAGGGGAAATTCAAACAGATGCATCTGTTATTAAAGTAGGTCCTTCCCTCCCGTACTCCCATTTTTTCTTCTGAGAAGACCAGCTAATGGTCTGCCAGTAAAGCCACATCTTTACTGGTGGGGTGAGAGCGCCAGGCCACAGGTTGACACTCTCCCGAGTCCCACCAATGTCTGCTCCAGTTCTGCAGGTGTCAATTATTTTTGCAGAAATAAGACAAAACCGTATGCTAACACAGATAAAATCTCTCGGCCCTTTACAAAGCACGATATCCCACCCTCGAGCTCTGCTTTTGCACAAGACCTTGCAGAAGGGCCCCCCAACGTTAGAAGGGATCCAGCAGGAGAAAAGCCTTCTCTGCCACCTGAATATAAAGGAAAAAAAAAGAAAAAGCCAACAAAAAACTCCAAAAGGTGATTTGGAAGTGGCAGACGGAGGCTGAAAAGCTTTAACTACTGCACTACTCAGAGTATCAAACAAAAAGCACTTTGGTCAACACCCATTTCCTTACTGGCAGGTTAGTTCAGTACTTTATAATTAAGTCACGTATTGAAGCTGGTAGAGGAGCTTATTTCTCCTATGAGTAGGATGCTAAGGAGACAAAAGAACTTCATAACCTTGGTTAGGAACTCATAATAAAGTGAGTCTAACAACTCACTTGCAGTCTTTCAGTCTCCCAGCACTGAAGTCTTCCTTGTAGCTGAAGGTGGAAGCAGAGGCTTGTTACCTGTAAGCAGGTACCGTGGAGGTTTTGTGGATGGAGAGCAGCCCATACCCCACTCACTCTCAGATTTAACACATTTTTGAGCTCTATTTAACACGTTATTGAGAGTCTAGGGAAGGCCACGCACGCAGCATGCACTCGGGTTGAAAATAGGTCTGTGCTTCCTGCGATTGATGAGGTTTCGTCTTGCCTTGATTCCCCCCTCACCTGCTGCAAACCAAAGCGGACGGACTGCCTTAAACAAAGGCTTCAGGAACAAGGATGCTGCAGGTACGTAACCGAGCTTGAACGTTTGCAAGAGAACGGCGTGTTGTCCACACTTGTAAAACAGCTGTTCTCACATCTGTCCCTGGCTTCGGAGCACACCTCTAACGATGCACAGATTGCACCGCGCAAAACGACAGCACTTGCACAGCCTGAAATCAGAAGTTCAAGAAAGAACATTAAAGCAAAACAAACGGCTTTGCAAAACATACGGCAAAACATCTGGGGTTACGGTTCCCATCTGGAGCAATAAACCACTGTAGGCACGTAAAGGTGGCGTGTCCCAGGATGGTCACTCACCTACACACGTGGCAACGCTCCTGCTGCTTCTGGATAAAACTACCAAAGGTTTAAGCTGCAGAAACTGGGAGCTCACAAGATAAGACATCGGGTTATTCTTTCATATTTTCTCCCATTCAGACATTGCCTGCAGGTGAATATATAGCTTTTAAGATAGGTAGAATGAGTTAAAAAGAATAAATCAAGCAAACATGAAACAACTCCGGCTAGCTCGCAAGAAACCTGCAAGAGCAGGCATGGGAAGAAAAAGGCAGCCTTGGTTCTTTGAGCTGGTAAAACTGCAGAAGAAATACTCCTATTATACAACAAGTTTTATTTTAAAATCCCTTTTCAATGATTTTTTTTTGATTTTTTTTTCAACTGCAGTGAATTGGGGGTTTTTTGTTTTAATCATCTTTTGATGATACCACTATTGCCTTAGAGCAAGAAAAGCAAGTCTGGGAAAAACAGACCTTGAATGGCAACAGTGACGTTTTGTTTGAGCCTCTCAAACCTCTTTCTTTTATCTTGGAGTCTCAGCTCAGTTTGCTGTCACGGAAAATCATTTTCTGAAATGCAAAAGATTTGCTCAGCCTAATTTCAGGATCAAAGGTTCCAATTAAGAAGTGTATTTTTTAAAAAATGTATGTCCATTACCCACTTCTAAACGATCATCCGCTTTGTTGAGGTTTTTTTCGTTTGTTTTTAAGAGGACAGAAAGCAAATGCTAGCGGAGAAGGTTCCACATTAAGCATTTCCTTTGCACACCACTTCAGAAATTCCAAGTCCGGGCTCCGCAGCACAGTTCACTTTGCCCTCTTGTGGGGAGGTGTGAGAATCCACGTCGAGCTGCACACAACACGTACAGCGTCGTACCACAGCGTGAAAAAAAAAAAGCGGCCTGAAGTACAAATTGGCAGGTTCAGCATCGCTGCAGGGAAAGCTTTCTGTCTTTATTCACCGCTTAATTTTCCTTCCAGCCAAACCTAAGGCACCACACTCCCCGCCATTACAAAACCTGTTTTTAAACGGGTTGTAGGGTGTAGAATATGTCAATAACGTCCGTTTTTTCACCAGATTGTCTGTACTGTGCAAGAACCAGCACTGTTCTGGAGAACGGCAGCGCACACAGCACTTAGAGCTGTGCTCCTGCCAGCATCCACGGCTATTTATAACGGATAAAGACTTAGCCAGAACTGAAATATCAGTATTGAAACACAGAGGTTCAGAAGTCACCAAGGGCTGGTTACCGCTCAAATACTCTGAGAAAAGTTAAGTTTTGTATGCTCTGTTACCAGGCCAAGCATTATTTTAATTCATCACCGCTGTCATCGTCCCAGTGAAAATGGAATAGGAAAAAAAAATAGAGGCAGCCATCTGGAAAACACACCCATGCGTTAAGGAAATTTTAAAATTTACATCATCGGTACGTGGAGAGAAAAACTAATCGGTTCCAGCTGGCTATGGGATTCAAAGGCAGGCAGAGAAGAATCCAGCCACATCCAAGGCAGCAGAAGTTCAGCCCCCAGGATCAAGGCCATCTGTTCCTGGCTGGTTTGGTCACCTGAAACGTGGCCAAACGTAGCAGGAGCAAATGGCGTTTGCTAGTCGAAGGCGCATACAGGACTCCCAAAACCCGCACGCTCACCGCTGCATTGTAAGTGGGGGGGGAAAAACCATTTTCAAGAAAATATCCCCACCAAGGTGTTTTTCCTGTGCCATCTTGATTTATTATTTGTTCCAGCAACACCTCTGTCCTCTTATGGAAAAAGAAGTCACTCAACTGACTTCAGGCCAACACAAGCCACCATCAAAGGCGGGAACAGACTCTGCCCTGAAACAAATATTCCTATGGAGCCCTTTGCCTCCTCAGACATTGAAACCTGGCCGGATCAGATGACCCAACAGATTTGTTAAGCTCCCAACAGATTTGACAGTACACTTAAACCACGAGAAATCCTGAATTTTGTTCAAATGATAGACAAAATGGTCGCTCATCAAAAGATTCTGGATGTCCTGCAGGATTCTGAAGCCAAGACCTGTGAACCTGACTGATTTCTGTTAAGGGAGCCATGAAAAGTTGCAGGTTTCTCCTGACAAAAGCTGTTACATCACTAGTCGGGGTAGGGAAAATACTTTAAACAGCTGTTTAGCTGACTCTGAAGTACCTCAGGCTAGAAAAAGTGATCCTGCATTTTTGGGGAGCCAGCACCAAACCTCTTTGCTCCTGCAGAGATTCACAGAGCTGTTCACCAGAAGTTCACCACTTAAAAGCAAATTATTGACGCAGAAAGTTTGGAAAGTGTCTCGGAGCTCACAACCACAACACGGGTCTCCTCCTTCCTCCCAAAAATCACCTACTTCTTCCCAAAAGTATTGTGAAATATTGAACTTCCACACAGAAAGCTACAGAAACAGAGAGAAGTCGAGAAGCCGACCTGGGAAGGTGGCACCTCAGCACAGCAGCAGCGAGCACACCACCTCAGTTGGCATCAAGAGACCTCCAACGCATGAACACCCCTGTCTCTGAGGATGCAACTTCCCAAGCACCACGGAATTTTCAAGTCCTTGTTAACCACCCATCAGATTCTCTTTTCAAACAGTCACGCTGCAAATCACAAAGTCCCGGCACCTCCACCTTGCTGGTGGCACCAAACTCCTACTCCGTTTTTCCTCTCGCCCCACCACAGATGCCATTACAACAATCCACACCACCGTATCCTTCTGAATGACAGCAGAGTTTATTTTAATATTTTGTACAGCCAGCATCGGTCTCCAAGAATAAGTTATAATCTTACATAAGTGAGTCCCCCCCCAAACCCACCCTTAAGGAATGTTCAACTTTCATTGGGAGTTCAACTTTCAGGGGAGTTATTTATAGGGCAAGATGTAGTCTGAAGAGTGGAAACCAATCTTAATTTGTGAATAAAACTCCTTGGAGGTTCTCAGGGTTTACTTGCATCTAATTGGATTCACAACGAGCGCAGAGGTCACGTCTTTCAGGACTGCACTGAGAATACGTTCATCTTGGGGACAACTTTATTTTCTGAAATTGGACAGGGTTTTGTTTCCTTTTTTCCCCCCCTACTTCATGCCCCATGGTTCTGCTATGCAGATACACACTTCAGTTTAGTACAATCAATGCTCGTAACAGATTTTCCCAAAACATACTCGTACGCCCATCCCACACCATTTATTCGGTTGTTCTCAGCACCACTTACACCATCTTAATTTCTGTTTCCTTAACGCAGCCAAGAGGAACAGGGATATTGCCTTTACGCAATAAACAACACACAAAACAAATAAATAAAATCCTTTTAAATGGTAATGACATATATACTCTGTTCCAGTGCAGAACTTTGTTATCTACTAGGTAAAAAGCACTCCATGGAGAGCTCAGCAGCAGCAAAGAGCCTCACTCACCTGCTTGCACTGTTCTCCTCACATCACTTGAGTAATGAGGGGGTGTGAGCAACAGCCTAAGAGGAATTCCTTTCTCTTCTGTGCTCAGAGAATTGCCAGTGTTCAATATTAAGCAATTCACATTCTCTAGCGCAAATAAAGCCAGAAGAGGTTGTATAAACACTTCTTTATCCACCCCCGAAAAGCACACCCAACTCTGAAATAGTTCAGACCGCTCTGGGAAACACCAGCCAGCGAGAAATGAGAGTCGAGAAGCTGGCCACGGGGCTTACAGGTTTTAATGCCCTATTAAAAGCAGCTCTTCTGAGGCTCCCCACAGACCTTTCAACCTCAGAGGGAAGAGGTTGCACCAGAAAAGTCCCTCCTTGCTACACCTCTCAGCTTCACAGCCAGCCCAGCCTGCGTACGCCGGCACACTGACACACCAGAGGGGTCTGTGCGTGTTCTTCCAAAAACCGGTGCGAGTGAAAAGCCCAAACACTGAACCTGCTCCAGAATCCCCATCAAAGGCTTGGTGAGCGTTTTACTCGTCCTGACTGAAGACAAGCAGGTAAATACGTGGGTAACTGGGGGATTTTACTGAATTAAAGAAAGGGTCAGCCAAGCCTTGAAGCCTTATGAAGCCATTTAAGCTGAAAACAGAAACTGAATGCTCCTTCCACGTTATTCTGAAACGTTTCACAACAGTGGTTAGAAGATGTAAGAACGATTTGAAAAGCTAGCAGGTTTAGATGTCGAAAAGAAGACAAGCTCACCGCCGTGTTGCGGCTTCCTTCCCCAAAGGGAACCACAAATTTTGATGCAAGGAAATTTGTGGGGAAAACGTTTTGCGTTTCCTACGGAGAACAAAACTGTTGCTAAAGCCATGGAAACTTTCACAGAAAATGACCCCATGTAGCACCATACTCCGCAAGAGCATCCCAAAATGCTTTACAACACAAGAGAAGTACACTTACATGAATGTTACATACCTGTCCGAGGCATATTTTCTGATGCCATGTAGTGGGGTTTGGGCTTTTTTTCCCTTTAAGAAATTACATCCCAGTTAGAATAAAGCAAACCCTTTCTTTTAACTGTTCTTTTCAAGGTGTTCTATATATACAACCCTTAAAATACACTTAAAAATAGCTGCACACATTTTGTATCATTATACTGGAGAAGGGCAGTCCAGACAGACCGTCCTTCTCAGTATGTTAAAAATTGTAAATAAAACCCAACCAGACTTGCTCTCCTCCGGCACCCGATGTTGGCCCAAAGGAGGGAAGGGAAGGAACAAGCAGTTTTAAAATGGGAGTCTTTCACAAAACACGCGACTTACAAATCTCAGGTTAATTTCCTCAAGCAGTTTTGTATCAAACCCTTTCTGAAGCATCTGAGGTCACACACTGCCATCTCAGCAATGAAATCTGTTGCAGCATGCATGTGTAAGCTTCCCACTCAACCAACTGCAACCCTGAGGATTTTTCTGGCCTAGTAGAAAGAGGAAATGTAACACAATTCCTGAAGTATGGCTGGTCCTCCGTTTCAAAACTCCGTGTGATTCCCTCGATGGTTCCTGGACACACACCCACACTTTTTTGTTGTTTTTTTTTTTCCTTTAATATATGTTTCCCTCTAACCAACATGCAGATTTCTCCTCCCAACCATCCACATCTTGATGTCCCAACAAAAACAATCCACATCATCCATCCAGAGGTTTTCCCAGGTAGACCAAAGTCACTTCTGTGTTACCGTAGACAGCAGACACTGCTGGATACAGGCAAACTTTTGGCAGTCCTCTGAAGGCAACTCCCAAGAACTCATAACCCCGCTCAAACGCTAACGTTTTGTCTTCCATGTCCAGGATAACTCGAATCCTTTCACCTATCTGGAAACAGAGACAGGAGCGGGGAATTAAAAAAAAAAAAAAAAGAAAGAAAAAAAGACCATGGAAAGAGTCAGCACATTCAAATGGAGACATAAAAATAGAGCATAGCCCAGCAGGCAATTTTAAAGCAGGGCTTCCCTGCTTCTCATGATGGTATCACTTTTATGACAGGAGTGTCTCAATTTGGCTCAAATGCACCAGGATCCCGAGTACCTTTTCCAGTGGGTGCCCTGTATCTAAGCACCTACATGATAATAAACATAACTCTTTTCATACAAACCTTACGAGAGCACCGAGAGCGAGCACGCTACGTGCCATCCGCTTCAGGATACCGTGGAGTTTTGAAAACTCTGTAACGGCCACCAAGCTACCTGAACTCTGTATTTAGCTGTTGCTGTCGCCGAGCAGGAATTGCCCTGCGAAGAGCAATTTTAAAGACGACAACCTTGTTTTAGAAAGGTAAGTTCCTCGTACAAAATATACCAGAATACACTACTACGCAGGTGCTGTTGACAGAGGTATTCCCTCACCAAGGCGGAAGGAAATTCCGGTGTAAAGCTTAGGCAAAATAAGCATGAAAAAGTGAAACCAACACTGAATACAGCAAGAGACTAGGCACGCATGGTGCTCCCTGCATTTATCTAGTACGCGTTCTTTTAGATATAAATAGAAGCCCCAGACACCAGCAGCAAGCACAGCAGGATGCTGCACTTTGACTCTTCACCAACAGCCCCATTGCTGGGGATTTCTTCCAGCCAACACATTTTTCTTCTAACCAACGTGTATGCTCCCTTTAAGTATATTTTCTACGAGCAGATCACCGTACGTGTCTTAATCAACACAAAATACTTCTAAGGATCACCAATTTGAGCTCTCACAATTTTTACAGAGAAAGCAGCAACCGCATTCATCCTTGAGTCCCCACACGAGCTGGGGACTCTCAGCTTCCAAACCTTTCCTCACCCTGTTGCTGCAGAAACACACAGACAAGGACAGCAGAAAGTCCACTCTGGAAAGTGCCGACCCAATCTGCATGCTAGGGAACATGCAGATGGAAAGAGATCTCTGACACTAATTTTAGGTATTACTCCCCAAAACGGCAGGTATAACCTTTAGACAGGGTTAAGTGTTTGGTGGTCAACTTTGCATGAAATTTGGGAATGTCAGATACAAGTCACTACACAGATCTTCACCCACAACTGAAACGTAAGTCAATACTTGAACAAAGCCATAGCATTACAAGATGGAAGCTGGAATGCATCCAGCTTAAGTTGTAAGGTGAGGAAATCCAGCAGCCAAAGTGTCACTGTGTGAGCAGCCAGAAGAACAAAGCTAAAACGCTTCTATAGGGACAAAAAGGTGGGCTGGCACTTTCACTTTAATAACCTGAAACTACCTGAACATCACATCCCAGCGCCCCTGCCAAAGGATGTACCTGCAGGAACGCTGGCAGCGAGCACACAAGCAGCACTCGGTACTGCTGCAGGTCTTTGCAGGAAGACTTACCTAAGCGCTAACCTCAACTCACACTGCTATAAAAGAAAGGGGTAAAATAGAATAGAATCATTGAGTCATTATGTTTGGAAAGGACCACCAGGATCATCAAGTCCAACCTTCATCCCAGCATCTCCCTAATCTCTAGACCACAGCCTCAAGTGCTACATCTACTCATTTTTTAAACCCTTCCAGGGATGGTGACTCCACCACCTCCCTGGGCAGCCTGTCCCAGTGCCCAACCACTCTCTCAGTAAAGAATTTCTTCCTAATATCTCATCTAAACCTCCCCTGATGCACCTTGAGGCCATTTCCTCTCATCCTATCATTAGTAACTGGGGAGAAGAGACCAACACCAGCCTCGCTACAACCTCCTTTTAGGCAGTTGTAGAGAGCAACGAGGTCTCCTCTCAGCCTCCTCTTCTCTAGACTATTCACCTTGCTCTGGGGCAAGTCATTACTTCGGAGGGCTACAACCCACAGTATGTGCTAAGAAAGGATAGATTTAGGCTAGATATTAGAAAAAAGTTCTTTAACACGAGGGTGAGAGATGACTGGAACGGGCTGCCCAGAGAGCTGGTGGTGGCCCCATCCCCAGAGTCAGGCAAGATCAGGCTCGATGGGGCTCTGAGCAGCCTGACCCAGGTAGAGACGGCCCTACTCGAGTGGGGAGGTTGGACAGGAGGACCTCAAGAGGTCCCTTCCAGCCTAGAACGTTCTATGACTCTACGCTTCACACGCAGTATTTGAGTGGAAACAACTGAGGGTCAGGTGCACTGAACACCACACACAGGGGTAGCCTGGGGAAGCAGTTAATGATGGGGGAAAGGCCTCACAAGGCAGAATAATTTGCCTTCTGCAGGGAAGGCAAAGAGACCCCTGAGCGGGCATTTAGGACGGATTCAGCAGGCAGCCAGGGCACCTTGGGGAGGGAGAAGGTTCTTGACAGCCAGCCACTGTCGGACGCTGGGCCACGGCGGAGCTTCCAGCCTGCGCCAAGCCCTGCTCACCTGGTATTTGGGCGCGTTATTGCACTGGGGGAAGCTGCCGTTCACCTCTCCGTTATGCAGCAAGTTATTGTCCACCAGGTTCCAGCCCCAACTCTGGTCATCGCTCCCGAGCAGGGCCACGTAACCCTGGCACTGCATGGCCGCTCGCTTCGTGGCGATGCCGATGACGGCCACGGTGCCCAGCGGGCCCTCCCACCACACCTCCCAGGCGTGGCGGCCCTCGCTGAAGCCGATCTTGGTCCGCGCCCCATCCGTGCTCTGGGCGATGGGGTTGCGGTGCAGGGTGAAGCCGTTCTTCTTGATGTAGACGTTCCGCGAGCAGTCGTTGGTGCTGAAGGCGTGGTGGAAGGCACGGACCTAGGGGAGGAGAAGAAGGGAGGGCGGGGGAGATCAGATCCTGTCATGTCTTTCAGGCCACCCCGCCCCGGTTTCCAATGGCGGGCGGGCCGAGCAGCCGCCGGGGGTGTCTCCGAGCGCCCGGAGGGGTTGCTGAGGGGCCGGGGAGGTGCGTCCCGGAGGGGCTG
>VZZY01013069.1:96638-107207 GCA_013400335.1 Eurystomus gularis | reverse complement strand
GGGACGGCAGCGCCAGGGCCGCAGGAGCCGCTGCCGGGACAGGCGGAGCTCGGCCCCGCAGAGCCTGGGCCCCGGGGCGACTGCTCTGCGGGGGGACCGGCCCGTTGGCCTGCCTCGCCTTGCTCCTCTCCAGGACACCTGGGAGAGCAGCTCCCACCCGCGCAGCCGCGCCACAGCAGCAGGTACCTGTGTCTCACGCAAGTTCCCGTGCCCACGCCGCTGCCGTCCACCCTGTTGTGCCTGGTGTTGGTGCTGTTTGAGGCCGAGCTTGGGCACTGATCTGTAGAGGTGACAGGTTTGACTGGACACGGGAGCTTCAAGTGGTTTTACCGTCCAGTCAGTGGGATGATCTTGTTGCTTCAGTGAGTTTTCTGCTGTAATGAAAGCAAGACCAGCTCAGTTCAGGGGTTTTGTTTGTTTGTTTCAGAGGTGTCCCTGAAACATGGCGGTCAAATGGATTGGTGGCCATTCATCCTCAATATTGTGCTTGAATGTAAACTCGGAAGGGCTGGTGGCTTCAGGCGCGGAGAGAGGCGAGCTCACACTCTGGGATGGGGGAGGCACTCCAGCAGGACACCTCCAGCTCCCAAAAGCAGACGACGTGACCTCTGTGGTGTTCTCTCCCCAACGTCCCACCAGACTGTACACCTCCCATGGAGAAACTATCAGCTTGCTGGATGTCCGATCCCTCAAGGAGCCTGTTGAGCACTTCCACGTCAATGAGGAGGAGATCAACTGCCTCTCGGTGAACGAGAATGACAGTTTCTTGGCGGCAGCAGATGACTCAGGGGCAATAAAGGTTATGGACTTGGAGAACAAGAAAGTCAGACGGTCCTTGAGCCACTCAAACATCTGCTCCTCTGTTGTCTTTCGACCTCAGAGGCCTCAAAGCCTTGTTTCCTGTGGACTGGACATGCAGGTGATTAGCGTATGAGAAGATGGTTATTAGAGCAGTGAAATGATAACTACCTGCCCGTGTAGTGAGGCACCAACGGGCTTCCACCAAGAGTTAGGATGTACGGCCTGCAGTCACTGGAAAGCTCCTTAACTATTCTGAAGTAGTTTTGGATGGAGATTCATTTAGAGATGGAGGATTCATTTAAAAGCAGTTATTGCTTCATGAGGGGCTTGGAGGTGGGTGGTGTTTTAAAAGCAAATCTAAAAGCACAAGCTCCCTCCCATCTCTCCGGGAAAATCGTGCCCTACCTTGATATGGTAATAGCACAAACCAGATGTACTTGTTGCATATAAAAAAAATACATATATATCTGTTCAAAAATGAGGGTCCGAACTACCGTTTGCCTTTTGCTGTTGCATTTTTCAGACACGTTCCTGGAAGTGATTATTTTAGGACAAGTCTATGTCAGAGACAGAACTAAAATTCAGAATGATAATGATCTCTTATTTACTGCTGGTGTTCATGTGTCCCTCCTTTTACATAATTGCTATGCAGTGTTGTGGGAGACGGACCCCCCCTGCCACAAAGCAGGATAACCAAGGTGAAACAATATTAAGGAAGTGATTGCTGACCTAAAGCAGGAAGGTGTTATTGTGCCCTGTCACTCACCATTTAATTCCCCAATTTGGCCTGTAAATGGAGACTGACAGTGGATTACAGAAAACTGGATGCCAATACAGAAGGACTTGTAGCTGCTCTGCCTAATATTGCAGATCTAATACTAGAAATTCAGGAAACAGCACATCCAGTGTTGGCCTCCCTGGATATAAAAGATAAGTTTTTTCAAATCCCTATTGATCCTGAGGAGCAGAAATATTTTACCTTTACCAGGGATGGGGTACAATACGAGGTTGCCTCAAGGATATAAGCACTCACACTGGCCCATCATGCACGCGCATGTGAACTGGAAAACATTCCAGAAGTCAAAAACAATCCCATGTATCATGATTACGACTGTTGAGATGAATGCAAAAGCATTTAGAACAGCTTTTTTCACCCATTTTGTGGTCTAAAAGTCTGATGTAGGGCAGTAGGATGGCTTGGAAAGCATGCCGTAAAGATTTGCCGTATTAATCAGGTGAAGTTCAACCACTCCTCACAACACTTCTCGCATCTCTTGTGCTCAGGCATAACCTTTGTTCTGCTGGAGCAAGAAGTACATTTGGTTTTTTTTTTCCCACTGTTGGTGAAAGATCTGATTTTATGTAAAATGGACAAAGAACTCTTTTTTTGTTTTTTTCTTCCAAGGTTATGCTGTGGAACCTGCAGAAAGTTCGCCCCTTGTGGACCACAAACCTGCAGGAGTGTGAAACGGAGGAAAACAGTCCACAGTCAACTGGCCAGTTCTTCAACCCGCCGCTTGCACATTCCCTGTCTGTTGCGTCGTGTGGCAACATCTTTGGCTGCGGAGCTCAGGATGGTAAAATCAGAATATTCAGAGTCAGTGGTGTCAAGTTTGAAGGCGAGCTGGAGTTCCAAGGTCACAGCCTGGGAGTCTCACAGGTCCTCTTTATGCCAGAAGCGTACTGGTTGTTGACTGGAGGAAACGATGGCAAAGTCTTGCTCTGGGATATCAGCAGTGATATTGGAAAGCAGCAGAAAAGTCCAACAAAATCTCTTCAGAGAAAGAAGGCCCAAGCACTTGCTTCCACCAGAAAAGATGGAAAGCTCCATAAAGTGGCTTCAAGTGAACACGCTAGAGTTTTACCAAAGCTAACCATTGAGCACGGAGAGAAGGTGAACTGGATCTCCTGCGCAGAGATCAAAGGCTCCAAGAGAGTATTAGTTGCTGATCAGAGTAGTTCTGTATCCGTGTATCCCTTGCCAGAACCTTAGATACTGAGATGTTTAAAGAAATTTGTGGGAGAAAACCACTTCCCAGAGCATTTGAAATGAGTCCGGTTACATCGGCTGACAGCGAACTGAACAGAGGAACCTGGTACCTGCTTCAGAAGGGGAAGGGATTTGCCGTGTCCTCACGCGAGCGCTCGTGGTGTAACTGGCCTCGTGTTCTGTTTTTCAGTGGCTGTTGGTATTCACTGCAGCTGGTTCTTGCAGGGTTGGCAGCTTGCTTCTTGAATTGAAGTGAAACGGGTTTCAATATATTTGGGGATAATATTAGTTTGTGACTAAGCTGGCATCATTAAAGTTGGCGGAAGAAATTCACGCTGACGGGGATACCCACAATGCTAAAAGAGGCTGCTGAGCAGTGGCAGAGGTGTCACTGGCTGAGCTCCTCGTGTTTTGATCTGTTGCACTGCTTGACGTTACTCTACCTGTTAAACTGCGTCACGGCTTAAATTGGCCACACTGGAAATAGATTTTTCATTAGTTTGTCAGAAGCTGCATATAAGACTAGAGATCAAGTTAGTTTTTAGTTTAACTGTCATTGCCAATTAGGTTTTTCCACACTGCAGGAAACGAAGGAGCTGGGGAAAATGTTAATGGGTCAGCTGTCTTATGCATTTAGTTGTTTATCCCAGGAAAAAACAACTATTACACTTACCTTAATAAATGCTTTCTCTCTCACTGCTGCCTTGTGCTTATACTCACTCTAATATTGCCCAACTTACGCAGAATTGTGTTAAGAAGTGTATTGTATTGCCCCATCACAAGGGGAATATGAAGGGTCAAAGGCATGGCTCCTCCTTACCCAGATACTTCCACTGGCTTCCCAAAGCTTTAGAAACACAACGAGCAGAACTTGGGTTGCTCGAAATATCTCTTAATTTGCAAGTTGAAGGTGCAGAGAATGTAGTTAAGTAGGAATACTGCAGCTCTTGACATGTTCAGTTCATGCTGGGTTTCCTATGGAATAGGTAAATACTTAAAAGCTTTCTTTTTCTTTTCTTTTTTTCTTTTTCTTTTTTTTTTTTTTCTTTCTTTTTTTTAAATTTTTTTCTTTTCTTTTTTTTTTCCTTTTTCTTTTTTTTTTTCTTTTTTTTTTTTAAATTTTTTTCTTTTCTTTTTTTTTTCCTTTTTCTTTTTTTTTTTCCTTTTTCTTTTCTTATTTTTCCTTGTTCTTTCTTTTTTTCCCTCAGGTTGTCCTTACCTTTTCACAGAACTGAATGCCTGGTACTGGCTGAAGACCTGCTTCACCGCTGTGGGGTTTGTGCTGTCTGTACTGTTACCACATGCACATTATCTATCTGCCTTTTTTTTTTGTTTTGCCTTTTTGATGTAAGAATTTCCAGCTCTTTTTGTGCATACTCAGCTCCTGAAAATCATTAGCCAGTTGTGCTGCCTGTCCATCCTTTATGGAAGAGATTCCAACTGCCTTGCTTTTGCTCAAAGCAGCTCCCCACAACGAAACACAACTCATTCTCATCCCAGTCTGATTTTACCACCATACCTTGGCAGTCTGCTTGTACAGCCTTTAACAGCAGGAGACTTAACAGCAGGATACAGCAAAATTAAGTCAAAACACAGCAAAAAAAAGCAGAATAGTGTTGGCACCCCACCCTTCCATGTCACTTCTGAGTTAATTTATGTATGAAGAGAGGATCAGTGGGTCAGAGGAGGTGGTCCAGATGCATAGGTCAGTATGTGCTGTGTTCCTGAGCGTGCATCTGTGCACCTACAACCTATATTTGGATATACGGTCTATAAAAAGCCTCGGTACAAACAGCTTCCAGAAGGAGTCAGATCCCCTGTCCCTGCTGTTGCTGTCTGCTTCAGGAGAGAGGATCAAGCCCGCTCCGGCTTTATATCTTCTCTTCGTGTTCTCCAGGAAGATGGCTAAAGCCAGCATCTCTCTGCGCTCCCTGAACGAGACGTTAAACAGGTCATTAAAGGGTTGTGCTCGTACTGCGCTAAGGGACGGGGAAACTGTCATGGGTAAGAGGGTGTAAATATACATGGTGTGTATGCGGGAAGGGAGTAGTTCATGAGCAAAGCAATCTTCTGTTTCTCCTTTACTCGTTGGAGTAAAGATAGAGCCACAAGCTGCAGGCTTTCATGAATGCTGTCCTGGCCAGTCTGCAAAGTGCCAGTCCTGGCTGTTCGCTGCAGGATTTGCACCGTTGCTCCATCAGCACAGGCCTGTAGCTGCAGGAAGTGTTGCTGGGCAGTTGTGAATAATGGAAAATTTGGAATTGCACTCCACTGCTGTTGTAAATGGGAGATTTGGGATGAACTCGTGTGTTTGGGAAAACACCTCGGAGTCTGGAGGGTTTAAAGATAGGAAGTACGTGGTTATTGTTAACAAAAAAAAAACCCCAGAACCCGAGAACTGACCTTTCTGAAAAGTTTAAAGAAAGCAAATCCCTGTCGCAGAGGAACTGGGACATAGGTGACGCTGATTCACCCTCCATTTTCAAAGCCTGTATGTGGAAGAGGAATGCTTGACCGACAGGTTCATTGGCTTCGTGTAAAATCCTCTGGCGTAAACTGCCCCTGCTGGCAACAGGCCACGTGTTCAGCTGCAGTGCGACAGCGCAGTTGCTGATAGATGGTGTCTCTAATCAGCTGGGTGAACAAGCACAGGATCAAATATAAGCCATGAGAATGGCTCTTTAGGAAAAAAAAAGTTGAAAAAAGGTCTGAAATTCTCTGCAGTTCGAGGCAAGTGAGACAGAGTTCCCTCTCACGGGATTTTCACACATGGGTTTTCATGTACTGCCTTTAAAGGCAGCGTGCAAATGGGTTATCAAGCAAGGAATTTTTAAGTCAGCTTAAGTGTCATACATAGAACTCTGGTTTAGCTGTAGTAGAAATCCCTGTCTGTAGAGAGGATCACGGCTGGATGAATGCAGTACTTCTGTTTGTGAAACCAACAATGACAGCCTAACATCAGCTGCCAGATGTGGTAAGAAACCGCTCCTCTGGCCGAGAGACTGACATTGGTCACCAGCAGCTTTTATGACTCCAGTTCACACACAGTCAACCGCAAAAAGATACTAGAGACCTGACCAGAGAGAGAAACAGAAACACTGAAAGAAAAAGTGAAAATTCACTCTGTAGGAAATGGATTGAAGAAGTGTGGGTCTGATACCACCAAGCGAGTATAACAGGAAGAGCTGTGGAGAAGCGTGGGACTCCCCATGGAAAATAAAACCAATCCGACAGCTCTAAAGTAATGAAAAACATCATTTTCTGTAAATGTATGAACCATGGAAATAAGGTTACACATGCTCTCAAAGAAGTGGGAGTTCTAGAGCTTTTACCCCAAGAAAAGAACAAGAAGAGAAGAACTTTAAAAGCTTTCTGGTGAGGAATGGGGATACGGATTGCACGTGGACAGACACTTAGAAGTCAGCAACTCAGTGGTTAATTCACTTACATTAAAGGAAAAAGTATTTAGAAGTTGTGATTGAAATGAAAGAAGGTTTGATCTATTCTTCCTCAGAGACAGCAGCGCTGATTCCATCAGAATTTACAAAAAGCTGTAGAAGATTGGTTATGGAGAGTGGTTATACCACGGTGTAACTGAACGGTCATTTTTAGAACCAAAATTAGCAAATGCTGAAATGTTTGCTATAGATGCTTAAAAATACACGAGTCATTTACAGACAGAATATGCCCCATATCAAGAAAGTGCTAGAAAGATAAAACCGGTCAAATACTAAAGCATTGGACTAAAGGCTGAAAAATCAGCTACAGCAGGGACGGTAGTGTTGAAATCTTTGATAACTTGACTAATTTTTGTAGAGGAGAAAGCTGGAAAGTCTGGGCCATTAGGAAGCTTATTTTCCTTGATAAAAAGCTGAAAATCAGGAAGCACTTCACAGGCAAGGATCTTCCCCAGGGCAGCACTCGTTATCCTCCCAGCAAACCCTGAAGAACATACTCATTTTCTGACAATTCCCCCCCAACCTTCATCTCAAAGGCTGCCCGCACCTTGTTTTTTCCTAAAACTCATAGTAATGGAGTTTCTGTGGTATCACATGATATTATCCTGTGAGATCATTGTTCTCTGCTTGGGCAGCTATAGATACAAAGTGGATCTGAAACTTAAATACTGAACCTCACCTTACGCACTTGTTCTCTCTGTGCTGAGAGACTCGATCCCAGTACGACATATCAGCTCTTCCAATTCTTTTGAACTATCTGCATTTCTACATCACATGAGCTCCATTTCCCAACTAAAGTTCTATTTCAGTCCTAAAATTCTCTTGGCAAGCACGCACATATAAATACATTTAAATGGGTAACACCTCCCACCCAAAAGTTAGTTCAGGAATGAGGTACAACATGAGGGACAGTAAGTAGTTTAAATCCAACACCCAGTAAGACCAGTGCCCGGTTTCAAAATCTCTGCTGTGACCCAGCAAGAGACTGGAGGCCCTGAGGAATCAAAATCAAGGTGAAGTCCTACCACGGTAAGATCAGGATGCAAGCAGCTTTTACAAGATTGTAAAGAAGTCTCCTAGCCTCGGGAAGCAGCAGAAAATTCTTAGACAAGGATCTGCACAAGCTGCCAGACAATTAATTAAGGTCAGGGAGACTTAGAAAAACATGCCACTGTTGATGCCTTTTTATTTTCTCCTCATTCAGGTCAACTTCAGGCAGAACCCAAAGGAGGAGAAGAAGAAGGCAGGTAGAGGAGGGAGCTACTGTTAGGGAAGCAGTGGAGTTCTTGGTCCTTGTCTTAAACTGGCAGGCTTTAAAATATCGTGGAGGATGCACGAAAGAAGGAAAAACTATTGGTAAATTATTTAATCTGCAGTTTGTACAATCTAAAGTTAAACTCTCTTTAGGGGGCATAGTGTGGGGGTTTTTTTAATGCCATCACCTGACAGCTACTGTGAATTTGGTCAAATAGGCAAAAAATTACAAAATTTACAAAAAATACACAAAATTACAAACAAGTTCAGCCAAAGAGCAACAAAATAGGGCCACAACAAACCAGGTAAAGACCTTAATACAGTGTTTAACACAGGTAGACCACGATCCAGAATCCAGTTCCCTAAACGTTGGAACAGTACAATAACAGTAACAAAAGCAGTGGAGCAAACTGGGGATGAAGAAAGAGGGGCTAAAGGAAAAATGTAGGGTCTCGCCTTTAATAAAATGTAGCGATAGCACATTTTTCATTTCACTGATAAAGCCTGAAGTTCTGCCAGTAAAATACAAAGAAAAATCACAAGTCTATGCGGAGCAGGCTGATGCTCTGCTAACAAATTGCCTGTCAGGTATATAGTCCTGAGGTATTTGTTCTGGAAGGAACTTCAAATGGTTCATATTTTGATAGTTTTGAGATGCTCGGGGTTCTCAAAACGCACCTCAGTGTAAACCAGCTAACTGAGGCAAACTTAAAGAAAATGGTCTTTACGAAAGCCACCTCTGGGAAGACAGAAGCCCAGCGTACCGTACTTCTTGAGTAAAGAGCAGCAAACAGGTACCAAGTATAAACACTTGCATTCCCTCCTACTTTGTCCCTAAACACAGTAAATTCTTCTAAAGCAAACAGTTTTTAAGCCACTCACTTTTTCTTAAGCAGAAGTGGAGAGGCTCAAACTCAAAACCTCATCTTTAGTATTATATTTTGAGTACAAAGATGCACCTTTTTTTTGGTTTTGTTTTCATTGTGGTTTTTTCAATGAGGAAAAAGGCAACAGCTACTGAGTAATGAAGAAAGCAGCTAATAAATGCCAGCTACAAAGCAGTTTTCTTATTGCCGTTTCACTAAGATCTTCGTATCCTGCTGTTGTTATGTGGAAGGACAGCTCTATAAAAGGGAAAACCAGAGAGGATGAGCTGATGGGAGAAGAGAAACAGTGCAGGTGGCTGGTTTATTATTTGCACCATTTTTCATGTGGGCAGGAATGAGAAGTTCTGTTCGATGTCACATGAAAACTGTTCAAAAGATCATGACTAAAAGCATCAGCCACCTCAAAAGGTATTAGAAAAAAAACCCTGCACCATTAACATTAATGCAGATGGTTCAGACCTGCACACGTATCTAAATACAAATCTTGCGACTGTATTTACAAGTTATAAAACATCTGCACCGGGGAAGGCAAAACCAATTTCTAGTGGTGTATGTCCTCATACAGCTTGGGAGAGGCCTCAGGACGGAGTCTGGAGCTGTTCACAGTACAAAGTAAGTGTTACCCACCGTCACAGCAGAAAGCACTACTAGTTGATGCCCAAGAACTTATGAAATGCACTTGTTTTCCATTCCTCAGAGTAGAAACCAAGCTACAAACCTTGGAGGCTCAGTTCACAGACCTAGACTCAAGCTTGCAGAAACTGGCACAGAAGTTTGAGCTGCAGGCTGAGATGCTGGAGAAGGAGATGAGCCAGGACCCCCTGTGGATGTGGACACCAGAGGAGAGGTGAGCACAGGGAAGGATGGATCAGTCCTCACCCTGCACCCACAGGTGACACTTGGTGGTGTTGTCCAAAAAGCGGATTCATTGCCCTTGGTGTGCAATAAGCCAAAAATCACACACCCAGGAGAGGCACTGCTTGCTTATTTCAGAGTTGCGTAAGCCCGGGTGCTCGGTGGTCTCCCACAAATCAAGCCCCCCAACTTCATGTGTCACTAATTATTTATACACAAAGTTTTAATTACTCAGCTTTCTAATACATGTGCCTTGCTATTCACCTGTAGGATGGGTCAGGACATCCTCGCTTGCTGTGTACGTCGCTCCGCATGCTCTGTCCCTTGTCCTTTTGAGGAGGTGGTCCAATTTTGGGAGGTGGTCCATGAGTCTGTGGTCGCAATCTCCCCCTGCCACCTTTACCTTTCCCTCAGTTACTGCAGATTTTCCAGACTTCATGCTTCTTTTGGCAGTTCCCCAGTTCTCAGCACCTTTCAGGGGGGATGTTCCTTTTTATCAGTCTTCTTCGGAGGCCTAGTTGTTAGCTCTTCACAGTTCATTGATACAAGCAAATATTTCCGTATCTCTTAGCTCCTTCTCAGCACCAGATCACGTTGCTCAAGGCCATGGGAACTCTTTTACTTTGTTGTTTTGCTAATTGGGAGAATTCACTGCCTGCTGTCTATCAGCGTGACCCTGAGCACACTCCAACGCGAGGTTGTTCAGCCCGCACCGACCTTTCCCAAGTCGGGATTGCCATTTATTGCAGAAATGGGCTACACGAGGAAAAAGCGCTGTTCCTTTGCTGCTTATTTCTTTAAAAATCAAAACCACCACACAGCTGATGAATATTTATGTGCTTTAAAAACAGCTATGCCTCTTCCAGGATAGCGGGGACATCAAGCCTGTTTGCCTAACTTTGTCCCGCTGTAAATGAAGGAAAAAACACCCCAACTCATCAACTCTTATTACTTTCTCCGCCTAAATAAGGCCAGAAGAGTCACATTTCCAGCACCCAGGCCAGGCTTCGTTAACGCATATATTTCGTGTTTCCATGGCCTGACTGGGAGTTTCTGGAGCAGCTCCTGCTTCCCGCACACCCGGGGAAAGGGGCTCTGCCTCAGGCCGCCTCCCACACGATCCGTCGCTAACGGTTTATGGCCGAATCGCCCCTTCCGACAACGAAAGCGCGGGAACCGCGGGCTCTGGGGGAGGCGGAGGAGGCCGTTACCCGGGGGCGGGCCGGCCTTCCCCTTCCCTTCCCCTCCCCTCCCCTCCCGCCCGGCCTGAGGGCCCTGGCTCTCTCTCCCGGCAGGCCCGGCTCGGAGGCGGAGCGACAGGGCG
>VZZY01013069.1:84553-96437 GCA_013400335.1 Eurystomus gularis | reverse complement strand
CTGTGGGGGAGCGGCGTCGCTGTGTGCCGGGCCCCGGCGAGGCTGTGTGGGGCAGCCCCACCGCCCTGCCCTCTCCTGCTTTTTGGGTAGCTCCATCTTAGAGGCTTCTTAAGCGCGGGTTTTTTTCCTCTGTGTGGACGCTAAAATCAGCCCAGAACTGGTATGCGTGGACTTAAGTAGGTCTTTCTAACAAACCACCTGTAAAACGGGGTGTTTCCATGTATCTCGCATCCGGTTTTAAAAATATTAAAGGAGTTGTGTTACCGACAAAGAGCCGAGGCAATAAAATTTAACTTAAAGTGTATTTGTCTCCACGTCGACTTCCTGTGTGACTGAAATTGCAGGCTTTCTCTCTTGCTGGGAAGCTGGATGTTTTTAAGAAAGTTTTAAGAACTTTCTTAAGTTCCTGTAACTTAAAAACCGGTATTTTTGGCCTTTTTTCTATATGCGTCTATTTATTTTCTGCTCCACAGCATTTCTGGGCCAAGTGGAAGAATCCTGTGAGAAGCCTTGGTGATAGAAAGGCTGGATGATCCCCACCATTTTAAGTGGTACAAGAAGATGCTGAAGTGTTGAATGCATTGGTTAGTTCTTCCCTTAAATTAACAAAAAGTATTTTGACTTTTTAGTCACAGCTTAAGCAAATGAATATACTAGGAAGAAGCTCCTCTCCTTTGATGTGTAGGGATAGTGTGGTTCACCTTCAGAACATGCTGAAACCAAGTCTGTGCCAGCAGCAGCTTTTGAAGGATGTGCATATACTGAAAAATTGACTGAATGGAAGGTTAGGGGAGCTGTGATATTGTATCCACCCAACGTGAGCGTAGCTTATCACTGATAGAGAGTAAATGCTGGAAGAACTCTCACCTTCTTTCTCCCCTTTGCTTACCACCTCCTTGTTAGCCCCAAAGCACCTCCTGCAACTCACAGGAAAGTGTGGTAGCAAAACCTGCGACAGTTTCTCCATGACTTCTGGAAAGACGTGCGTCTTCCCCTCAAAGTGGAGAATCTCTTGGATTGGGAGGAAAAGTAACAAGCAGGCTTCTTAAATCCACTGATGTTTTCATAAACTCGCTGTAAACCCGAGAATTTTCTGCTTTCTTTTATGTTCATTGCAGGAAGTACAATAACCATTTCTTGTTTTGCTTTCAGGTACTGATGTTGTACTAGGCTTGGTCCTCTACTTCAAGTCAGCATGTCGAAGAAATCTGAGGCTCCGCTTTCCTTGTCTGACTGCCTCTGCCAAATTTGCATGGAGATCTTTGTGGAGCCCGTGACGCTGCCATGCAACCATACCCTCTGTAATTCTTGTTTCCAGCTGACAGTTGAAAAGGCCAGTCTTTGTTGCCCTTTTTGTCGGCGTCGAGTCTCTTCTTGGGCACGATATAATGCCCGCAGAAATACTCTTGTCAACTGGGAGCTCTGGGAGAAGATTCAGAAGAATTACCCGAAGGAGTGCGAGCGTAGAATTAATGGACAGGATTTGGAGGAGGACAGTAAGTAAAATGCCGTTTTTCCTGGGATGTCCCTGCTTTACCAAAGTAGTTACTGTTGGTGGACTTTGGATGTTGTGAAATAAGAAACTGCATGTAGACAGGCTGTGTGACTGCTAGAAAATGCAGTGTCTGAGCTCTCCTGTGAAAGGGGCTTGTAAGGCAGAGAAACAACCTTCCGTGCCTTTTTTGTTCATAGTAGAGAGGGTAAGTTGTACTGTCTGGTCATGTAAGTGGGTATTTGTTCATGGATTTTGCACAAAGTGGTGTATGGTTGCCTGTCCTTGAAAAGGCTGTAATTAATTACCGGCAGAACTTCACTGTAAAATCTGTTAGTGGAGGATTTGCAGGCGTGTGTGTTCATTTATCACTGTCAAGTAAGTGAAGCGATTAATTTTTTTGTTCAACTCTCAGATGCTGTTAATTAGTTTGGTTAGAAATCCCAGGGTTTCAGTCTGAGCAGGAGTCTCTGAGCCTAAAATTGCGGTTTCAGAGAAAAGGAAGTGAAATCTGATTAACCCAGAAGGATTTGGGGTTTATTATGCTGTAAGCTTCTTTTGGGGGAGGCTGTTTGGTAGATTGGCTCTGTGACACAGTGTTCTATTTGCAGAAGCATGAAGTCTGTTTTTTTTTAATCACAAAAAGCGAAAGATCTAAGTTATGGTCAGCATACTTATTTGCCAGATATGCAGTGCTTGGAAAACACCGACTCCTTTTGCCTATCTGTAACACAAGTGGTTTTTTTGTTTTGTTCCTGTGTTACACAAAGTGCTTTTTTTCCACAGCACTTAAGTCAGATCATTCCTGTGACAGGGTATGGAAATGATCTTTTGTTAGAATTTGTTGTTGTTTCCTGTTGTGATCTTGCTTTGTTCCTCACATTTTTCATGTTTTTTTTCTCCCTTCTCTTCTTCCTCTCAATTAGTCTATGTCCTCCATCCGCAACACCAGCTAAGCAAGCCTGGGGAACTGAGGCAGGAATATGAAGCAGAGATTAGCAAGGTAAGTCTAAAAACACAGATAATAGCATAAATGCTTTGTATCTAGTTGTTTTCATTGTCCCCACAAGCAGCTGTAGTGTTATTCAGTTAAAAAGAAAGATATTTTTAAAGGCACCGCTGCTGCAGCAAGAACACAATTGTCATTCCGGAAGCATGAATTAAATTTGTATCCTTTATGGAAGAGGAGAGACTTTGTTGTGCTTGCCATGAGATGAGATTTCTCAAGTTTTCTTGTGGTTGTCGACCTGTACCTCCGACCTCAGCCCCTCAGCTGCTCCAGTAACGTGCTGTCTTGTTGTCCCTGCAAGTAGGTGTGCTTCTCAGGCTAGGAGACATGGAAAGGTACCGACGCTGCAGAATGCCCAGGCAGCTCGTTAGTCAATACCTCGTATTTCTCAAAACTCCACAGAAGAGTTCTTTCAAGGTTAGAACATCACTTTCCACTATCTGCATCGCTGCCCACACATACCAAAATGGCTGTTATAGATCCTCAGACGCACACCAAGTGTTTCAGACTAGCCGATGTAAAACTTTGGGACTGTTTGGGCTTTGGTCTTGTACTTGCCTTCTTGATTTCCCTCCGTAAGTAACAGACCACAATTAGATGAGATTCACTAATGAACATGCAGTGTTTCCTTTCTTACTTGCTGGCTCCCCGGGTTACCTGTGCTCATCCGAAAATCAGAACAGATTTTTAAGAGATCTTAATGTTTGCCTATTTACAGATCCTTCTTCCTCCAACTCAGACACAGTGTAGGAAGAACTATAGCTGGAAGTGATATTGGAATGCTTCTTTTCTTGACAGTCTTGTTGCTGGCTGTCAACAGAGCAGGGGGAGTACATGAAGCAGAGGGCTGTAAGATTGATGGGCAGCAATAGTATCTATGGTTAACAGAAATGGTGCCCAAAAGTGGTGAAATAAATAATGGTGTCTGGTGCCAGTCGTAGGACATCGCTATATTATTTGAAGCAAACTCACGACTTAACATAGCTTGTGTAGTATTACAGCTTGATGCTCTTCTCTAAAGAGAATTTTCAAATTCCATTACCCGGTTAAGAAAGCTTTATTCATTCTTGAAGTACTTTGCTGCCTTTGTGGAGTTACTGATAGCTGATTACTCAAGAGCAGATGTCTGCCATAAGGGAGGCAGATGTAAAATTCTTGGGGTTTTTGTGTTTCAGGAGAGCAGAAGGACTCCTCTAGAAGAGAGATGTGCTGTCTTTTAGGCATCTTGTGCTAATATTTGGATTATGATGATAGAAGCAGGCTGAGCAAGTGCTGTGGTCTAGCTGGCATCCAGCCTTACAAAGAATCCTAATCTGAGTGTCTCTGTAGATCTGTGCACTTGGAGATCGTAGGTTTTGTTACTAGCAAAAGGTGAGTAATGGAATTTAACCTTGCAGGTGAGCAAGGTTAATAGTATAGCCATACAGAAAACAGAAGGTAGGTCACTATTATCAAACTGGAAACTACACGTGGTATTGGTTTGATTTTTGCAGCTTTGGAGACTTGCATAATCAAATACCGTCTCTGAAGTGGTTCCAAGTGTCTTTGTGAGTAGCGGATCGTCTACATGGAAGGAGCATCAGCTGCGAGGTTCTGGTATAAAGTGTGGTCCTACAGTAGTAAGCAGATGCATTTAAAAAAAATTGTTTTTTAGGTGGAGGCAGAACGGCGAGCGCATGAACAAGAGGAGAACAAGGCAAGTGAGGAATACATTCAACGGCTTCTAGCAGAAGAAGAGGAGGAACACAGATTGGCGGAAGAGAGACGGAGGGAGATGGAAAAGCAGCTGAAGCAAGATGAAGAGTTGGCTTGGCAGCTGAGTAACAGTCTGGTGAGTGAGGGTCAAAGGGAACAGGAGAAAGTGTTGATGTAGTGCAAGCAGCTCGGACTGTTCGGAGCAAAGGGTAAAATTTTGAACAATCTAAGTTTATTTCAATAACCTTTTCAATAAAGTTGGAAGATGTTGTCAGCCCCAGTACTTTAGATCCTCACTTGACCATTAATTTTTGAAGAACCAGTGGGAGGGTGAAACACCCCAGACGTTTCTACCTGTGTAATGTGCACTTGAAACGTGCGCTAGATGTTTTCATTGTGAAACAGTTTTTAAACATTGGATTTCTTCTGAATACTTCCTTTTCCACGTTATTTTAAAGAAGTCTTTTTTGAAGAAGATGATGTCTGTAGCCTCTACTGAGAGTAAGGAATATATGATGAGTGTTCACCTTATATTTTGGGGTTTCCTTAATTTGTTTTGGGGTTTTGGCTGGTTGGTTTTCACTACCTGATAATAATCCTAACGATGAAACCTGTGTACTATTGGAGCAAAACCTCCTGCCTCTTCATGCCAGATACAGGAAAGAGTACAGAACATTTAACATATCTTATTCCATAACTTAGAGTTCTAGACTTCTTCGGACAGAAGTAACTAATTCTGCAGCAGAAACAAAGTAGTTATCTGCATTTTCTCCAGTTTGTGTTGTGTTTTGTTTTATATAATGCTGTTTTCACTTGTCACTGAAGAATGATGATTCCAAGGGACATGTGCTCGGCAGCCCTTCACGAGCAGGCAGTCTCTCGTCTGAAACATCCCCAGCTAATTTGTGCAAGATGAAGAACAAATCAAGCAATACTGGAGACATTCAGAAGTAAGTTTTTCTTCCTTCATTACTGGTCTGTTTCTGCTCCGTTTGCTTCCTTGGAATCTTGTAGTCCAACTTCCCTGGAAAATCTGGGGCAAAGGTAAACTGTTGAATCTTAAAACATCTTCTCTCAGGATAATATGGAGGAGAAGGGAAACACTTGCCCTTCTCTTGGTTTTTTGTTCGTCAGAACAAACCTGAAGGTCTTGATTAATACAAAGGACTGACAATTCAAGAAAAAAAACAAATATTTAAAAGGTATACTTAATATTTTTTTCCCTTTCAAGGTATCTGTCTCCAAAGCTTCATCATAAATTGGGATCAGCATCATTCTCTAGAACACCTGAAAGAGGCAGGAGTGACTCTGGCTCTGTGGTAACTAGAATCGCTTTATTATACATCTCAGTGTTAGCAATTACGGGTGATCTTCTCCTTGCCTATGGGATTGCCAATCCTGTATTCCCCTTGCACATCAGCACAGAGCTGGTTATCCTGCCCTTTTTGAACCGCCTTCGGTATTCATGATTCCTCAAAGAAGAAACCACGCTTGACAGTCCACAGATGCGCATCTTTGGCCGACTTTGATAGTCACCGTGTATGGCCGTACAAGCACCTTACCTGAATGTCTTCAGCGAGCTCTGCGTTGCAACCGATGGTGTATAAAACTAAAATGATGGTTGCGGAGCTCTCTGGGGAGGTTGCACTCTGACTTTCATCATTCCATATGTCTGTCTGTCTTCTTCTTTTGAAGCCTTACAGGAAGATTATGAGCAGAGTTGAAAAGTTGGTTTGAGTCGTTGGTAAGAGGAGAATGCTGCAGTTGTGTTTTTAGCCCTTTAGCTAGGCTTCTGTAGGTTGCTTTCAATATTTTCATTCTGATTAAACAATGAGGCTTTTTTAATGAGAAAAAATCAAAGTTAATATCCCAGAGTAGTTAAGAGCAGTGCAGCTATGAAAAGTGAGATTTGCATTTGATTCGCATCCATTGGATTTTGATAAATTTACTTCATTGATGGCCTTTCTGTTTTCTGAAGGAGACCAACGGCAACGAAGGCAGCAGTTGCGCCTGGCAAGATGAGCAAGAGGAAATGCCAACACTGTCTCCACAGCTGACCAGCGTGATTAAAGATTCCTCTGCTAAGGATTCGTTTTTGGAATCGTGCATGAACTATTTCAGCGCTTCAGCTTCAGAGGAAACTGCCACTGTCAAGCAGGAAAGAACAGCAGGATCTAATTGTCTTGGAGAGGAAGTTCCAGATGCACTTCATGAAAACATAAAAAGCGAAGGGTCTAGAACAGTCCTTCGTATATCCAGAGGAGAAGATGACGGAACTGAGCCAAGCAGCGGCAGTTTAGCACAAGTAGAAAGCGTAAGCCTTGAAAACTCTGCTGAAACTCATCCCTGTATTCAGTCAACGATAAATTCTGTGATGTCTGACAGCAAAAATGTAATGTGTGATCTCACGATGGTGGCTAGACCCTCAGATGAAGGGAAACCAGAGAGACTGCAGAACACTAAGGAGACTCCAAAAAGAAAGTCCCCAGAGCCACCTGCTGAAGCAATGGTTGACTTGTGCATGCTTGATAAGAGGAGAAGAACTTTTCCAGAAAGTTTAGAGGCCCAAGGGGAGCAGATAAATGATTTTAAGTTGCAGATGCAGAAAGCCTTTGAGCAGGAGTTCTATGAAAGGCGTATGCAAGAGGAGCAGGACAGGCTTCTGGCGCTGCAGCTACAAAAACAGATCAACAAGGAGGAGAGGACACTTAACCGACAAAAGGGCTCTCCGGATGAATACCTGCTTCGCACGAAACCACCTCAGTCTGTGAAAGACTCTTCTGCTAAAAAGGCAAGTTCTAAGATGGCAAAAGACTCAAAGGTACAGAAAAACCAGGCTGAAACAAATCACCGCAAGACTCGGAAAGGTTCTTGCAATGAGAACTGGCAGTCGCCTACCAGACTCCGAATGAAATCACCCAGCATCAAGGGAGGAAAAGTTTTGAATTGCGTGGTTAATACCAGTGATGCAAATGATCTTTGTTCACTACCTAAGAATAAGCAAAAGACGATCCTTCAGATGTTTAAAAGCTCTGTTGTGGAGTAGATCAACAGAACCACGGACACATGGTGGAAGGAGGATTAAAACTGTGATAATGCTTTTTCCTGCTAGGCAAAGCTTTCAGTAAACAGTTTTAAAGTTGTTGGTTTTGAGGGGGATCACTTTGGGCTGCAAAGTGGTGTGTAGTCTGAGAAGTTTTAATAATGTATGCCCTGCCCCTGGACTTTAAGAAAATCGAATTGCTCTTTTCTTGACTACAGCTTATTTTCTAGCACTTGTATTTACATAATTTTGAGTGTGAATACTTATAGTGCATAAACCCAAAAATAACTGACGGTCTTACCTTAAAATGAGAATTCAAAGCCTTTTACAGACAGGATGGACATTCCACGGAGGAAACAAGTTAAAAAAAAATGAGTCTGTATTTCCATTTGTCTGCCAGCTCCAAGGTTGAAGCTTCTCTTGGCACAATCAGTGTTCTGTTAAATTGAAGCATGTGACTGGAACGTAGGCTCTTTGTTGAATTGCATTGTTCGCCCAACAGTTAACAAGAGTAACCAGCCAGCCAGTCTTGCAGACGCTCTTTCCCTCTCATATACTACTAACCCCTTTCTTAGACAAAGAGGGGGAAAACCAGGTCATTCTTCCACTGCCAAAACCATCTCTCCTTCATAGATGCCAATAGTAGAAGTGGTCGTGGGCTTGTATTTTCCTCTATTCATAGAGGATACTTCTGCAGACCCGACTCTCACTGTCGTTTGGAGAAAAATACTCTTGTTTTCTTAGTGCTAGTGTTCTGCAACTTTTTTCCTGTATGATAATATTGCCTGTAGTTAGTGCTATTTAATTTTCCTACTCAAACTGGTTTGAGTCTGATTAGAAACACGTAATATTAAAAAAAAATATTTAGTCCAGAAGACAGTTAACAGTGGAGAAAGTGAAACCAAAAGGGGGAAAAGCAAGTGAAAACTGGAGCTGTCAGGAATGACACAACTGTCGTTAAAAGATTCCTAAACTACCACGCTTGGCTGTAACTGTGGCCCCTCATTTTTAGAGCTAGTACCGAATACTGCCTTCTAGTTGGGATTAAAACAAGTATCATTCAAAAGAATTACAATTTAGGCGTGTGAGGAAGCTGAGGTCTCTAGGAAGTTGAGGCTGATGAAGGGTTGACCAGCAGAAGAAGTATTCTTGCTAGTTTGTTATATCTGTTTTTATTATTAAACCATCTCTTGGCCTTTCTTTGCTTCTAATTGAGATTACTTTTGCACTATATGTGTTTCAAAGAGAGCAAAGCACCAACCTACATTGGTGAGGTGTGTGTGCAAGTCACCAAAGTTAGCAAATGTTTTAAATGATGTTCTTTTTTTGAACCTCATTGATGGTCTAAGACTTTAACTCAGTTCTGGGAAGTTTGTTACAAAATCCTTCAAAGCGGTATCTTCTGATATTTGAAGTTTTACAAAACAGAAACTGAAGTTTTATTGAAAGCATGAACAGCAGACCAAGCAGAAAATATGAACTGGTAAGTTTTTTGTTTGTTTGTTTTGTTTTTTCTCCTTTGCCTGCCTGTCTTTAGTAATGGTGGCCTTACCATAAATAAATGATCTATTCTAAGATGTTTGGAGAAAATGACAAAAGGTGACCAGCTGCAATTCATTCACTTTACCTCTTGCTGCCTCAAGCCTTGTGCTGGAAGCCTTCCTTCACTATAAATCTGTTTCTGTTTAATCCTTGCCTTTATTTGGGTTGTTTTCTGTCCTACCCATGCAGTCAAATATAATCCTTTATTAATTAAAAGTGCTCTTTAAGGCAGATACATTGACTGTTTTCATGTTAGTGTCACCCAGCCTCTCCAGGCATGAAAACGTGTAAGAAGTAAACTCTCAATTTACAAAACAGTTTATTTTTTAAGTCTATTCAGCCTCATTTTACAATCAATTTCTGTTTTTAACTTGCTGAAAACATAGTCCCTGCTCTGGCATGGAGCTCCTCCTTCCCAGATCCCATCTCCTGATGATGGCTGCCTGTTCTCAAGTACATCTGAGCAGGGGGACTGTGTGCTTCTCTGATTTTATTGCCTTTTTGGGGTAACGGGTTGTTTGGGATTTTAGAGCAGACTGGAAATGGTTTGGAGCGGTGTGAGCAGTTCCTGGCCTCTTCCCATACAGGTCACCCCTGCAGCTGCCAGGGAACTGTCTCTTCAGTTTGAGACAGTTTGTATCTACCGTCCTGCTGCATCCCTCTCAGGGATCTGAATCTCTGCCTTGTTCTTCTCCATCGCTGCCTTTAATGCGTAGCACTGAAAGAGTCTGAATCTCGACTGTTTTGAACTGCTGGTCGTTCACATGTCAGATAAAATCTTTCATGTATTACAAATTCTGACCCTGGTCAGAATTAATTGCTGTATTTTTCTTAGATCAACCCTCTCTATATTCCAGTACAGCCGTGCTGGCTTTGGAGTTGCTTTTACAGCCAGGTCCTGATTTTTGAGAAATACATGGTGAAAAAGAGAGAAAGGGAAGCATGCAGGTAAACATCCAGATAAACTCCAAAGAGCTGAAAGGAATCAAGCTAGAAATGAAATGTATATCCCCTGACAGATTTGGTCTTCATCAAGGTTAAACTTAATCTACTGCTCTCTTTGTTTTGAGGCCAGCTCTGTCCTTGACACTCACGTTAGTCATAAGAAAGGAGGCATTTTGTTTAAAAAACACAGTATGAGAGCTTGCTAATTCAGAAAGATCATGCGGTCTAGCTGAGCACACCTCAACAACGTGGAGTGAGCTGCCCTAACAGCTCACTGCCAAGGACAAGTTTCCTTCACTTGTGCCAGCTTTGGCACTCCGGGACTCTCCGCAATCGAATTCCAGATGTTAAGGGGGTAGGGGAAGCATTGAGGGCAAGGGAGAAGGGAGAATATCCCTTTCTGGTAGCAATGTGCCTGGTGCAAGTAGCTGAGCTGTGCATAGAGCCATGTCCCAGTATATGGGATTGCTGCATTTAATACCAGTTTCACGACTTTTTCCTCCACAAGCTGTTCTGTGGATTCTCTGCTTTGCCTTTTATTACGTGTCTCTTCCATATAAGCTTTACTGAAATGCACTAAACTAATCTCAGAAGTTTCGGGGGATGCTGGGGTGGGGTGTGCTTTTTGCATTTTACTCGTTTTGCATGGACTTACTTCCTTGCCATCAATAGCAAATCCTGCTGCTGTCACTCCACTGAAAATAAATGACATAAATCAGCCATTTCCAAGGTCTAAATGGTACAGAAGTGTATTTTGCTGTGTGTTTGTATTAGAGGGTGTGTTAAAAGGGTTATTTGTGTTTTTCCAGCTTACTGGATTTTGTCCTCAGTGGAAGAATGACCTCTTACATAAGAAGAATAATTTTTTTAAGCAGAATGGAAAAAAAAAAAGCATGACTAAAAAGTTGATCATTAGCTAAAACCCAAGATATAAAAATATTATATATATACACATCTATAAAATACACAAAACCTATGACCTCTACCAGAGCCTTGTCCAAGGAGGGGTACTACAAGCCCTCAGGTCCCTAAATGATCCCATTCTTCACTGTCTGCATGGCATAATAATGTTCACCAGGCACCTTTTGGGCCTGTCCTTTTAGATTTTTCTTGTTAGAGGGTGGAATTTGGCTACTGCTGAGTTGATTTTGGTTGCACCGACTCCCTGTTTCCATTGCTATGATCTGGGAACTTTGAAGTAGGTGAAATCAGCTTTGATTGGTGCTTGTGAAAGGAGAGTCTGTACTTACACTGTCTGAGCTGGTGTAATGGTTCACTGCCTCTCAAAAGGGTGAGCTCACCTTCTGCCTTCAGCTAGCTCTAGTGGTTTATTTGCCTATTTTTAAACAAGTTAACCTCATCCAACTGCCAGGAAAAAAAAAAAAGCAAGTACCAAAAAAAACCCCAAATACTTTGACAGGCTTGATCGCTTCCCTAAGAGCCAGAGGTGGTGCGGGGATTGGAGGTAGAGAAGCAAGACAGGGAACAATCTACCTGTTTTAATAGCAGCAAGTTTTTAAAATCTTAAGACTTCTAAGGAAACCTCTGCTTTCTGTAGTACTCACTGTGGTTGACACTCGCTAATGACAAGGTGCTCTTCGGCCCTCCAGCCCGCTGGCAGCAAGCCAGCCGCATCGCTATGTCGTGAAGCAACCAAAAGCAGTAAAATGTTCCTTTTCTAAGGGTGCAACTTCTGCAGGTGGCATAGGGCCTGAAAACCCTCGGCGTGCTGGTGGAGGCTGTTTCTTTTCCGACTTTGAAGAACCGACAGCAAAAGTGTCCCGCTAGCAAGGGCTGCCCTGTGAGGAGCTCCCTTGACAGGAGCAGCCACACTTGTTTCTGGGCCACCTCAGGTCCTCCCTCCTCCCTCGCAGCGCCTGCGGCCCCTGTACAGGCTTCTGAGCGAGGCCACAGGCCTGCCAGCCCCTTTTGCCGTAGCCTGGGCGGTTGTGACCGGGTAAATCCGCGTAGAACCCGTAGCCTCGTGTGGCGAGCATTTCCGTACGGCCGCTGAGGCCTCTGCTGCCGCGAATACCGAAGGCGGAGGGGCTGGAAGGCAGGAGGAAAGGCTTGCCCGGCGCCATGGCGCTTGAGAGGCGGCGGGGCGGGGCAGGCCGCGTTGCCATGGCAACTCCCGCCCCTCCCGCACCGGCACCGC
>VZZY01013069.1:16727-84174 GCA_013400335.1 Eurystomus gularis | reverse complement strand
AGGCCTGGTCCGGGCATCCTCGGTGCATCCGCCCGGTACGTTGTGGGGTCCCCCTCGCTTTAAGCGGCGGCTTGGAGCCGCCTCTCGGTTGTCCCCGGGCGGCCAAGCTTCTCGGTAGTGCGGGTGCGTGTCCGCCCTCCCGCCCTCCCTTCCGGCGGCCCGGTCCGCTCCGCCCCGGGAGCCGCGTCCCGCTCCTGCGAGTAGAGCTGAGGGCCGGGAGCCAGGCTGCGGCTGAGCCCGCGTTTAAAAAAAGGGAAAATCTTAAAAGTACAGTCGACTTAGTGAGAATTTAATTTGCTAACGAAGATAGCGAGTCACTTTTACCTTGAAGTTTGTGGCAGGCGATAATTCCTGCCTTCACTTGTGTACTTTGCTTGACCCACTTTGGGTTGAATCTGCATCGCTGTAGTTCCCCCTTGCTTGTGGCGTTACGCTTCAAATACTGGAGGGGATTGTTTAATACAACATCTTTGGCTTTTTAGTCGGCGTAAGCGAAACTGCTCTTCATTCCGTTGCTCTAACCAGAGCAATTCCGGGTGGTGTCCCTGTACTCAGGCTTTGGATGGGCTCAAGTCGTGAGCGGGATGTTGAGGGTGTTTAGCATGTTGTGAACACGCTGGTGGGGTGCACTGGGAGATTATTGATCACTCAGCTATGCTTGAAGAAGACTTTTAGAATAAACGCTCCTAATAAAAAGAACCCACAGCAAATAATGTTTTCATTATAGAATGTGCCCGTGTGTGCCTTGTGTTTTCGGTAGTGCGTGAGGTTATTTGCTAAAAACTGAGCCAGAACAAGTGGAACCTTCCTAGTTTGCTCTTCCTGGCAGCTTTTGCTGTTTATAGACACATTTATACTAGACATAAGAGCACCCGTCTTATGCTTTCACAGAGGAAAAATAGAACCTGCTGGGCTTCACCCATCCACTATTAAAGTAGAGTTTTGAAGTTTCTTTTTTCAATTTAAAAAAACCCCTAAGGTTATCCCTTAAATTGTGTTGTCATGGAGCTTGTATTGCTGATACTGCTGTAATTTGGCAGGTGTTTGGGAGAACACACCCTCAGTGGTTTGTGTTAGCAGCTTTCAACTTTGAGTTGTAAGTGTACAAAATCACTCCTGTCTGGGGGGAAAAGGCTGAATGAATATTATGTGGCAGTTTGATTCTAGCGTGGGTGATACTGAAAAATGAGAAGCAGTCCTTGATTATATTTCTCTTATCCAGATGGTAGAATTGTGTTTCTTTAGTGCTGTCATCCAAAAAAAGTATTGCTCAGAGAATGTAGCTTCCACGTATCTTTACCAATGAAGTGATGGGATCTCTTTGAAATTTGCTTTGAGACTTAACAAATATTTGATATTTTCTATTTGCCAGTGCAGGTACTGAAAACGTTAATATAACAGCAGTCTCCTTAGGAGTGATGAATCAGTACAAGCACTTGCTGTGTTGGTATCTCTTTAAATATTGGCAGATTGAGTATAATTTTTCTTCTGGTTCTTCTAGACGAATGACTTTGTATGACTGTACAGTGAGGTTGTAGCGTGGTGTGCGTATTCCAAACTATACAGATATTGCTTAATTGCTGCAGCTGACATTGAAATGAGCTGAAAATGCCGCAGAGCAGTTTGTTTGAAGAATCTGAACTTGATCCTCTTGCATCATTTTTTAGTCGCTAGTTTTGATTTTGCACCTTCTTCATCTCAGTTAAGGTCTTAAAATACAGCTGACTGCCATCCCAGTACGCTTGTCATGCCACGTTTTTGAAAACCAGTTCCCTCAGTCAGTTTGGCTGTCTCCGTGTTTAATGTAATGGTGCAGGTTGCTTACAAGTCATTTAGCTTGACGGTTTCAAAGTGTATTTTCCCTTCAAACTAGAGCTTCTTGCCTGTTTCCCCCCAAAATCTGAGAAACTAGCAAATGTGTTTTGCCCAAACTGATGGTATTGGCGACTCTTATGCTGGGGAAAGTGCTTTTCTTCATTTCGGCGACTTGCAGTGAACTTAGTAAGAATTACTACAGATCCCAAAGCTACTCCCAAACTGGTTCGGCTGCATTTTGCCACTCTTACTCTCTACCAGTCTTCCCATATGCAAATAAGCTCTTTGGCAGCCCACCACCTGTAGAGGCAGATGCTGTAGTAAGTAGACATTTAAAGGGTTGGGTGCAGGAGAGCTTCCATTGATGATGCTTCTGCTGATGGTATGGTTTTTGAGAAGTTGGGAGGTAGAGGCTGACCCTCTGAAGAAGAGTTACAAGTGGTGTTAAGAACTACTGTTTCATCCTGGGCAGCAAGAATAAGACTGGATTTAGTTGCACTTGGGAGAGATGTTAACAAATGTTAGTCGTTATACAAATAATGTGTAGACAAGTACTACTTTCTCCCTCTTGGTTCCCCCCCCCCGTCTCCGCTTATGTGAACTGAGCTTCTACTGATTTTTTTTGTTTTGCCTTTTAGTGCAGTCTGTAAAACAGAGTGTCTTTTCTTCCGCCTCTAAATATCTGTTGTAAGTGGGTAAAAAACTTTGGCAACTGATTTCGTCTTCTCCGTGTTAAAACGTTAAGTCAGATTTTCACTTTTTTTGTGTATGCCTGCTAGTGTTTGGAAAATTGTACCAGGAAAAGCATGCTAAAACCCCTCAGGTGGCTTCCACTGAGTCTTCTCCCGAGGGAAGGAAGAGGTCTGGCTGTCCTGTACGCAGGCATTGCTTTCTCCCATGAGATGTGTATGTTTGTCTCATTTTGTAGTTGTATTTCAGGGACAAATGGCAACTAATGAACGAATTATTAATGCTTAGAGAGAGAAAGCTTGCTGGTAAGCTGTTCGTAGCGCTTCCAATCAAAATGCTTTCTAAAGAGTGCTTTAATTTTTCTTTGGCGTTACAGGTGCCAGTGAAAGTGTGGGAAAGCATATGCTGGAAGCATGCAACAATAACCTGGAGATGGCTGTCACCATGTTTCTGGATGGGGGAGGCATTGCAGAGGAGCCTAGCACCAGTTCTGCGGGGGTGTCTGCTGTTCGACCGCACACTGAGTATGTACCTGATTAACATGTCTGTATAAATGAGTAGTCTGGCTTAAGAATTTAATAGTGCAGGGCAGAATAAATAAGGCAATTGTCACTTCTAACCTGCTGTCAACTCACTGTAATACATGCTTTGTGATACTCTTGTTAAATTCGTTGCTCCAGTATTGTTCTGGGTAAATAAGTTCTTATTACATAAGTTGGTATGTAGACCAACATAAGTTAGTCTCTCTTGCATGTACTTCAGAAGTTTCTGGAGCTTATACATAGCAGTTTTTGCAAACAGAGATCAAGACATTGAAGTGAGGATCCAGTAGTGAGAGATTCTTACTTTTAAATTGCTCCACCAATCTTACTTTATGTTAATTTGGCACTCAGAGAGTTCTGCTGTTTTGGCTCTTGTAAGTGTAGTGACCTTTGTCTCCTTTGCAGGGATTTTACTGGGTTAAGTTTAGCCAGATTTGGCACTGGAAAAGCTAGATTGTGTACACTAGTGTACAGAAGAATAAGCAACTACAAAATCTGCATCTATGGGAAAAGAAGGGGGGATTGGCGAGGAGGATTGTAAACACGCTCAAGTGGCTTGCAGCTGGGCTGTCGAAAAGCAGATATATCACACTGATTGTTGCTCAGCTTTGCGTGCTGGACGAGTGGAGTATCTGTGTGCAGATAACACAGGTCTGTGAAGGACCCAGAGGCACCTTATCGAACACTCTTGAGATTCCTGCCCCGCTGTGGGAAAGATCTAAGCACATTGGGAAACGACGCCTGCAAGAATCCTTGATACGCAGGAGGAAGCAGCGTGTTTTTAACTTACGCTTTAGCTTTTGCTGTCTAGCAAGGCCCGAGCTCTGCAGTGCTTGCATGCCTCGGCCTGGGTGCTGCCGCAGAGATCCCCCGGTTCGTGAGGTAACAAGAATAAACTTACTCTGCGCATTTCAACCATGGTTCTGTGGTTGTTCCTGTGTCCCGCCTGTGCCGGCTCACACAGTGACTTACACATCTGATGCCAGTAAAGAGAAGAGTTGTTCCACTTGAGCCTGGCAGAGAGTCTTTTAGTGCTGCCTGTTAATATGTCTGCTTGGGATAGATGAAGTATTTTGAGTTAAAGTTGGTTGGTGTGTCACATTTATTAAATGTTCTAAATTAAACTTAGCCATGCTTTCATCTTTATGAAAAGCTTCCATTTCAGGAAAAAGACACATTTTAAAAGAAAATTCTTGCCGCTCATACTTCTGAAGCACATGTATAAATTTAAACCATTCTTTTCGTACTAACCTTTATAGTTGATGTCCCATGCCTTCCTGCTTGAACCTTTGAAGGGTATTGAAATTAAAACTGTATCTATACGTGTTAAAGTCCTTATTTCTAGACAGCTTCTGGCACATGAGTGACTTAAGATTCAAGTTTTTATTGGAATACTTTGTTTTTTATACTTGACGCCCTCCAGGTGCTGGTCAGCTTAGTGTTACTTCTAGGAAGAGAGAAAAATAAATATGCAAATGCAAACTGGAGAATAACTAGCTTCACAACAGCAATCAAAGATGTGGAGGTTAATAGCAAGGTTAGTGCATCCTGCTAACATTATGAGTTACTTTTTGAAACCTGGATGGCCGAGAGCCACAAACTGCACACTTGACAACTTGGAAGGGTGCAAGGGAAGAGGGCACTTGAGGAGTTGTTCCTAGGCAGGAGATAGCACTGGATGTCCTTGGGTGAGCCCGTGCCCTCCTTCACGTAGATCCATGGGCCAGGTGACCGTACTAAGTGATAGGGTTTAAGAACCCTTGTGATTTCCTTTCTTCTAGTCATAATTTCAGATTATCTATCAGTCTCTGCAAGCATAACCCAACTGTTGATACGTGAGGGAACGCAGCTCTGTAGGCAAAGAATTGCCACTTTGTCCGCCTTGTTTTCCTTCCTCTGGAAAAGAGAGGACTGTGAGTTTCAAGTGGAAGCAAAAAGTTTTCCAACAGAAGAAGACTGGTAATAAGGAAGATAATATATTTTTCTCTCTAGATAATCAGGAGAGAAGGGTGGGAACTGGATTAATTAGCAGCCTTTGCGAAGTTTTAAAGAAATTTTTCCAAGTTCTAAGGAAGTTATTAAAGAAGAAAAAAATGTTTAAATGATAGATTGACAAAGCCTGGGATCAAATCACCCAGGGATTTGTGTAATCTTCTGTCAAGACTTACAAAGGTTGTTCATGCCAGATATTAATGCAGAGTGTACCAAGTCCTGCATCGGTGCCATGAGTGGGAACGGACAGTCTCTTGAGGTCCCTTTTGACCCCAGATCTCTTGATTCAGTGCCATGGTACAGCAGCATCCTTAGCTGGTTCAAGTTGCAGGCAGGAGCCTTTGGAGCACAATGGGATGAGGTTTCTGTAGTACTTGGAATATTATAATATCTCTGATTTTTTGTTTTTGTTTTTTCTTCCCCTTTGATAGAGATGAAGTACGAGCTCCAATTCCTCAAAAACAGGAAATTTTAGTAGAGCCTGAGCCCTTGTTTGGAGGTAGGCTTGTATTCTTATTTTGGGGTTTTTGTTTGTTTTCTTTACCTTGAGATGAGCTAAGTGACAAAAGAAAACGAGAACTTGCTGAATATTAAGAAAGCATTGTACGTATTTTTATTCTAGGTTTTTTTTGCCATGCTGCAACTCTGCAGCTATCTAACATGATTGCATACATGGAAATAACACCTGTGTTACCAAAAAACCTCGCTCATTAGAGCTGCTACTTTCCCAGTGGTACTAATTTGCTAACTCCTGTTCCATGAGACTTTGTGAGGCAACAGCCAATTAGCCATGATAAGTGTACATTTGGGGGTTCAGAGCCACGTGATACTGCTGTGAAGGTGCTCGAGATGGTGGGGTAAAAAATTGAGCCTTGACTGATGACTGAAAATGAAGAGGACGAATGCATGCTTCTCAGGGAGGATGACAGATCAGAAAGAAGGGCTGAACTGTATCATTATTCATTATTTTCTTGGTTTCTCATTTAGGAATTTAATTTGCTCTTCAAACTGCACCATGCAGCTAGTTTTGTTTCCTGAAGCTGTTAATCACTTTTGCTTTTGAAATCTTTTTTTTGCTCTGAGGAAATAGGCGGTGGAAAGGCTGTTTTCTTTTGGGTGCTCATCTAAAACACTGTTTAGGACTCAGTAAGACACCAGTGTTCTGAATCTCAAAACCTCAATCTCAAACCTCTGCTGTAGTGGTTCTTTTACAGCAGCACAGGGGTGGAACTTCTGTAGCAGGACTGGATTACCTGGTGCATTATCCTCTTTGTTTATGTAGTGTCCGTGTCTTTGTGGAGATCTAAGGCTTGCTTTTTTTACACTTAAACTTCTAGGCTGGTGAGACACTGTTCTTCTCGTGTTGACCAGGCCATTTCTGGCTGTCTGTATGGCTTTCACTATGTGAGGTGGATTGAGAGTCTCGCCCTTTTTATCAAGGAAGGGCGTGCAAGTGCTCATCTTTAAAGTGGTATCATACCCATAGGGTACCATCTTTTCTATTGTTTTGTTCCTGTGCTAGAAAGGAGATGGAGGCCAAGCTTCAGGTTTACCCTGGAGCTGGTTTTCTCTTGATCCTTTTTTTCAACATCAGAGAGGTCTTTAGCCAGGATGGCCAAGCTGAGAAGTGGTTCCAGAGAAAGGTGCCCTGCTGAGGGCTTTCTGAAGACAGTGCCTGTGGCCCAACAGTTTTTAACAAAGGTCTGTAGACTCCTATGGTTTCAAAAAATCTAAGTGTAGGGTTAAGATCTACTGACCCTCATGCTTGGTCCAGTCCTACTGACCTGTCACAAACTGATCTCATGTGCACTGTCACTGGCCACTCAACCGAGGTGAGGTGTACATCAGTGGTAGCTGCCTGGTGCTGTCTGGTCCGGCAGTGCTGGTGTAATAGATACACAGAAGTGGCATTAGCGACTGTATAACATGAAGCATCCTGACAAGCTAGCCGAAACTGGAGAGATACTGCACTTGGTCTTTTCAGCTCTAACCTCAGAGCAGGGGGCATGGCAGTTTCTGATTTCAGCCGTGTCATAAGTGGAGTAGTCGTACGAGCTTGGGTTTTCTTCCGTTTGAAGGGATAACCCTGTCTGTTTGTGCTCTGCGAGATACAGAGATCCCATCTTGCAGTGCAGCGGATATCAGAAAAGCATCTACCTGGATTGTTGTGAGCATCTTCCCCACCACTGCCAGGCTGTGGCTAAGCCTGGCAAGGGAAGTGCTGTGTTTGCTGAAGTGATCCTTCAGTTGTTATTCTTAACTGCAGGTTAGGTTTCTGTGAAGGTGGCTTCAAGGGTTGTGCTTGTGCCCAAGCACTTAGAGGTGAAAGAGATGTTACCTGTTGGAGTTAGGTGTTGTTGACAAGCATGTTCCACACTCAACCTTACTTTCTTTTCCATGATAGTCTGTATGGGATACCCTGATCCTTTCCTTCCTGCTCTGTATGGGTAGAACGCAAGGAATGAGAACAGTGTACCAGTCTTTATGTTTTGGTGTGGCACAAGGTGAAGGATGAAAGATACTGTGCATATGATGGGTGTGAAACCAGCAAGGTCTCTAAAATCTCTAAAATTTTGGAGGTACTTACTTTGTGACCTGTGTATAGGTCATGCTTTCTTACCATAAATGGATTTTTCTTACTACACGTTTCCAGTGGGTATACTGGTTGTATTTATCTTACTTTGTTTAATTTACTATATCTTGTAACCATTAGGCTTTGCAGGTTCTATCTTAAAATTGTTCAGCTTTCAATTAATAGTAATGCAGATGAATAGCTGGAATAAGTCTTGGCAGACAGTTCTGGTTTGCTGTCCGAGTACAGTGGTTGTGCTGCAACATAGGACTTCCGTGGTACTTTTAGGTAGTATTCCAGTTACCTGCTTGGGCCGCTGTCTCTGTCCAGCTGCTCATAATCTGTTCTGAAGGTCTCCTTGCAGATAGCGATGCTGAATCCGGTGGAGGAGTGTGGCTGTTGCCAGTCCAGCCAGGAAGCTGGGAGAGGATCTGGATAAGAGATTAGAAAAGATTTTGCACAGAAATGTTTTTTTTTAAAAAAAAAACCAAAAAAACACAAATGTGTTTTGTATTAAAAAAATAGTCTCCCACAGAGTTTTATCTTTTGAAGCTTTTTGTCTACTTGAAGGACTTTGGTAAAAATCTTGACTGGAACTGTGACGTGGTGATGCTGTGATAGCACTGCCACTACATCCTGATGGGCCTTGGTGAGGCCAAAAGGAATGACTTTAAACTTTTGCATATTATTGATACAGGGTACGGTTTGCAGGGAGGAGGATCTGTTAGAAAATGGGTCTTACAAACCACCTATTTCCATTCTCCTGTCCTCCCTCAGCCCTTCCTAATGACCTTGCTCCCACATCATTCATGCTTTGCATTCCTCTTCTGTTTTCTCACATACGTGATGGAAAGCACGAACACGTTATTATTTTGCTAGTATACCTTTGAAATAATTCTTGAAATATTTTTTGTTTTCAGCTCCTAAAAGACGCAGACCTGCGCGCTCAATATTTGACGGCTTTCGGGATTTTCAAACTGAAACCAGTAAGTGGCTGCAGATCAGTGAGCTAGAGGTTCCGTTATTTTTTTTTTTAATGCAAGTGAGATTGAAAAATAGTTTCTGCTGAAGGCTAGGACAACTTTCAGTCTTTGAATGGTTTTTAAATTATCTACTATATAGCAAATGGGGTTTTTTTTTTACATTAGGCTCTTGTTGTAGTGTCAGTAGTGTTTGCTGACACGTCTCTTCCACCTTTGTGGTGTGGTTAAGGTTGTTAATTTATTGTTCTGGGGTGGCTGAAGGGAAAGTACTGAGTAATGGAGATACGAAGCAGGTGGTGAGCATGCCAGTCCAAACACTCTTGCCTGTGTTACACAGGTAAAACATGCAAACCATATATTCTTGTCTGCTTTGACATGGCAAATTTTTTCTTGATAACTTTCCAAAAAGTACTTTTTCTGCTCTAGAGGAAATTGAAAAGGGGGAAGGATCTTAACACCCATGTAGAAACTGAGTTCATCCTCTGAATTTTTCTTGGCTAGCCAGTGGTCATTCTAGCACTTGAATTAGATTTGAGTAGCCTCCCTGAGGCTTCTTTCTTGGCCATTAAGTTTCACAGAATATGATGCTTTAACAGCAGAATACCAGATTTTACACATCTGTGCAGTTATTGCTGATATTGCTGGAGCATTCCAGAGGTCTAACCATGGAGCAGGTTCTCACTTGGTGAGGTGCTGTTGGATGCCAAACTGAAAATAAGTATTCATAATTACTTTCTTTCCCCTGACAAGTATGGTGAGAGTTTTCCAGTAATAATGATCTTGTCAAGTACTAAAGTCACTGGCAGCTGTGTAAATGAAAAAACACCAGTTTATTTTGCACTATTTTACACCACTTTATTTTACACCATATTATTATACACCATCATACCCTTAATTTTTTCCTCATAATCTCTGCTCTAAGACAGTTAGATATGCACAATATATAAAATAATTGTGAGGATTTCTGATGAAACTTTGTCATGATTTTCAGTAAAACTTCATAGATGGGTATCACTGTCTGACTATCTCTGGAAAAGTGACCTTGGCCATGAAAGTCCCGATTATGTCCTGGCTCCTAGGCCTGCTCTACAGGAATGTTTTTTTTTTTTCTGTGGGGTTCCAGTGTCTGCTCAAAAATGGTTTGTACACTATAGCCCATTGACAGCTCATTTCACTAATGGGAAGTTTCTGGTTATGGGATAGTTACTGCCTATTTCAGCTGACTTGGTTCCATAAAATAGATTGTATTGCTGTGTTTTTAGGTGAGTAATTGCTCTTTTCTATGAGGTTGCCTTACAGTGAAGAACAAACACTGGAATAGCAGTATTCCAAATAAAAGTTATGCTACAGTGTAGCTCAGTTTCCCCTTTTAAAAGCATAACTAAGGGCAACTCATGGCTTTTTTTTTTTCCTTGTTGGTTTTCAAATACTGGCATACGACCGCCCCTGCTGATACATTTATTAAGCTGGTTTTAAAAAGTGAAATAAATGCCTAGTGTTAGAGAAAGGTCAGGCAAGCAGGGTTCTTACCTTACATAGCAGCTAATCTTGTTCACTGTGCTCTGGCCTTGTGACTGGCGCCCAAGTTTTGTGTATGAGCCTGTAGCCAATAATAAACCCACCTTCTGAGTATTTTGTCTAATTCAGCTTCCTTTCCTCTTGGGGCTGTGCAGTTCGACAGGAGCAGGAGCTACGGAATGGAGGAGCAGTAGATAAGAAACTCACTACTCTAGCAGACCTCTTCAGGCCTCCCATTGATCTGATGCACAAAGGCAGCTTTGAAACGGTAAGTTTGGAAATTTTGGTGCATTTAATTATTGTGATGACCGTGTACAGTGTGGAAGCCTTGGTTGAGGCTGCTGGAATATATGGATTCATTGCCAGATGATGATCAGAAAGTTCCAGAAGACCGTATAGCGATAAATATTTGACGGACTGCATATGGAAATGTTGATGACTTATTGAAGGATTTAACTAATGATGGTGGATCACGTCGTTGATGTTTCAATGTCAGTGTGGCAAATTACACTTGGTGGAAGCCTTCAGTGCACAAGGGAGGCTGGTCAACATGAAAAGAATTGCTTCCCTTGAAGTTATCTCTGTAGAGCATAATATAGAAGTAAGATTGCTTTTGATGGGCGAGCAAGTATTTGCCAGGGACAATATAACTTGCAGCATCGCCCTGCTAAGAAGCTCAGGCAGAGTGATAACATGGCTAAGTGGTTTCTGATACCTGAGCTAGTAGAAGTATTTGAGGGAGGCTTTGTCATGAAGGCACAACTTTTATCTTCAGTAGGGGTCTTGCTCCTCTATAAGGTCACAGTGGTTGTCTTTTGCACCTGGCGATGGTCGAAAAAGTATCCAAGAGATTATCTGCCTGAGAAGGGAGCTGTTAACTTGAAAAAATTTCAGGTGTCACTTTTCCTGTCTGTAGGCACGTGTGGATTTAGTCATAAGTTATTATATGGATTAGTGACTTCATTATTAGAGACTATGCAGATTGGTATATGTTTTTAGTTTTTGAGTCCAAACTAGCTAATTTCTAGATAGTCTTCAGAAGTTGCAGTTACTATTGAGCTTCCATCTGGTCGTCTTCTCACATTTGCCTCTACTACCATGCACAAATAACTAGAGCACTGCTGTATGCCCTTATTGAATCTCCAGCTCTCGTCCTGTTGGCCTCATCTCTCTTTTTTATGCTTCCCCTATTACCAGAGGTCAGCTGGCTTGTCACTGCTTCCTGTATTTTGACAGTGCCCTCCGTATGTTTAATCGTCAAACAAAATTCCGGGTTTGAAAGGATGCTGACAGAGAATAGCTGTGTCTGCCTCAGCAAGTAGTTTGGTGCAGTGAAGGAGATGAGCAGCCTGAAGTTCTGCGTACTGGTACCGAGACATCCCTGTCTTATGACAGGTGGTTCAGGGTTTACTTCAAACAAGGTTGTACCAGGTCCTCCAACGGATGATACCTGCTGGGCCTGTGGTTTAGAGCTGTTTTAAACCATTGAATATATGGCTAAAGGTAACAGTAAAAGGAATTTGCACGAGAACAGCCAGTGCTGCTCCAGACTGGAGCCTACACACAGTCAGCAAGTACCCTGTGACCTCTGCTGTGGAATTTGAGATGTGTGCTAGTCTTTCCTCCTGTCTTGATGAAAACATATCAAGACTTCACCAGTGTTGATTGTGGCGTCCACCGCAGCCAAAAGTATTTCAGAGGATGAAATAACTGATTGGTAGATTTGATTGTCCTAAAGCCTCTGCATTCCTATTCAGTCTTGTAAATTGATTAAATAAATAAAGGGAGAGGGCGGGGGTTTTATATACACACCTTGTCCTGTTCTTTGCAGTGGCTCAAATGTAAAGACATGTACACCTTCTGGTATTGGTATTTGCCTTTTTGTGTTCTTGTACAGTTCTTTGTCCCATGGGATACCCTTCATTTCAAAGTGATGCTCCTTAACTTCATTCCGAGTAAAATCTTCTCAAGTCGTTGACCGTTACCTTTTCCATTTTACCTTTTATGGTTGTATCCTGCTGTACTGCTTCGGCCTGGGACAATGTTGGCCCTCCTGTGAATCCAGTGACCAGTCTCAAAATTAATCTCTAGCAAGCTGCTGTCACCTTCTTCCTTCTCTGTACGCTTAGATAAACATATATAAACTATATAATAAATCAGAGGTGTTTATCACAGTCTAAAGTACCAAAGCCTAAATACATTTTTATGCTCTTGCAGTTTAGTGTTAATCTAAGTAAGGTTTTCTTATTGCTGTTGGTGTGTGGTGTATTCTGACCTCTGGAGGAGTGTGCAAGTGTTGAGCCATGTACATTTATCATAGAATCATTTAGGACTTCAGACTTTTTTCAGACTTGGCAAGGGCGGTGGCATCTGGTCTTACCAAGGTTTTCGTGTATCTTTGTTGCTCCTCTTTGGAGTACTCTAAGGTTGATTTTACTGCTAAGGAGATTCAGTTATCTTTGGTTTTCCCCAGGAAACCTCAATTTTCAATTGCAAAGAAATTTTCTTACCAGTAAGGTGCAAAAAGTTACCATTTCACTTAAACTCAGTAACACTGGCTTTTAAGAGTAGGTAAGAATTAACTTCCATTGAAGGGAAATTTTCAAGTGTTGAATGACACTTGAGTGCTTTACATAAAGAACTTACATGGAGGTTTAGGTTCAATCCACCAGACCTACGACAGACTCTCTCTGTTAACCCCTCTTCCCCCCAACAAATAGAGGAAGAGAAAGAGGGTAAGGGAGAGAGACTGATGGCCCCTTCCCCTCCCAAATGGGAGAGGAAGGGAATGAGAGAGAGGCTTCTGGATTAGAAAAGAGAATTAAAACAGTTTTAATGAAGATAATAATGATGAAGTGGGATATCTACAAAAATATACAAAACCCAGTATCAATCCCAACCTCCCTCTGATGGCATTTACATCACTGTCACCACTGAGGCTGTGCAGGCACTGGCAAAGTCCCAGACTGGGCTCAGCAGGATGGGAACTGGGTTCAGGAGCTGGGTTCAGGAACACACGAATCGGGTTCAAAAGCACGAGGGGATCCAAGAAGGGAGGAAGGCCCCCAAGGGAAGCGAAGGCCAATGGAAGGATCGATGAGAAGGAAAAAGGGCAAAAGGGGGGCAAGACCATCATGATCCCTCAGCTTTATATATGACATATGTGGGCTGGAATCCCTTGTTGGTCAGTGTAGGGTCTCCTGTCCTGGCCGCTCCTCCCCGCAGGTGCAGCCTTTCCCTTTCTGCACCCCCCGACGTGGTACACAGGAGTTAGCACTGCTTGCTTATTTCAGAGTTGCGTAAGCCCGGGTGCTCGGTGGTCTCCCACAAATCAAGCCCCCCAACTTCATGTGTCACTAATTATTTATACACAAAGTTTTAATTACTCAGCTTTCTAATACATGTGCCTTGCTATTCACCTGTAGGATGGGTCAGGACATCCTCGCTTGCTGTGTACGTCGCTCCGCATGCTCTGTCCCTTGTCCTTTTGAGGAGGTGGTCCAATTTTGGGAGGTGGTCCATGAGTCCGTGGTCACAATCTCCCCCTGCCACCTTTACCTTTCCCTCAGTTACTGCAGATTTTCCAGACTTCATGCTTCTTTTGGCAGTTCCCCAGTTCTCAGCACCTATTAGGGAGGCTCTCTGGTTTTTTATCAGTCTTTTCTGAGCTCCTCTTCAAAGGCCTGGTTGTTAGCTCTTCACAGTTCGTTGATAGAAGCCAATACTTTGCTATCTCTTAGCTGCTTCTCAGCACCAGATCATGTTTCACAAGGCCATGGCAATTCTTACTTTGTTGTGTTGCTAATTGGGAAAATTCATTGCCTGCTGTATATCACTAATATTGAGCTTTCATACATATTAAGCTTCAGAGTTATCTCCTTAATGTAGAATCTGCTAGGAATAAATCACTACAGTGTAATAAATAAATAAATTGCACGCTAAACATGCTTTGTAAAGAACAGCATTGTTTTGTTGTAATCTCAAAGAGTGCTTTCAAGAAATGCAGGTGTTCATCTCTACATGCATATGATGTGAGATATGATTTAATTTTCGGAAAATACACACCAAATTGAGTTAAATTTCTTGTTTAGGGAGGAGATAGTGCTGGTGCGTGCAGTTCTGTGTTTAACACTGACCAGGATTTCAGTGCTTTTGTGAAGTGACTGTCGGTCACGTTGCAGAGTTTCAAGTCTGTCTATATGAAGTTTCCTCATTTTACAAGTTAAACCTTTTCTAGCTGCTACAGCTGAATTTTCGGATTTTTTTTGTCTGTGGCAAGCAGCAATAGTTTGGAAGCTAATCTAGTCATTGTACTCTAATAGTGCAATTATTTTTGCCTAATGCTTCTAGCCTGGCCCCTTGCACAAGCGTAGCTGCAGATGCACCTTTGGCACAGGAATGGCTGGTTCCATAGGATGTGTGCCCTGGCTCAGGCAAGAATTGCAGGTGTAGCACAGATAACATAAGATTATCTCACAAGAAATACCCTCTTTGTCACCTGTTGTCTTCCAAACTGAATCATGCTCGATTAGCAGATGGCCAGAAGGTCACAAGATGCTGGCTCCACTTCCTTGTTTTTTCTCTGCTGACTTAAAGGAGGGAGCAGTGCATTTCAACAAAGCTGAGCAAAAACCACCACATTTATAAAGCATACATGGTTCAGAACAGTCAAACGAGAGGAAAACATGTTCTTTCCAGTAGTGCAAGAGCTAGAGGTTATCCAGTGAGATCCAGTACTGAGTGTAAGACAAGACTTTTTTCACATACTGTCTAACCAGATTGCTGGTTTGTTGTTATAAGTTGTTGTAGTGATGAGAAATGTGGATGGATCAAAAGGGTAGAGGTAAACTTAGGACAAATTATAGAATCACCAAATGGTTTGGGTTGGAAGGAACTTTTAAAGCTCATCTAGTCCAACCCCTCTGCAATGAGCTGGAACATCTTTAACTAGATTGGGTTGCTCAGAGCCCCATCCAACCTGACCTGAAATGTTTCCAGGGATGGGCCTGCGACCACTTCTCTAGGCAACCTGTGTCAGTGTCTCACCACTGTCACTGTAAAAAATGTCTTGCTTATATCTAGTCTGAATCCACCCTCCTTTAGTTTAAAACCATTGCCCCTTGTCCTGTTGCGACAAGCCCTGCTAAAAATACTGTCCTCATCTTTCTTAAAGGCCACCTTTAAGTACTGAAAGGCTGCAATAAGGTCTCCCCGGAGCCTTCTCTTCTCCAGGCTGAACAGCCCCAAAGATGGGTTTTGGTTTGGTTTTGCATCTGGCCTGTTGTATCTGAGATCCGCTACCTCTGGTTTTGAAAGTTCCTACTCTGCTGATTGCTGGAAGCTTGAACAGAGATGTTTGCAGAGTGGTTGTTCCGTACTTACCCTGTGTGCTCTTTAAGTGGCCTTTATACCTCAAAAGAGGAGGAGAAATGGGGGGCAGTTGATGTTGGAAACAGGGGATCTAAAGTCATCAGACATAACTTTCAGGAGATGCAAGCCAGTTCTTGAGCCTTCCCCTGCTCTTTTGTCACTTACCAAAATGACCCACCCACATCTCCAAACCCACAGTGTTTCTCTGCTCTTCTTCCACCCACCTCCACCCCCTCAGAAAAACCCCAGTAGCTGTTTAAGAGGAGAGTTGTGTGTGAGAGGTGGTCGCAGTTTAACGGTGTCCTTTTAAATGTTAAATGGGAAGGCTGTTGTTTTTAGAAGGAAGTTAAAAGTACTTTCAAAAGCTATAGCTGCTCTAAAGGTGAAAACTCACCTTTGCAAATGGTCCGTGTGGAATTTCCTGCTTGCATCCTTTTGAGGACCTTAGCTGGACAGGGGAGAGGCAGTGCCAGGCTTTCACTAATACTGAAAAATATGCAGAGTAAATGTAGAAGAGTGAGATACACTTTCCATCTTTCTAGTTATATGTTTTTTAGTTTATTCTGTTAATCCAATATGGATTACATGAGAACACAGTACTAAGGCAATCCAATTTACTCAAATAACAGAAGGATTTTTGTTCCCTTTAGACTTGGGCAGTATCACTAGGCCTTGTCTTCACATGATTTCGTAGATTTAGTCCTCAAAATCCACAGTTAGCTCAAAACAAGTCTTTTAAATAAAAGCATAATGACCATATTTAAGACCTTTACCCAGTTACTTGTCACCTCCCTCACTTTTCTCTCCTGGTGACCAAATACTGGATCCTGACACTGTAATATTAGTGGTAAGTAGTTAGCATGAGGTCTCTTGTGAGAACAGGAGGACTATTCCATGCTTCTACATTAACTATTTTTTCTTTATGTAAGATAAAAATTGGCTCTGCAGGTCACCTGGCCATGCAGATGAATTTTGTAGTCCGAGATTCTTCACTTTGTGAAGCTAAGTGTGTGGGGCTCAGGTGTCTCTCACACACTGGATAGACTGAGTATTCATTTGGATAGGCTGACTATTTGAAAGTGCACTGGCTACAATTACTTTTAAAAGTAAAAACTTTGGTTTGTGGAACAAAATCTTACCCCAAACAGCAAAATCTTGCATAACATCCTAATTCCTTGAATTTGCTGTTAAGTTCATTACCAGCAGGATGGTGAACACGCTTAAAAAAGAAATACTTTTTTTTTTTCTTTTTTAAAAAGAAAGGGAATTAATTTGCTAGTTCCAGTCTTTCCAGGTGGTAAGAGCATTCCTGCTGTTGATATAGCCCTCTTTTTTTCAACAGGTATGACAGTTCAGCGATCAGAATTACATTCTTGATCAAACTCCTACCATTAACTTGCAACCAAGCAATCAGACAATGCCAGCTTTGTGACTCAAACCAGTAAGATTTCTTCCTGCGCCTTCCTGTCTTCCTCCCCACTTGCAGTCTGGATAACAAGCATCAAAAAAGGATGCCTAACTCAGCAGTTGTGTAGTAATAGAGGAACTCAAAACTTGGAGAGAAAAAAGAAAACACACAGAGAGGGGACCCTGTTGAACTGACGCAAGTCCCCTGCAAATTTTGCAATTAAATAGCAGATGAGCCACAGGTTTACGTTTAGAAGGAGCAGGTCTTTCCTCTGCTGTCAGATCGGTGTGATTGACTACACTCTTGCCTGAACAAATACTTTATTCAGCGTCCCCATGTGTCCCCCCCCCTCCCAAGTTGCTTTTCCTACTCTGTGCTTGGCTTGTTGAAATCCAGCAGCTCTGTTCATCGATGTGACTCTGTAATCCAACCAGTCTCATTTAAGGCAGGTCTTTGAGCCCTGCTTTCTGTTTTGTGGATGCCTTTTCACTAGCACTGCCCACCTTTCTCACTGTGAAGGGGCTTTGGTGAAAAATCTGACGTTAGAAGCCATCACTGATCGTTGCCGGCATTGGTTACGTCCCGGCTCTTCAGTTTGATCTGATGAAGCTTTTCTGTCTGCTTACAGGCTAAGGATTGTGGTCAGATGCAGAACAAATGGCTCATGATAAACATTCAGAATGTACAAGATTTTGCCTGTCAGTGTCTCAACCGCGATGTCTGGAGCAATGAGGCCGTGAAGAACATAATCCGGGAACATTTCATTTTTTGGCAGGTGAGAAGTTGAATGGAGCTGTGAGGGTAACTTGGCGTCCTGGTAGATGGGGCAGCGCAGAAAACAAACTTCTTTGGATAAAATGGTACTGCTGCAGTTCTCGTGGTGAACTCACAGAAAAGGTGCAAGCACCAGTTCATGGAGATGTCACTAATGGATGTAGGGGTAGTTCATGGATGTGCGTTTGAATGCATAAACTGCCTTCCACTTGTACATTCAGGATGTTACCACATACGCCTCTAATGCTCCACATATTAGAAGCTCTTTTCAGCTTGTCAGTTACTGAGAACTGTATGTACCATTTGTAGAGTGTGCTGTAAAATAGAGAAAAACTTTGTACGTTTTCAAGGTACAGTTTGTTTGTGTTCCCTCTCCACCCCGTAATTTGCTTCCAACGTGGTATTTTGTAGGTATACCATGACAGTGAGGAAGGACAGAGGTACATACAGTTTTATAAATTAGCAGACTTTCCTTATGTCTCCATCCTGGATCCTAGGACAGGTAAGATAAGTGGCATTTGGTTACTTATGGTTGATATATCCCTTGAGAAGGACTGGCAGTTCTAGGCTAGAATACCATCTTTCACAGTATGTGTTACATTCAGCTGAAAAATCTGTTTCATTGTTTTAGAATCATAGAATCGTAGAATGTGAGGGGTTGGAAGGGACCTCTGGAGATCAAGTCCGACCCCCCTGCCAAGCAGGACCAGAGAATCTAGGGCAGGTCCCACAGGAACGCATCCAGACAGGGCTTGAAAGTCTCCAGAGAAGGAGCCTCCACAACCTCTCTGGGGAGCCCGTTCCAGTGCTCTGGAACCCTCCCAGGAAAGAAGTTCCTCCTCATGTTGAGGTGGACCTTCCTGTGCTCTCGCTTGCATCCATTGCCCCTTGTCCTATCGCAGGGCACAAGTGACAAGAGGTTGCCCCTTTCTTTGTGACACCCAGCCCTCATATATTTATACACGTTAATTAGATCCCCTCTCAGTCTTCTCTTCTCCAGAGACCGTGTTGCTCTCTGAGAGACTGTGTTGTTCCTGAAGAAGTGAAGCACTAGAGTGCACTGAAGTGAACCACTTTAGAGGAACTAAGGGAATAAAACTCCCGAGGCTTGCTGAAATTTTGTGTGTATAGCTTAGCTAGAGCTTTGCTTAGCAAGTTAAAATAGTACCACCTGGTGGTTAAACTCTGAAAGTAATCTTCAAGTGTCCTTTGAAAAGCTCCTTGAAATCATGTGATGAATAAACTACAATATTTGTAAAGCGTTTACTGAATCTGCTTCCTCCTCCTTGCACAGTAGCTTTGTGAGGCTCAGCGATTACTTATTAAATTGCATCTTAATTTTGAAGTACCATTTTGGCTTTGGATTTGTTGTTTGTTTTACCTGAAGAATCAAACGTCTACCTCCTCCTCAGCTCTTCTGGAATTGTTACTTTTTCTTTTGTAGCCCAACACCCTTTCTTCTTTTTTCATCGTGTAGTGCAACTGCAGTAATGGTCTGGTCTCCTGCTTCTCAGGACTAAAGTCATAATGTCTCCAATCAGAGCTGAGACTTCTTGCTGTTCACTTAAAACCTTTTTTTTTTTTTTTTTTTTTAATCATTGAAACTGAAGTTAGGATACTCTTCCTAGCACTTTACTTCTGGAAACAAATGCTGTTTGCCAAGGTGAGGAATCAAAGCAGAATCAAGAATGTAGAAATGCTTCTTCATAACCTTAGTGACTGGGCTTTTCTTCTTTTTGAAGCCTCGTTCGCCATTGTGTGCACACATTCCCATAGATAACAGAACAGAAATAAACAGAGCGTGTATTTATGTCTGTCCATGGTTGAAACCCTTTCAAGGGAGTAGAAGGAGGAAGCTTCATAATTATCAGGTGGTAGCCTGTAGGAAGCTGCAGTTCCACAAATACAGGCTCGTGCACAGTGCACACGCAGCCATGAATTGGTGTGTTTGTCTGTTAAGTTGCAATCTTCTGTCGAAATTGTTTCAAGACACCTTTTGTTCCCTAGGCCAGAAACTAGTGGAGTGGCACCAGCTAGACGTGACTTCTTTCTTGGACCAAGTGACTGGGTTCCTGAGCGAGCATGGACAGCTGGATGGCCATTCTACCAGCCCTCCCCAAAAATGCTCTCGTTCAGTAAGTATGAGACCCTCTAGGAGGACTGGAGAAACCTGAAAGAACATGCAAGCCTGTCTTTATCCCACCGCACTGATTTCCCATTCAGTAGTGTGAACAGACTTAAGGAGTTAGTACAAGAGCATGGAAAAATCTGGTGTGCCAGGGTATGCCTTCTCCCGTGATAAGTATTCTTGTTGTGAAGCTCGTGCTTTTGGCATTTGTTTTGGATTTAGCAGTCACAGAATTGTGTATGTGGGAGGAAAATATCTTAACTCCATGGGAAACTCCGAGGAGAAGTCGTTAAGTAGTCGTAGCATGACTAGCTTTCTGTGCTCTTTGTTCCTGACAGTTTGAGTAGCTTCTTTTTGGAAGACTGATGTCCTCTTGATTTTCAGTACGTATTTAGAAGCAATTTTTTATGTATTTGTGTTATGTCTGTATTCAATAGGAGAGTCTCATTGATGCCAGTGAGGACAGCCAGTTGGAAGCTGCTATCAGAGCCTCGTTACAGGAGACACATTTTGATTCCTCACAGGCCAAGCAGGAGAGTCGATCAGATGAGGAGTCGGAGTCGGAGCTTTTTTCTGGAAGTGAAGAGTTTATTTCAGTTTGTGGATCTGAGGAGGAGGAGGAATCGGAGAATCCTGCCAAGCTGAGGAAGTCTCCTCACAAGGACTTGGGGTATAAAAAAGAGGAGAGCCGAAGGCCTCAGCCTGAGCCCCCTGCAAGGACTGAGCCCGGGACAACATCAAATCACAGAGTACTGCCCTGCATTGATGCAGGAATATTGGAGGAGTCCACTGACAAGCCTGAAAGTACGTTTCAGGGCCTAGATGTGAATGGTAAGTTGCCACTGTTTGGTTTGGTTTTTTTTTAATAATGATGTATGTTTTGTGTGTTTGTTTTTTTCTGAAAATCTTTATCTACTGACAGGCAGGGTTTCATCCCTCCTTTTGAAAAGCTAAATCTTTTCCTCTGTCTTAACCCTTCCTTGGCACCAGACATTTGAGCCATTCACCTTGCCAGATGCACCACTTTGCCATAGTGATGCCACAAACTGCGGAGTCCTGTTAGTCAGAGCTGAAATTTTGTGTCTGAGACCTTGTCCACAAACAAAATACTGGCTGGTGTAATGCGGGTGCATGTGACAGGGCTTCTACCAGTGTGGTAGACAGAAGGAGAATAACACCAGCCCCACCTCATGCTCACTTAGCTTGGCTGCTTGGCAGTCTAGCCTGAATTTTAGTAATGCAACTTTGGCCAACACAAACGAGTCCCAGGAGTCTTTGTTCCTCCCTGTGCTGCCTGAGCTGGGATGCAGCAGGGTGAGGTGGTCTCAAAGGCAGAGGTGCTTTTCTCTGGGAACACTGGTGGGTTTCAGTCACTACTATTAACTCTTTCGAGAGTCCTGAGTTTGATGTGTGCATTTTAAACGCATGGTAAAAGTGTATCTTCACAGACTGGAACCTTGTATTTGCCTCCAGTCCGTAACCCTGCTATGCTGTGCAGTAAAGTGTGCCACCTAACATCTACAGAAGAGCTCAATCCAGCTGCCTTGCTGTTGTTAACTTGTAGTAACTTCCTTTATGCTAGGACCAAAGGCACAGCTGATGCTAAGGTATCCAGATGGAAAGAGGGAACAAATTTCACTGCCTGAACAAGCTAAACTTCTGGTGAGTGGAGCTAATCGGAATCCTTGTTTGAGTACAGGAGAGCTGAAACTGGCTAATTTATTTTCCTGTGGTGGCACTATTGAAATCGGATCTAGTGACAGTGATATGTCCATGGAGTGCTTGCACTGTTACTCTTCTGTGTTTCTTCCCTGTCGTTCCTCTCTTCTCATCAACAGACTCTGCTGGCTCTGTGTGTTTCCATTGCTGCTTGGGTTACGTGTACACTCCTTTGTCTTCCTCAGTCCCAAAACTGCTAGTTTCCATTCTAAAATGGGTTTTGTATTAACTATTAAATTACCATAAAATACTCTCAGCTCACTCATGTTTGGCTGTTTTGTTTTTTTTTTCCCTAAATGGAAAAGTTCAGTCATTACCCTTGGTCAGACAACAATAAAATCAAAGGCGAAACTCATGGTTCCTATTCTCCGTCTCTTTCATTGTACTTCCACATTCCCTCTGAGCATGGATGACAGAACAGCCTTTGGAGGAAGTTCTCCCAAAACATGTTTATTGTAATATTATTTAATTACTGTGCTTCAGGTGTGCATCTCAACTGTGCTTTGGACTTGTTTCTCTTGGAGAAGTTGTGGATGGCATTTCCGTCAAAGTTTTGCAGGTGCTTATCCGGGAGCAGTGTGTAAAGAGGTCACTGTGCTCCTGTTAGCTGTGAGTTTTCATGCCAGAGTGTCCAGTTAAGCTCATTTTGATGTAATCAACCTCAAAGCTCTGCATTGGAGTCTTAGGGAAGGCAAAACCCACACCTCTTCCGAAGGCTCTTGTGCAGATTTAGCAGAAAAGTGTCACATCGCTTACAGAAAATGAGACTATAACCTAGTCTGCAGCACTCTAGAAATGTCTTAAGCTCATATTTTCATCCTAAACTCTTTTGCTTGGAAAAAAAAAAAAGATCCTTTTGTTATACCATCAGTTCTCTCAAAACTAGGATGTAGACTGCCTGCACGTGGAGTCCTGGGGCTGAAATGTAAAGACTGAGCAGCACTGGCAGGGTATCACTCTTACTGGAGGAAACGGCTTTACTTTCAAATCTTTTTCCAGCTACTCTTTTATATCTTAACTGCAGTTTGAAAGCAGTCTGTTGCATGTATTATTAAACATGTAGCGCTTTTGAATACTTATTTAGGTGACGCGTAGGTGTCATCCTGATATTCCTAATAAATCTGCCTTCTGATTTGACTCCTTTTATGGACTGCAGTAGTTAAAGGAAGTTGATCTCAGCATGTGATTTCCTTTACTGCCTCCTCTCTACAGTCAGCAGAGGAATTTAGGTGAGTCAAGATTTGCGGGTAAAGATATCTTTTTATTGTAAAGCTAAACAGGCGGCTTTTGTGCTCGTGTGGTTCTTTAAAGCCATTTCAGTCAGATCAAGATTGAGTCTCAGATGGTTCTTTGTGTCACTTCCATGCTGAATTTTTCCAGCCCTTAGTTGCTTCCATCTTAAAGCTATCCAGAAGTATAGAAAGAAATTTCTCAGGAGACAGTTGCAGTTTGGAGGATTTAACTGGTGATATGATACTGCTTTCCTACCAACACTGGCTGTTTTTTAAAACACTTTTTTTTTAGTCATTGCATTGTTATCAATCAAGAGTGGCTTCTTTACACACTGTTATCTCCCGGATGTGGTAATGCTTCCAGTAGAATCATAATCCCAGGAAAATAAAAGGCAGCACTGCCTTTTTTATAGAAGGAATTGCTCATTGCATGCAATCAGGTAAGCTGATTACACTCAGCCCTTGTTTGCATTGCAGACTGCTTGCCTGAATAACGTTTGTTTACCAGGTGTTTTAAGGTGTGTAGGAAAGTTTGCCCTTTAACTAGGAGAGGAGGGAGATGTGGGCAGTAAATTTAACTGAATTTTTCAATACAGTGGTTTGTAAAAGAATTTGGTAGATCCTTGTTGCCTGAAAAGGAAGTCAAACACACTTAACTTGCATTCCTCCTCAGACACAGGCCTTGTAATCTGCAAAGCCTCCCAGAGAACAGTCCAGGTAAAAGAGGAGGTTGGGGCAGCAGTCTCCTCATAGCAAAGGTTTGTGCCTGGATTTTGATGAATTCAGAAGAAATCTCTGTGCAGGTGCTTCCCTGGCTGTTCTGCAGTCGTCAAAACTTGGAAAAGTCCAAGTTGATCCCTAGAGATCGTCTGGTCTTAACCCTCTGGGGAAAGCAGGGCTGTGGATGAGGTTATCCAGGGCCCTCTCAAGCTGAGTCTAGAAAACTTCCAGCAAGGCACATCCCACCACTTCTCTGGGCAGCTTCCTCAAAGTTTAATTTCTCTTGCAGTAAAGAATTTCTTCCTTGTATCCAGATGAAATTTCCCCTGGAGCAACATGTGTTATTGTCTCTTGTTTACCATGCATCTTTGTGAAGGAAATGCCTTTATCTTCTTTATATTGGAACCCTGTGATGACGTTCCTACCAAGCCTTTTCCTTTCTAGGCTGAACAAATCCAAGTCCTTCAACCTTTCTTCAGGTACCGAGGCATGTCCTATACTCCAGTAATTTTGATGGCTCTCCACTAGATCCTCTCCATTGTCCCTCTTGAATGCAGAGACCAAAACCAAACGCGGTATTCCAAGTGTGGCCCAGCAAAGTGGCATACTCACATTCCTTGACTTGCTGACAATACTCTTGATGATGCAGCTCAGGTTTCCTGTTGCTGCTGCAGGGGTGCACTGCAGACACAGCTTGAGCTTTCTTGATCAGTTTTGACAATGTCTCCATGTTTTTTTCCACTGTGACAAGCAGCAGGCTTTGAAGACACAGTTTGGCAGTTGGGTGCCTCAGTCCCTTGCAGAAGGAGCCCCCTCCACCTGCATGCACTGTTTCTCTCTGCTGGTTTTGACCTGCAGAGTAGGACCAGTGGGTTCAGTTGTGTCTTCAGTGGAACTTGTTTGTCCTACCCATTTATTGCCAAGACTTTTTTATTCTTTTTTTTCAACTGCTGTGTTCTTTTTTATTTTCCAAATGAAAGGAGAGCTGCTGTTTTGCTGCCACAGGTCTTCAGGTTGCCTGATCTTGCAAGTTACTGTCCCTCCCGTGTTTGTGTCTTGCTTCTGGTCATCTGGTTTTCTATCTGCGCCCCAAGGTCTCTCTTCTTGCCCTTGAAGCGTTACTGCCAGCAACCTACTGCTTCCCTGCTCATCTGCCCTGATGCAGCAGAACATGCTCACCTCTTCCTGAAGCTCCTAGACCTCATACTCCATCTACATTGATGCCCCAGAAACATTAGGAAGAGTGCTGTGGGCTGCTGTGGGAGACCGTGTCCTGTGTCATGACTGACAGCTCTCCTGCCAAAACGCAGACACTGCAGTGAGCAGCCACCCAAGTGATCTCCTGAGCCTCTTGCCTCTAACTGCCAAGTGCTTGTTTGCAACCTCTTTCTTTTCTGTGTGCTGGGTTGCTGTGGTCCTGAAGTAGCAGCTAAATAGCAAGGGGAAGATTGTGGAATAATTAGTACATGTAGAAGCTTAATACTGCTACTTTCCCTCCTCACACTTCGTTTATTGGCATAAGTTGCCCACCAAAACTGTGCGAACAGTATTGTTGGGACCCCTTTATTTTTTCATGCTTTCTGTTTTATTGCATACTAATTGTCTCTTTTTCCACTCTTTAAAAACCTACAACTTTCCATTCTGCCCACCTCTTACTCCGTTACCACATCCCCTACTGCTCTGCCAGTCTCTATTTCTCTACCCCTGCCTATTTTGTGCTTTCTGCTGTCATCTGCTATGTTTCTGGATGAACTTGGGAAATCTCTATTAGCTCTTCCTGATGCATCTTGGATGGTGAGGCTGATACCCCTTCATCCCAATGCCCTCTGTATCCTGCCCCAATTGCTATTGTAGGCAGAGAAGTCAAAGAACCGAAAAGAGCTTTAAAAACCACAACAAAACACTCCCCACACCTCATGCTTCTTGAAGGCAGGAAAAAAATTATTTAAAATACTACCTTTATTTTTGCTACCTCACAGAAATGCTTCTTTGGTGGCTTTTAGGTTTAAGTGTAAGGGTAATGTCTGATAAGCAAGTAAGGGGGCTTCTTTTTTGGGACGCTCAAGGATTTGTTTTGTTTTCAAATCTTATTTTACTGTGACCTGAATGAAATGTGGAATTCAGCTTGCTTGAATTAATGTTCCATTATGTATGCCTTCCTTCTGTTGAAATAGTGAGGTAAGGGATCACTTGGTGATTAGTTTTTATGATGATTCGTACCATGTGCGTGCCAAATTAGGTAACTAGATATAGAGGGTCCGTACTATATGCAAAATTTTGAAATTTCCTTTATGATTATAAACTTCATTTTTTTTAAAGGAAAATGGTTTTGGTTGGTTTTGTTTTGGTTTGTTTTTTTTTTACATTCTTTCATGTTGTTTCGAATTATATGACACTTCTTTGCTTTTCTTTCTCTCCAGGCTCTTGTGAAACATGTTCAGTCCAAAGGATACCCCAATGAACGCTTTGAACTTCTCACCAACTTCCCTCGAAGGAAACTCTCCCACCTGGACTATGAGATCACATTACAGGAGGCAGGCCTGTGTCCTCAAGAGACTGTCTTTGTGCAGGAAAGGAATTAGCACCGTGGCCTGAGTTCTCCCAGCCTTTCTCTCCTCTTTGCCTGGGACGTCAACTCGTTAAATATGCAGTTGAGGGTCATAGGATTGCAGTGCTGAAATCAGGCAGGCAGCTGGCTGGCCCTTCTCTCTCTTCTTCCCTTCTCCTGCTCTAGTGACCAAATGAGAGTGTTCAGAGTTTATTTTCTTCCTCAGCTTGGGCCCTGCGGAGAGCACTGGGAAGAACATCTTTCCTTTGTTTTCATGGAATGAAGTATCCAGTATGCTGGGGCTTGGAGTGGCCATAAGACACATATCCTTCTCGCTGCTATTCTTAAATCTGTTTTGTTTAATTTATTTTGTGTGTGATAAGGCACTGAGTAATCTCTCTGTAAAGAGAGAGTGTAATCTTCAGTAGTCTTTGTTTTGATTCTCTGCATGAAAGGTCTCCATTAACCTTAGAGCCTTCTCAAAGGTTCACTTGTCTGGCTCTCTGCAAAAACTTGGTAAGGAGTTGGGTTGAACTGTGGTGAGATACTTGGCCCCCATCTAATTTCAAAGCTTCTAGATTGCATCCATGTTTTTCTCTTGCTTTAAATGCTGCCAGTGGACGTAGGAAAAAATCCAGCCAACCAAGGGAAAAACCAAACCAGGGGTTGACTGCTTGACCCAGAGGGAAAGCTGCCAATGACTCCAGGGTTAGAAGTAGGTGGGGTTTCCATTTGTTCTCTTCCCAACATCCCCCAAGTGTCTACTTTTTATTTGCTCTCAGGATTTTGCAAATGATGATAGAAGGTGTCAGGATACTTCGAAGATCCTGGATTCTCTGGAAAGCACCTGGCATAAAAAACTTGACAGTTAGCTGGCTTTTTTTCTTTGCATGCTGTTTTGGTTTGTTTTCCCCAGGAATGACTAGATTTGCAGGGATTTTAGGCACTTAAATTGAGCAGGACAGCAAGTCCTGCGCAGGTTTTCTTTTATTATATAAAAACAGCCTTGTCAAACTGTGGAATGAATTTACTGCTTTATAAAAGACTTCCCAGCCTGGTGGCTTGAATGCTCTAGGCTGCTTTTTATTCTATTTTCATGTTCATCTACTGTTACATCTAAATCTGGAAGGCTGTTTGGAAAGCTACTCCTTTATTTAGGCTCTCTTGTCAGCTCTGGAAGCTGGCACCAGAAGTCACACAGGCATATCCTGTTCGTACACAGGGCCATGAAGAATGCCCTGATTTTCCAGTGTCTTCTCTAGATACTGAGCTGTTAATCGGTTGGTGTTGCAGTAGGTATTACAGTGAGATAAAAGTTAACTGTCCTCAAGGTGGATGTTGAATTTGTGTATTTACAGCTAAGAACTGTTTAGCGTGCTCTTCATCGGTGAGGAAGAAGGTGTGTGAGAGGTACCATAACTGCTGGGTTTTTTCTGCAACTGTCAGATGATTGTACTTGTTAAAGAAAGAAACTTTAGTGGTCAGAGAATTACCGCGGACTAAAACTTTTCAAGATGTTTTGCCTTTAAATTCCTGCTAGCCTGAATACTTCAGAGTCTTTAAATGTAGGAAATCACAGAAAATATCTTGCATTCCCCATGATCGTTTTAGCTCACAACTGCCTTCTGCTCATAATGGAGGTTTTACAGGTAATCACAGAGTTGCATAAATTGATTTCCCTTCCACCACAAAACCTCTCTTGCGTTCTACCGCAAGATACGTTCCCAGGAGAGCGAAATCTGATCCCAGTTTCCTGATCCACGGTTGAGAGGTGAATTTTTGTTTGTAAAGAGATGCTATCATGGAGGCCGATTGCCAGCGTTTGAAGGTGAATTGCAAGGGCAGAACTCGCTCTGACCTTTGTTGCCTTGAAACTCATTACCTCTCCTGTGGTTAGCCACAGGAAAATGAAGGCAGGCTGCCAGCAGGACGCGGTACCCAGCCGGTGCGTGGATAGTCTTTTTGAGTCCCTCAGGCAGGCTGGGATGGGAACACGTTGACCTTTCCTGCTCTCCTGCCTACTGCTGCCAGACTAAGTCAGGGAACCTTTGTGGGTCTGGTGATTCCTCTTTGGAGTTTTTGCCGGTTGGCTGCGTTTGCTGATGGAGGACCAGCTCATTTTGACAGGCCTGGGGTTGTATCTGCTCTCGAAACATTGTTCACGTCAACTTTTCTAGCAGTGAAGTGAAACATAGGGAATGGTCTCTGCCTTCGCAGTCCTAGGTCTGTTTTATTGGTGGCTTCTCATCTTCCCCCTGCCCATCCCTGGTCGTACTCGTGTATGTGGGGCTAGGCTGTGATATGTTGAAGCAATCTGGGTTCATCAGCTTTCCGTGGCTTTTGTAATGGCAAGAGCAGCTCAGTTCCCTCTCCCGTGAGGAAGCAAACGTTGCACTTGCCTGCTGCAAGCTGATTTTTAAACCATCAAGAAACGTGCCTCTTGAGCATGGTGGATAGCTTTGCCTGCTGGCGTGGTGGAAGCAGGAATGCTTATGCTCTCACTTGATTTTTTTCTTTCTTTAAGTTTTATTTAGAAAAATACTAATGTAACAGGGAAAGAAGACTCTGAAGTTGAAACTATACATTGAAAATGGGATTTTTCTGCCTTCTCACGGTTTCTAGTAGTTTGTTCTGTTCCAGGAAATGATGAGCTTGTTCTTTTGTTTCTATGGCACAGTGTAGTTTTTTTTCTTTCAGTTTTCTTTTGCTTTGGTTTGTGAGCAGGAGACAGAGAACAAAGATTTTAAGGAATATGTATCCCTGCATGTGGCTCCTCTCTACCTTCATCCCTGTCCCTTCTTTCTCTCTTCTTCCCAACCCAAATAAAAACAGTCTTGCGGGACATGTGTCAATCAGCTGTGCTGTGGTGGCTGAAAGCTGTTAAGAAACAGCACCAGTCAGGATACAACCTCTTCAGATCTTCATTCATGCTGCAGACCCTTGAAGTTCAGTACTTTGCTGTCCCGAGGAATGTGACTCAACAACTTGTAGCAGGGAAGGTGTAAGCTGGTTGGGCTCTGGTTGTAAAGAGCCTTTGTCACAATGACTTCTAGGTCTTAAATGTAAAGTTCAAATTGTGTTTGAGAAGGCTGGAAAAAATGCCTTAAATCCAATTGCAAAATAAGATGTTGAAATATGAAGGACAAAGGAAAAATTATCCTTCAAAGGCTGTGGTTTGTGGCTTCCTATGCGTGTTGCTTCACCATAATTTGTACGTTGTGTTGCAAGGACTGCTGTGAGTTTGGAGGAGCAGAAGTGCATGTAGACAGTGGAAGTCTTTCCATTATTGGGTAGAGAACTAAACAGAACTATTGTGTTTCAAGCTGTAGCTTCTTGCTGCTTGTGGAGAAGTTTCCTTTGCATGTGCTCTTCACCTAACAACGCTTTCTTTGTTGTGACGTTTAATGTCTGATTGCAGCTTATGGTCGCAGTCACAACCAGTATTCAGAGACAGAAGGCAAAATGAGCTCTGGCTTTCCTTGCCGGGTGCTGTTGACATGTTTACTGTTGTCCTCACACTTGTGATCCTTCAGAGGCCCAGAGAAAGCTTTCAGGTCTTCTGATGATACCACGCTGGTCAAGCTGATTGACCAACTTCCACCTCACAGCATTCCCTACTGACAGCAAAAGGGCAGATAAAGACTGTGCCAAACATTTCTGGCCATACTTGCATTATTTTCCTTAGGCTTTGAATTGAGGTCGGTGGTTTTTACCTTTCTGATGTCCAGGGACTGAAGTACATTGCACTTTCTGATAAATCAGATGAGAACATCAGTAGTTAAAGAACGTGCGGGTATGTGCACAACAGCCTTGTAAAATATAGTTGTCTATAAAAAGGCGCCCAAAGGTACCATTGTTCCTAAGTACATTTAAACAGCAGTTTTTGCGTTGGCTTCCTGTCCAGAGCTCGCTAGATCTGCTGCCTTCCTTTTAGAGGAGAATAACGCCTCTTGTCTACAAAGCACATCTGTTGTTTGCTGCTGCGAGCAGCTTGTGTTTCACGTGGTCCACTTGGATAGACTACCAAATGTATGTTCTCATCTGCAGCAGCCCATACCAGCTTGCACTTTTACCCTTGCAGAACCTGGCAGCTGTTTGTAGTAGGTGTTTTAAAGCACACGCTGCTGAGGACTTCTTAGAGAACTTCATGCAATGGTGGGCTTTGCTGTTTGGCACACCTTCAGACCGCTGAAAACTTTGTCATTTAAGTATTCCTGAGTTCTTAAGTGGAAAAATGTCTTCAGAGAACTAGAAAGAAGAGTCGGCATCCTCAAAAACTAAAGGTTTCTTCTCTGGAAGAATGGAGGTCTCTGAACACAGGTGCCCTGGAGCAGAGGGCACGAGGGTTTGCAGCTTGTGTGGGCAGCTAATGACAGCCAGATTGGAACGCTCCTCGCCTCAGGGAGGAGCTGGGATGCAGAATCCTGGCGCTTTGAGTCAGTTCTTGCTGGAGCACTGAGCGTGTTTGCAGGGATTGGAGAGCAACAAGGGCTAAACTAAAAGCAATTTATTTGAGGGGGGGTGCAAGGCATCACTTGGGCTTCATTTCATCAGGTGCCAAACACTGCAGAGATGCATAAAATGTGGTGCTTGTGGGTTTGTTTTCTAAACCTCATCAAGAAACTGATAACATGGAGAGCTGTGCGGGAATGTTTGTGTGGAGGGCAAGAGGCACTTCAGGAAATTACCACTTAATTTTTATCCCTTGGATTTTAATAAATGTCACTATTTTCTTCTTATTTCATCCCTTTTTAATCAAGTTAATAAAAAATAGGTAGTCCTGCATTCCAAGAGGAGAGGGAGTAGAGATGTGCTTTAGATGGGTGAAGTGCAGAGTCTCAGTCCCATGAAGACTGGGTGTGCCTTGATGAGCTGTCGTAGATTTGAATGCAGCCGGTCCTTTCCCCCACCTTTTCTATTTATTTAACAGAATTTATCGGCTCTAAAATAGAAATGTTTTAAAGGCAAAACAAAACTAGTGTTTTGAGCCCTGTATTGGTCATCTTCCTTGTTGGAAACACACGCAGTCACATGGTTGGAGTTATCGGAACACTTTTAATGACCGGCTGTTGAGGTCTGTTGGTTGAGGTTCTGCAAAGACAGTCTTGCCGAGGTTTTCTCTGTCTCAGCCCAAGATCTTACCACAGTTTGGTTCTCCTCTGCTACCTGCTCCCAAACCAGTGAGGTTAATGGATATCCTTCCTGTGATGTTGTACAGGACGACCTTTATTCCAGTCTCCTCTTGTCTGTGAGATGTTTAGTGTCTGTCCACTCCCGATAAATATAGCCATATGTATATACGTGTACACACACGCGTGTTTTTAACAGGAGAACGGGGCACGTCACATCAGTGCCTCAGCTTGCCTCAGTCTTCTCTTCGGTCGTTTTACGTGGGTGCGTTACGAATGATCGCAGACGTTTGGGATTTGGTCACTTGTCTTTACTGTTGAGTGTCTGCAGTACAGAGAAAAGTCATTTTGTAACTGCTCGTTAAATGATGCCGAGATTTTGAAGGTGTAGAAGGGTAGATAGTACATGAAGCAGGGCGACGAGGTGCTATTTTATAGAACAGATGTATAGGAAGAACATCTGGGTACAACTCAACTCAGAGCCGTGGTGCCTCGTCAGAGGCGCCAGACTATAGGGTAGATGATTTTAAAAAAATGAGGCTGTTTCCTCTAATTGGTGAATTTACGGTTTCAAAATGATGACTTGGCCTGTCAGTTTTTATGGTAGTCACTTTCTTCTTCAGTGATGGCGACTTCATGTGGGAGGAGGGAGAGGATTGATTGGGAAGATTTCAGCTCATTGTGCTGGGAGGGACCAAACTCAAGGAAACCTCTGATCTATATACACAACTGCTGCATTTTTTTATAAATATATGTAAATGTCCTATTGTAATATTTGATCCTGGAAATAAAACAAACTGTTTTCAGTAGCTTTCTTCATCTCTTGGTGTGCTGGTTTGGGTCTGTTGTTGTTGTTGTTTTAGTTCTCATGGAAGTCTGTCCGTGCGTTCCACGGAGAGGTTCTGAGTTTTTCCTTAGGGCTACTGAGGTAGAAGGAAAGAAAATTGAGCTGAGTTCCCTGTGTGTATATCTGAATTTTTCAGTAAAATTGTCAGGTTAGGTGCTTTTCGTTTTCCTTTGCCTCCTGGTCTGTGAATCTCGACTTGGCAGGATAGGCCCAGGTGCCATAACTTCTGCTGAACCTTTGGCAGGTTTACGATTCTCCTGTCTTGGCTGCAGCAGCTTTCATTGTGAAAACTTTTCATTTTCATTTCATCATGACTCTCATCAAAAAATAAGTAGCAGAAGCTGCAGCTCAGCTGAAGAAGTCCAAACGTGTGTTATTTAAGATCCTAGCTCCAGGCCTGTCCAGCCAGCAAAGGGCTTGCCTGGATTTGAAGCCCATTTGCAATATCGTGTCTGATAATAAATAGAAGCAAGTAGCTGACTTCAGTAGAGAGCATCTGGTTCCTGCTGATGGGACTGCTGATGACAGCGAGCTGCTTGCTTAGCCCAGGAAAGCTTCAGTCCATTCTAGAAGTTACAAAACCTTGAACGGAGACAAACTTTTGGTACTTTGATAGGAAAAATACCCTTAGGAAAGTGAGTAAGAAGAGGCAGGGCTAGGATTTTCCATCCTTCCCAATGGAAGAGCAGAGAAAATGTGACTTTCTGTTCTGAACTGTCAATGTCTCCCTGGTACAGGTGTTGTCAAGACGGAGCCTCTGATTTCTGCGTTGTCTTGTAATGGCCTCACATGAAATGCTGATGAGCAGAGTCCCTTCTGGACAAGTACTTACCACATACAGTTTTGAGGGGGAAAAGCTGAAGAACCTGTTCTCGGGTCATCCTCATGTTCCTGACTGTAGGTGGGTCTCCACTGAAACTGAAACAGAAACTTCAGCCACTTCCCCAGTCTTGCCCTGTTTGAACTGCCCAAGAAGTTAGGGTGACCGTGCCAAGAGTCGTGCTAAAACCTTCAACCATTTCCAGCATGCCTTGGAGAGGAGGGCAGATGTGCTTGGCCTGGCTCATCCAAACTCAAAGCATTCTCAAGGGAGGTTATCCAGGTTCTGGGATTAACACCTGTCTGGGAGGCACTGACCCCCAGAGGAGCCCAGGAGAAGGCCATGTCTAGCCACCTTTCATGGGGTCTCTTGGAAGTGACTTTCTCCTTAGTTTTTGGTGTGTGCACTTCTCCTCACTATATGAACTGGACAATTCCGGTGTCTGCGATGAGGACTTGCTTGTGCGCCTCTGAGGGCTGGAAAATAGCCTGATCTCTTCATGCCGCTTAGGAAAATCCCATTCCGACCGAGTCGGAAATACTTTTTCACCACAGTCTGCAGGTCAAGGAACTACAGGATAGACTCAAGCCACCTCTCGGTTGTAATTTATTTATTTTTCCTTTCTGCAGACTCCTTCAAATTTTTAACAGGGTTGGTTTATGTAATCTGAAGTATTAGATCAGGTGGAGTCGTAAGGAAGCTAAAGCTCAAGCCATATTGTCTAGCAGCATCGTGTTGGTATTTCTTCAGTCTGAGTTCTAGCCACAGACTCATGGGGCTTGTCTAAGGGGACCACTGTTGGCCATGAACGTGCCCACACTTGAGTTTGGGGAAGTCTTAGCTGCCTCGTGGCAGAAATAGATACGCAGATGCTACTGAGAGAACGGGGAGACACCACAGAATCATGGTGAGCATCCCCTAGACAGGACTGAGGTGGAAGTTGGTTCCATCTCGCCGATTCAAACTCAACTCTGCCTCTTTGGTTCTCCTTGAGGGCAGATCACCCTTAAAACCCAACCTGCTGTGGAATTTCCACAGCCCCAGAGAAGTCTGGGGAAGAGCAGGGGAGCATGGTTAAGAGAGCAGACACAGTGGTTATTAAAAGCTCATAGACAAGTTCAGAAAGAGCCATGACCTGCAAACCGTGGACCAGAGAGCCCTTGGCGGGATAAAGCAATACAAAACAACCAGGATGGACGCGGCCGGCATCTCTTCAGCTGCCACCCAGTGTCAGAGCAGTTAGCAGGAGGACCTCGTTGAGCCAGAATGGCCTTTGCGTGGGACCACGTTTGGCAGCGCTGTGGCCGGGTGACTTGGCAGCGAATCACTTGCCTGTAATTGCCATGCTGACGCTTTCATGATTGAGTTCTCCTGCGAGGAGAGCTTTGCACCATGCTCACGGTGCTTGGGAAGCTGCGCACGGCTAAAACCGGCCTTCTCTTGCCACTGTTCCAGACTGGGACTGGAGTGGGCATGAGGGGAAGATCCGTGATCTTGGGGAAAAGATTCACCCTGATGCTTCACGCTGAACGGCGTGGGGCTTTCTGTGGGAGATGATTGACCAGATCATGTGTGTGGCAACGTAGGAAGCTCAGATTGCTGTGACGACGGAAAGGGCGCAAGATGAGGTTGCGACACATTTTCTTCCAAACGCTTCCCCTCTTTCTAAATAAAGAGAGGGAAGAAAATGTGGATTATTCTCAGCAGGCCGCTGTCCCGCGTGCTTCGCCTTTGCCGCTGTCTGTTTTTTAGAGACCAGTTTGTCTAATTCGAGAATAAATCGGGGATTTACATGCTGGTGCAGACTCTTAATTTTCCTTTTGGAGGAAACTATGATTATTCAGATAACCTGCTCCTCTCAGCTTTGTTTCTCCTAGAAAAAAGGAATTGGCTGACGTAACCCAGCCTCACCCGGTCATCTTTTTCCCTGTGCCACTCGAGGGCTCCAACTCCAGCTCCTCTTTTTTCCAACAACCAGCGGCGCGCTGCACGTAGAGCAGGTCTTCTGCTCTCAACAGGCCCGTGCTTACTGACTGGAACGCAGGAAAAGCCGCTTTGAAAAGCGTCGGCAGATGCTACTCACGCACTACCCGAGGCAGAGCAAGTTTGGTTAGAAACTGAAAGGTAGCACTCAACTAAGGTTGGACTTGATGACCCTGGAGGTCCTTTCCAACCATAACGATTCTGTGAACTAGTTGCTTTTTTTAATGTACTATGTGAGGGCTCTAAGAGAGCTGCCCTCACGCTTCGTCTCCTGTGGCTGGGCCAGAGAGGGAAGCTCATGTCTCAAGCAGCTAACGTGCCTCAGGTCCTCATGATGAATGCATGAGGCGTTATGAACCTTCTCCAGACTCTCCTGTGAGAAGATTCTTCCTTCCTTTCGCCTGCACAGCCCATGAGCAATTCTCCTCTGTGCTTACGCTGCTGCAACGTTTCTGCCCAATTTTGGCCATCAGAGAGCTTCCCTGTCTCCTGTCCTCAGACGCGGAGGTCATGTGCTGCATGTTGCTGTCCTGGAGCTGCTACTGTCAGACCTTCTCCATGGGGACAGGAAAGGAACTTCCTCACTGCAGCTGACTGCCAGCCATGGGCACCCGGGAAGGACTTTGAGATGCTGGTGTCCAATGACTTGCAATAATTAAAATATCCAGAAATAACCTTTCTCTCAATGTTATCACCAGGGTGTGAGCTACCTGTTAGGGCGGTGGGCTCAGTACCTGGAGGAAAAGCTGGGCCATCTGCAAGGAGGCAAAGGGCAGAAGATAGGGACCAGCTGAGACATGAGAATATTTCTGTAGAAGCTTTTATTAAAATATTGGTGTGCATCCTCCCTCCAGTGGGTACAAATGAGAAGAGACAAACCTGAACTGTTCAGCGTCCGCACACCAAAGCTCTTGCACAATGAGGAAAATAAGGTGAAATGGGATGGAAGAAGCTCTTGGCAGAGGGCATGGACTCATGGTGACAAAACAATAGCGTTTGAAGTGGTCTCCAGAGGAGAAAGCGTTCACCCTACCTAGTCATTGCAGGTCACTCTAGGAGAAACAGCATTTGCTATGGTCAGATTATGGTCAAGGTATTCAGGGCAGATGTGGTAGAAGCCTTAAAATCTGAAGCTGTACATGTTTTGGTGGCCTTGTGGCTTCTGCCATCAAATAGATGGATCAGCTGCAACGCCAGCAGAGCCTGGCTCATTTGAACAGGTCATTCTTCCTTTTGAGCCACTGGCTGTGTGGGAGAGGGCAGGATCATGACTGATGTGGTGGGTGGACCTTAGGGTGAAAGAGGAAGATGTGGAGCACATGCTGGGACATCATAAATAGTCACCCACGGGTGATGCCTCCAGGACAGGGCTCATCCGAGGGGTGGACACTGCTGGCTCCACGAGGCATCACTCCCAGGTAAGTTGGGAAGGCGGGAGGACACGTTCCCTGGGCTTTGCTTGAATCCTCTTGCTTTTGGCCATGGAGATATGCTGGCAGGAAGAGAGTCTTTTGAGTGTCCTAACAGAGGCTGGTTCAGCTGCACGTTCGTTTTACCTCCCCTCTGTAGGGGGGTTTGTCTGTATTGGCTGAGGTAGAAGAAAGCAACTGATGCAAACCTGCTTCTTGCTCAAGGGAAGTGCTGAGGGAACACTAAGCTGTAGAGAGCTCCCTGGGGGAAGGAGACCTCCTGCCTTCCCCGAGAAGGCAGCAGTGGAGGGGAAGGAGAGTCCTTGGAGAGGTTAAGGGGAGACCACAAAAGCCTCTGGCTGGTGAGAGCGGCCCACGCAGTGAGCTCCAGAGGAGCAAGAGCTATTTCTGGCAGGTCCTCCAAACTGAGGAGGTGGGACTCAACCCCGGATGCTCGTGGCTCTGGAGGAACAACCCTACACAATCCCTGCACTGCAGGTGGGACCACAGGGAGGGCAAGAGGCCCTGACTTCCTTATAATTAAGTTGGGGGGATAGAAAGCAGAGGGGAGGAGAAGCTCTAGGATGGGTAGAGCTGGTGCTTCTTGGACCTTGGGCTTCTTGGCTTGCATCCTCTCCATGCAGCAGGGTTTTGCAGCCTTGTTCCTGTGCGTTCAGCCCCCCCTGGGCCCCAGCGGCCTGCCGGAGCTGGCGTGGCTGGTCTCTAGCAGGTCAAAGCCATGCCAAGCCCTGTTCAGCTGGTGCCCCCGGCCTCTGAGGCCACGCAGGGGCTGGACTTGCAGGCTGAGCCCCCCCTCCCCGTTACCGATGCCGTGCATGGGAAGGGGCTGAGGCAGCTCTTCCCACGGACACAACCACAAGGTGCCTGTTAGTTCTGCAAAGCCAGAGCGAGCCTGAAATAAATGAGCCAGCGCAAGAAGCAGCTCGATTCAGGGAGCTTGTGCAAAACGGGTTGCAAGCCACCAGGAAAGAGGAAAATGCGTAAAACCAACCCAAAGCACTGAGCAGAGGAGACCAAGGAGGCTGGGACAACAGCAAACCAAGTTGTTTTCAGCGGTCCCAGAGCAACTGATGGACATCCCCCATCCTGAAGGTACAGAAGAGGGAGAGCTAAGTTTTGACAAGGTGTCACTTGGAGACGAGCAGACACTTTCTAGGTGAACTTAATAAAATGCTGGCGGAGCTGGATGGCTTGCCTGGGGAGAGGTGATCACCTTTGCTTAATTAACTTTAATCAGTTCCAGCATATTCAGAGCTATGATGGGACTAGTGCGCGATGGGGATGGAGTTGCTGTTGGATTTAGTTGGAGACTGATAAGCTTCCACAAGTCCTTGTCCAAGGATTTCGCCCCTTTCCTGGCTCCCTCCTGCTCATCGTAAGCACTCCAAGCCAGAGCGAGCCGTGGTGGTTGCTCTCCTTCCTGCAGTAACGTTTTGGAAGAGCTGACCCCGCGGGTCGTGAAGATTTCAAGGCATGGTGTGGGACCTGCCTCTGTCTTAACCACCCCTGTCCATTTGGCAAAGAAATACGAGCAGGTCTGAAGTTGGTTTTCTCAACCTCAACAAAACTCTTCGGCGGCAGTAGATCAGTACTAACATTTCATTTATCTTTAGTATTTAATTAGTTGGAGTGGAGAAAATAAGATTTCCATTGGAAGTTGCTCTCGAGTAAGGGCAGTGCTGGGGGGGTCGGCTGGGACCCAAAAGCACAAACCAGCAAATTCTCATCCACCCATGGCTGTGAGATGGGCTCAGGGTGGAGGAGCCGTGGGGCACCACGGGGCCAAAGGCAGCCCCTCCTTCTCCTCTTCTTTCTCCCCAGCCCCATGCAGGGTGGCCATGTGTGTGGGGAAGTGCAGCCGGATTGTGGGTCCCTGCCTGCTGGCACTGGGCACGCTCTCTGTGGCAGCCAACATCCTCCTGCTCTTCCCTGGTGGGGCATCGAAGTACCTGGTGGAAGGGCACATCAGCATGCACGCCAAGATCATGCCAGGCATCTGGGGAGGTGGCATCATTGTGAGTACCATGGTTTGCACGGCGTCCTTCCTCACGTGTCTGTGGAGCAAGGATGAAGGGATGGAGCAGGTGGCTCCGCTTTGTCCCTCAGCCCCTTTTTCCTTCCCGCAGGTGCTGGTGGCAGCGACCCACGTCACAGCGGTGGGGTGGCGATGCGCTGGCTGCTCTGACTCTGGCACCCGTTGCAACGTAAGACAGGGCAAGGACCCCCGTGACAAAGCAGTCCCAAGCAGCGTGTGGTGGGTGGGATGTGGCAGGGTGCCACCTCTCCCACAGCACTGTGGTGGGATGTGGTGGGTGGCCCTTCTCCTGTGTTGTGTCGCTATATGTCCCCTTCTCCCATGGCCCTGTGGTGGGGTGTAGCAGGGTGCCCCCTCTCCTGTAGCCCCATGGGGGGACGCTTCATGGTGCCACCTCCCCAGAGGACAGGGCTTCCTGTGCGTGCTGGCATGGGCTCTGTGCCACCACGCTCCGCATGGCAGCTCCCTGATTGTCCCCTCTCCCCGTCTGTCCCTGCTCCCTGATTGAGACAGCACAGTGATGACTCCATCCTCAGCCTTGGCTCCCCAGGGCTGGAGCCCCTTGGGGTGAAGGGGAGAGGAGTTTTGACCCGTTACCAAACTCCACCAACACACACAGCCATGGTTTGGAGCCGGCTTGATTTTCAGTCCCATCTCCCTCCCTGGATGCTGCCCACAGGCTTTCATCTCCGTCGTGCTCTCCAAGCTGGCGCTCCTGGGTGCTGTTGCCTGCTTTGTCCTCTCCGGGATAGGTTTGACCAATGGACCCCTCTGCTTCTACAATGCCTCAGATCATGGCCATGGGCTTGGAACCCGGTGGGGTTACCCCTTCCTGGATGGTGGTGGCCACGAGCCTGATGTCAGGTGAGTCAGTGGGGGTGAGTCACAGGTGTCACCTCATCAGCTTATTGCTAATTAAGTTGGTGTTATTTACGGTGGGTGGAGTGGGTGGGCTTGCCGGTGGTGATGCAAGGCCCTGGTAGCTCAAGAAGTCCTCACCTTCCATGGCTCTGTGCATGGTGCTTCCCATCCCATCACCCTGCTGACCTTGCTCATCCTCGGGATGAAGGACAGGGTGTTGAGGGCAGACCTCTGTGGTGAGAAGCAATGTGAATCCTGACCTGCCGCAGGGCAGCATCTTGCATCTCCTCCCCTCCCTGTCACACAGGACAGAGAACTACCTGTACGATCATCATACCTGGAGCACCTGCCTGGAGCCAGAGGGAGTTGTGGCCTGGAACGTTGTCCTTTTCTCCTTTCTGCTGCTTGTCAGCGCTGCTGAGATGGTGCTGGCCTCCCTCCAGATCCTCAATGGCTGCTTCGGGTGCCTCTGTGGCTTTTGCGATGGGAAGTAGGGACCTGCGATGGTGCCAGGAGACAGGCACTTGGAGGAGGTATCATCCCCTGGTGTCACTTGGCTGGTGGCAAATGCTGTGGCGGGGATACAGCAGGAACTGTGACACCAGCCTGGTGCAAGAGCTCATTGCAAGATGGACAGAGTCCCCCATGGGGAACAGTCACCCCAGCCCTCATGAGATGTCGAAGCAACGTGTGTGGGATCAGTGTGCAAAGGGTGGCCTCCGTGCAGAGCCCTCTGCCCAGGCCATGCTTCTTCCTTCTTCCTGGAGCTGATGTCCCTGGTGCTGGCAGCCGTTTGGGATTGGAAACCAGCCTGGTGAGGGATGGAGGTGAGGACCTGGCTCCTGGCAGTGGCTTCCCCAGCCACCCCTCGTTATCCTCCCCCCACTCGAGTGCAAAACGTGACACGATGGTGTTTGTAGAGAGAAGAGTTGGAGCACTCTACTTTCCGTTAGTCAATCGATTGTACTTAGGGCAGCTTTGCAGGGATGTTTGTTTGTCTCCTGCACAGGGCAGGAGAAGTGAAGGAGACTGGAGGAGCTGAGCTGGGCTCCAGCTTGGATGGAGTCATGCGGGGGGAGGAACAGAGGTGTAGCCCCCCCAGAGTCCACCCATACACCCACCCATGCACGCGGCAAACGTCAGGAGCAGCTGCTCATCCCCACCAGCCCAGAGCCCCCTCCCACCACCCGCTGCTGCACCCACAGGGGCTGTCACGGGCTTCAGCCATCCCCCGTCCCCGTGTCCCCAGCCCCAAAACACTACAGGGACCTGAACCTGCCGGTGCTGGGAGGATGTTTGCCCCCAGACTGATAAGGGTCAGAGGGAAGTAGCAGGGTCCATGGTAGCACTGAAAAAGAAAAGGCAAGCAGCAAGACTAAGCAGTGAGGAGGGCTGAGGGTCACGGTTCAACCCCAGCCCGCGCCTGGGCACCACACAACCCCTCGCTCACTCCTCCTCCCAGCAGGATGGGGCGAGAGAATTGGAAAGGTGAGAAACCTCATGGGTTGAGAAGAGAACAGTTTAATAATGGCAATAAAATAAGGTAATAATAATAAGAACAACAACGTTGTAATGAAAAAGAAAATAACAAAGAGAGAACTAAAACCCGAGAGAACTAAAACCCAAGAAAGACAAGGGATGTAAATGAGAACCGACCGAGGGATGCCCTGAGGAGCAGCGTCCTCTGCCAACCTCCCCCCGGCTTGGTGCATGATGTCCTGTGGTCCGGAATGTCCCTTTGAGCAGTTGGGGTCAGCTGTCCTGGCTGTGGCTGCCCCCAAACTTTTGTGTCCCCTCTCCCCCAAGCCTGGTCACTGGCCAGGTGGGGTGAGGAGCAGAAAGGCCTTGACCCTGTGTAAGCCCTGCTCGGCCAGAACGAAAACATCTCTGCATCAACGGAGATCAAACATCGACGCAGTGTCCAGCACAAACCTAATGAGCTACTGGGAAGGAAATTAACTCTGCCCCAGCCAAAACCAGCACAACAATTTTGGAGAGACCCTTGAGAAAAAGAGGAATTGGCTCGAACGGGATCGTTAAAAAGGAACAATTTTAAAAAAAAAGTTAGGACTGGGAGGAAAACCCTTGGAGCGTGGTGGTAGTAGCAGGTATGGTGCAGCTGACCTGGCACACGCAGGTGCCATGAGGTGCCCTGGCTGCCTTCTCCTCTGCGTTGGTGCTGCTGTTCCCCCATCATGTAGGTCATGGTGTGGCTCATGTGCCATGTGAGCCTGGGGCTGGGCTGGTGGCACAAGCCTCCGTGTTCAGCCAACTATAGAATTAAAAAAATAGCACTAAAAATGAGACAGAACCCAGTCTGGGGATGGCAGCGCGTGCCTTCTGTGTGACGTCAGCAGTGCTGGCCGGTGGCAGGACCCCAGGCTGTGAACATCCCTGGGCTCTGGCTTGGTGGCCCAGGATCTGGTGCTGGAGGACCAGAGGGAGCTGCCCTGGGAGGCACTAGGAGACAAGGCAGCCCCTTCGCCCCCACTTCCTGCGCCGTGGGGGGCCACTGTCCTGCCGGTGAGCAGTGGCTGTCAGGGGGATGTTCTGGAGCACATCATGAAGCGTGAACATGCTGAAGGAGATCTGCTCATAGGGCGACTGTGTCCCGTTCTCATAGAGGCAGGCAAAAGCTATGGCTGGGCCACCAGCGATGGAGGCCTCGTTGTAGGGCAGCTCCATGTAAGCCAGGTCCGAGTAAGCACTTGGGCCCTCGTAGATGACCCACGGCTCAGTCCAGCTCTCCACATCCCTGGGAAAGGTGCTCAGGTGAACCCCCATGTTGACCCGTGACATAGAACTGGTGGGGTGGGAGTAAAGGATCCACGTTGGTGCTTGGAAGAAGGGAGGAGGGCTGGAGATCACTGCAGGGTCCTTTTGGAGGAAGGTGATGCCATGGCCATGATGCCCTGGGGTAGGACAGCTCTCCTTGGGTTCAGCTGGCTCATGGTGGCTGCTGGCAGGCAGCTCATCATCTGCTGCCTGCTGGGCAGGCAGGGACCGAAGCCCCGGGAGCATCCCAGAGAGCAGCCGGCGAGCTGAGCCCTGGAGGGACATCGCAGGGGCCCGGGGGTTGGCAGGGACATAAACCAACGGTGCAGGGAAGCCAATGACGCTGCCATGGCAGCCATGGGGGGGCTCGACCAGCCGCTGGACCAGCTGCCCCCCATGAAAGATGGCCCCGTCATCTGTGCTGAGTGCCTGGACCCTGTAGCCCAAGGGGCTGCGGGCATTGCAGTAGAGGACATTAGAACCGTCCTCCTCGTCCACTGAGACCAGCTGGCACTCGCCCGTCTGCAGGTTGGGGATGAATTCCCCAAAGCGCCAGCCTCGGCCATGGTCATCGCTGTAGAAAGCAAAAGAGTGAGGGGTGGTCTTGCAGAGCTGCCCGAAGCACTCCTTGCAGTCAATGTGGTAGCTGTAGGCGGGCACCAGGAGCCGGCCAGACCGCAGCTGGATCCCGTGCCCAGGGCCCAGCGCGAACGTCGCCCAGTCTGGGGAGCGGAGATGAGAGGGGCATGAAGCGTGGCCTCCGTGGTGCCCCTGCCATGCCCTACATGGAACGTTCTCCAACAGTTCCCTCCCCCCAGCCTAGCCAAACAAGGTGCCCATTGCTGCCTGGTTGTCCTCACACATAGCTATGGGGCCTCTCCATCTTCTCTCCCCTCCATGTAAGTGATACAGAGATACTCCCTCCATCCCCTCTCCCCTCTGCTTGAGGTCCTCTTCCACCCCATTTCTTTGCTGCTTGTGGGCTTCCAACCCTAAGGCCACCTCCAGCCACATCACAGGTGGCTCCAGGAGGCCAAAACCCACGGTCACCCTCCTGCTGGCTGCCACCCTCCCTCCTTGCCCAGCTCTGATGGGCTACCTTTGATGGCCCTGCCAATGACCTGCTGCGTCAGGTCCGTGGCTGTGCTCCAGCTCAAGCCTTGGTCAGTGCTGGTGACACAGCAGAGGCGGGTGACATTTTGGCCAGTGACGATCTGGTAGGCTTCTGGTGTCCTGCCCAGCACCGTGATGAAGAAAAGGAAGAGGGTGCCAGTGAACTCATCGTAGAGCGGGCAGGGGTTCATCGACCGGTGATGCTGCAGCGTCGCTGTCTCCAGCACACGCATGTCTTCCCACTGCGCAGGGAGGAGGAGGAGAGGATGGAGAGGGGTGAGGACCACCCCACATCACCTGACCCAACCTCCCATCCCCATGCAGGTGCCTCCAGGAGCTCACCTGTGCTAGACACAAGTGATGGAGAACAATCACCCAGCTGTCCCTGTGCCCCCAGCCCAGTGTGTCCCCCCAGCCCCAGGTGCATCCCCTTGTCCCACCTCCACGTAGCTCCCGTAGATGGTGCCACGGCGCAGCACCAGCAGGTTGGCGTGGGCATCGTCAACGCTCAGCCGCTCCTCCGCAAAAGCCAGCAGCTTGGCCACGCAGGGCAGGTAGAGGAGGGCAGGCACACGGTACGTGACACCGTTAGACTCCTTCTCGAAGAGCACGGTCCGGGCGGGGAAGTGCCGGGAGCTCATGGTGTCTGTGGCAGAAAAGATGGAGCTCCACCCTGGTAGGCTGATGAAGAGGGTGTGGAACTGGCTGCTGGCGTGTGGACTGGGCGCTGGGTTGTCCTCAGAGAAGTTTTGGGGGGACTTGGGGAACCTCCAGGAGCACAGGCTGGACGTCAGGTCACTATGGGCAGGGTTGAGGTTGAGAAGGGCTGACCATGTGCTGCTGCAGTGGCAAGTCACTGCTGCTCAAAGGTGGGACAGGATTTTGGGTGACACCAAAGGGGCTGACCTGGGCTACTCTGAAATACAATTAAAGAAAATTAAATTGATCTGCAAGATGCTCTTCAAAACGGGTTTCTGGAAGTTGAGGGTAGTCCGCAAAGGGCAGGCTGAGACCTGTGGTTCCCCACTCCCATTGTCGCAGAAGCGTTCTGTTTGGAAGGGACCTTTAAGATCAAGTCCAGCCATTAACCCAGCACTACCAGGTCACCACTAAACCATGTCCTAACTACCACATCTACACATTTTCTAAATACCTCCATGGATGGTGATTCCACCACTTCCCTGGGCAGCCTGTTCCAGGGCTTTACAACCCTTTCTGTGAATAAATTTTTCCTAATGTCCAACCTGAACCTCCCCTGGCACAACCTGAGGCCATTTCCTCCTGTCCTATCTCTTGCTACTTGGGAGAACAGACCGATCCCCACCTCACTACAACCTCCTTTCAGGCAGTTCGAGTGAGGTCTCCCCTGAGCCTCCTCCAGGCTAAACAACCCCCGTTCCCTCAGCTGCTCCTCATAAGACTTGTCCTCAAGACCCTTCAGCAGCTTCATTGGAGCATGTCCAACGAGCAAAGCAGCTGTTGAAGGGTCTAGAGAAGAAGGTCAAACAGGTGCTGGGTGGGAAGAGCCCGTCTTCGCATGACCAAGACCCCGGGATCAGCCCAGGCTCCTTGTGATGGGGTCAAGGAGCATTTCTGGTGCCTCCAGCACAGAGGACCTAACCAGCTCCTCGTTTCCCCCTCCCTGCGGGGGACACCTGGGGTGCACAGCACCAACCATGAGGGCCCCGGCCAGGCTGTCCCCGTGTCAGCGGGGTGCGGGTGCTCCCTGAGAGCCTTTCCTTTGGGGACAGCAGGAGCACTGCTGCAGACAGCTGTCCCCACGTTCCGTGTCCTAGGTTATGACCGCAGGAGACACGCATCCCACTCGGGGGTGAAGTCAGAGGAGCTGAGGGCAACTTTCACCCGAGTTTTAATGAGGAGCTTTTGCTGATCAAACACACCCCAGAGAAAGCGAAGGAACTCACCTGGGGGTGTCCCCTCCGTCCCTCGCCCCCGCCACAGGGTAACACCAGCTCCAGCAGCCAGCAGCTTTCTGCAGAATCCGTCACCTCACTGCTTCGCTGCCACCCTCCCCTTCTGGGGTCCCCCCGCTGACGGGTCACGGGGCTCTCGCCGCGCGGTGACTGGAAAAAGCCCTGAGTCAGCAGCTCAGCAGTGGCAGACGCAGCACAGAGGCACCGTTACCAGCGGGGCAGAGCCAGGGGCCCGCGGCCACTGACCCACCTTGCCTGGACCCCCCAGAAGAGAATGCAAAGGGAGCTGGGGGGGATTGCATCTCCTGCCTCAGCTTCCCTCCTACTGCAGGCTGGGAGAGGCCCAACCTCCCTGCCCAGATGCTGCAACCATTCTCCATGGTCCATGTGGGCTGGGGTCTGGAAGGTCCCAGCCTTCCCAGGACCCCCACCCAGCCACAGGTCAGCTGTTAAGAAATCATTTTTATCCTTATATTCCATCCCCAGCATCAGCTCAGCTAAAAGGCCTGGACCAAACTCATACGGCAAGTCACGGATCAGAAGGTCCAAGGTGAAAGCTCAGGCTGAGGCTGCAGAACAGGCTGGGAAAGGCCCCGGGGGTTGCCCGGGCTGAGCACATGTGGCTGCTGGCTCCTCACAAACACCCCTTAAGCCTGGTTAATCTTACCTAGGGTTGGTGGAGCAGAAAACCAGGAAGGTGCCGTTAACCTTCTGTTGCTCCTGTTGTAGAACACACAGGATGTGGAGGAGCACAGGCCACACTGCGGGAGGTTAACCCTTGCCTCAGCTGCCTTCCCTGTCTACCATCTGCCAGGTTTAGAAGTAGCTGAGGAAAATCCCAGCTTTGCTCCTCACCTCGCTCCCCTCTGACAGCATCCCTCCTGCCCCCCGGGCTGAGCTGCTGCCCAGCCAGCTTCACCTCCAAGGGATTCCAGACCCATCATCTCTGTCGTGCGATCTGGGTCCTTGCTGCCACCTCGACTGGCCCAAGTGGGAGGAGACGCTGACTAAGCTTTGAAATATTGCTCCATCCGTGATGGTGGGTGCACTGGAAACTGGCAATGGGCAATCATTAACGATGGTGACGCCGAAGCTGGTGGGCTTGGTGCTGCCACCCTTCTGACGAACCTCCCCAGCACTAGCAGGCAGCTGGCTAAGTAGCAAAGACATCTCAGATGGGTTCAATTACCTCCTTCAATAACGAGGTCATGCCCTAAACAAGCAGCATCCATGCCTCCCTCCGTCCTCTCCTAATCCGTGTTGGATAGTTCGGCCAACAAAGCAAGTGGGGAGCTCGGTAAAGCCTCTGCCGATCAAGGGCTTTGGGGATGCTGAGCCCAAGGGCCCGAGGACCCTCACCCAGGGAGAGCAGTGAAACCACAACACAGGCCCTCTCAGAGGAGTGCCAGGTTGTCCCAAGTGGCGCAGAGGAGCCCGCATCTCATGACACATGAGAGGGACATCTCATGCACCACTGGGGAAAGGCTGTGAGCCATCACACCCAGCTCAGGACTCCCACATGGAACACTGCCTCACCACCATATGGTGGTTAGATGTCACTGAGCATGGACGCTGCTGGATGGAAGACCCCTCATGGTGCTCTCCTCATTTCCTTTCCCCTCCCTTTTTTTTTCCCTACACACCGAAAACCAGGACTTGCCCAGGTGAGCTGTGATCAGCCCGCACATAATAACGGCTATTAAATAAAGCAAACAAAAGAAAGCCTGTGATTAACGATTAAGAGGCAAGAACGTCTAAGCCAGCTGAAAGCCTGCCCAGCGCTCGGCAGCACCAGGCTGCTCCTCCTGCCTGGGAGCCACGGGGAGGGATCACACGGGCTCTGACCCCAAAAAGTGACCCACCACCAGCTTGGTGACCCCAAACAAAGTCCCCCCTGCCCCCGTTTTTCCCTCATATGTAAGAGTCCTGTGGGCCAGTCACATGCCAGAAAAGGGGTGATGCAAAGCAGTGGGAAACCACGGTGGGCCGTTGTGTGCCTTAGTTGGGAGCTGGGGGCTGCATCTTCTCCTGGAAACTGGTCCACTGCGAGGGCAAGCCTAACTTCTTCCTCTTCTTGTGCGGGTGTTGAAGAGCGTAAAGATAGGATGTGTACTGGAGCTCTGGCATAACCATTTTCTGGCAAGTTCTCAGGGTCCTGTTGTCTAAGTCTTGTTTGAGGTTGTACCCAAGGATATTTGCAGCCCCTGACTGGAAAGGCAGGAGAGCTTTGTTCTTGATGTGATCCTTCACCACTGCCTCTTGGTCCGAGAGACACGTCTCCATGAGCTCCCTCTGTCTTGTCCGCAGATGATTCACCTCCTTCTCCAGCTCCTCGAGTCCTATGGTCTCCTCAATTCTCCTCCAGAAGCTCTGGTTGAAGTGCAGGTAGAGCTTCCAGTCCAGTGAGCACCATGTTTTTATGTGCTCCCTGCTTTCCGGAGTCAAGGTCTGTACAGTGTCCTGACTTCTGGAATTGAGCTTGAAGTAAATCACATCGTCCAGATCCCAGCACAAACAGTGCTTCAAGAGGACCATGGACTCATCAAAGTAGTCTGCTATCAAGATCAGGTGGAAGTTCTGTTCAATCTCCTTCAAGACTGCCTGGATGTACTTTTGGTTGTCCTCTGCATTGTTATCATAGCCAAAGTCAAACCACATGATATTCCTGGCGTAGATGTTTTGCTTGTAATTCTCTGGATGGTAATACTTCATGGGTGATGCCAGGTACTCGTTCACATTCTTGGAGATCTTGAAAGCAGGGACACTGTCCTTATAGTAGACATAGGAAGACTCCAGCAGAGGAATGGGGTTCCTCAGGATGGAGAAGTAGAAGGTGTTCACTGGCATTACCTTTTGCACCTGTTTGAGGAGAGGAAGAAGAGAGGCTGTTAGTCCAGAAGCGCTGCTTGTTCAAGCAAGTTTCTCCGCTGGTGTCATGGCTCTTTCTTACCTCCGAGGGGTTAAACCGCAGGTGGTTGCACATGATGTTGTAGTTTTGTCCTATGGCTTTAAATCCTTCCACAAAGCTGGCCAGGAAGGTCTTTGGGTAGCCCAAGTGGACAAGCTGGTCAGCTGGCAGGGCAACGGTGAGGTTGTACCTCTCTGCAAACCTGAACATGATGTTCAGGATGGTGCTGCTGGCTGTCTTGTGGGTCTTGAGGAACATGACGTTAGTCTTGGGATGGCAAGGCATAGAAGGTATCACCAGCTCCTCATGGCTCTTCAAGATTCTGTAGGAAGGCAACAGATGGGGAAACCAGTCTCACCAGTGCCATACCCCATCTCTGAGACCTGACAAAGCCAAACTGGAGCAGGTTCTCCTTCTGATACCGCACCAGCAACTGGTGCAAGGCACCAACCAAAACAAGCCTCATCCCTCAGGCGTAGAGGTCGGATAGTTTTATGCATCAGCCAGGTCCTCACTTAGCCAAAGGCTTCAGCTCAATCCCCTTTTTCCGGAAGGCTGATTCTGCCCCGAAGAGCTGCACTTTGGCTGATTTATCCCTTGCCCGCCCAAATGTGGATCTAGGACCTAACTTTGGGCCACTGCCCTTCCAGTTTTAGCCTAAACCTCATGAGAGTTCAATCAAGCATCACAGGTCAGATCCTTGCAGCCCTGGGCAGATGAAGTCACGCAACCTTGTCTCCGCTTTACTTACACATAATTTTTATTCTTCATACGGAAGAATCCCGACAGGAAGATGAGTCCCAGGCAAAGGCTGAAAATCATTACAAATCTGATATGCCTGGAAAGAAATAAGGAGTTTCAGTGGAGTTGTATCTGATAGTCCCTCCCTGAACGCAAACCACCAAACTCTGCATATTGCCTTTGGGAATTTTTATCCCCAGGAGCACAATTTTTATGTCTTTGTGGTGCCCAGCACCTTTGGCTGCCCCAGCTGTGTCAGCAGCTCTGGCGTCGGAGGCAGGACAGGGAGAAATCGCACTTCCCCCGTCACTCTTCCAATTTTGGCCTTTGGCAAGACACAGCCTACTTCAGGCAAGACCTGAGCTCTTCTGACAGCCTCCCACTCTGCTCTGCTGCCTTTTATTCTGCTTTTCTTTGAGTTTCTGGAGGCTTTGAAGCTTATTCACCATTCAAACTTCTAGTTTATTCACCAGAAAATGAGCCCTTTGTAGAGGTATAAGGATTTCCTTGGTAAGAAATCTGAGCGGCTCTTGTAATCACATCTCACCAGAAGATGTGGATCTCAAAGCAACAGTAAACTGATTTTTTTTTCAACAGAACTGGTATTTTTCAACACAGAAAACCAATTAATAACCCACCAGCACATGTAACGGCCTAATTACACCTTGCTTTCATAAAAGAGGACTGCTTCCTTGCTGTGACAGCTCCTGCTCCCAGCCTAGCTCTTGTGCTCAGTCTCAGCCAGATCCCCCTTTCATCAGATCTCAACCTGGCCTGAGTTTAAACTGCCTGAGCTCAGAGGCAGCCCTTTGGACTAAGCACCTCATCTACTCAGGCTTTGCCTGGATAATGATGAGGGATGAGTCTTTTCCAGCACTAATTATGCAGCTACCACGTATCATCACCAGTGCATTCTAGCTGGGACATGTACAGGATCTTTTGAAAGTTTGATGCCCACCAAAAAGGAACTTTTCGTCACCAAGCCTGAGCCGACTTCTTTGATCCTAAAAGCTTTTTTAACTTAGTGTGAATTCCATGTTTTCAGCCATCGCTTCCAAAATGCAGCAGATTGGCTTGGGCTTCATGCTGTTTCGAGAAGATACGGTCTCATTTACATCATGGGATGGTCATACTTGTTGTTCTCACTCTCCTAAGTCAGCAAGAAAGGCCCCAAGCCTTCCTGCCAAGCCAGCCTCAGGGTTGGCAAGGGCACATGGCTTGCTGTGGGCTGGACCCAGTGGTCCTTTCTACTGTCCTTCTGACTAAGGGGTCCTCACATATGCTCCTGTTTCACAGGATGGTGACTTTCATAACCTCCAGCTTGTACCATGCGAAAGACACTGAATCTCTCCTTCCAGCTGGTCTTACGAGAGTGCAACCACCAGCTTTACCTGGCATGGTCTACAGCCTTCCACTGACTGGCCACAGTATGACAAGCTGGGCTGTGACAGCCTGGATCTGCCCATGGAAAACTGGAGAGAGGATGGGAGCAAAGTCCACCAGACCATGAAAACACCGTCATTGTAACCAGCTGCACTAGCTGTGACTGGGGAGCCGTGAACCGAGTGTAAACACAGCGGGAAGTGCCGAGACAGGTGGCAACGTCACAACACCACGATGGCACTGCAGGAAAGCGTTTAGCTTTGCTCATCATGCAAACCTGCCCGAAAGCACTTCTTCTTCAAGCTTTGCTTTGTAGAAGAGTGCTTTCCTTGCCCAGCAGCACACCAGCCAAAGTGGGAAATCCTCAGGCAGAAGAGCCCGTCCCAAAGCCAGGGAAGACCCTCGGCCCCAGCTGGTACCAACCTCTGATATGAACCTGCAGCACAGCATGAAGAGTTTCAAGACATAGCTACAGGCAGTCTTTCATCAGTATTTAATTCTTCTCTCCCAGGCCTGTTAGGGGGGGCAGGGGGGAGACATCCCCTTTCCTTCCATTGCTCTACGTACGTACGCAGAGGAAACACAGAGGGGCCCCCAGGCCGCGAGCGGGCCCACGTCTGTCAAATGCAGCCCTTGCCTATTTTCTTGGTCTTTCATTTAAACTGAAGCTGACCTCGGTGTGATGGTTTTCCAAATACGTGTCCCCCTGCCTGCCTGTCTTTTCCTAAGCTGGTCTGGTGACATTACTTCTTCTGCACCTTTTCTGCACCTAATGCGCGCAGTAAAGGTCCATGTGTTTGTCTGGGCAGTGCCCCCAAAGCGGCAACTCAGGTTGGCATTTTGTGGGGCAGACAAATCGGCACACACCTAAAACAAGCCTGAAGATAGCTCAGGATCACAGTATGCTCCAGAGGGACTACCGGTTCCTTCTGCTGCAGTAAGACAGGCTCTGTAGGCCTCTGCATCTTATCACCTCAAGGCATCCCGCGATATTTTAATAGTTTTTCACTTTAGTTAAGAGATTACATAGTGCCATCCTGCCTCCAGATCTTCAAACACATGTGGCACACCGAGCCAATCTGCAGCATTGACAGGATGCTCCCAGAAGGCCTCTTTTATCTGGACATGCTTCAAAAGCCTCAAACCACAGCTGGCTTTTGCACCTAGAGACCCAGGGAAGGATAACAGTCCAGATTATCTAGACACGTAAAGCCTCAAAGTGTTGCTGGTGCAGCACAAGGGACTGGTAGCGCAGTGCCAAGCATATCCCATGGCCAAGTTATGGGCACAAACGTGCCACCACAGAGCCCCAAGGGACCGTGCAGAGCTCACCCCACTCCTTCTGGCACTGTCCTGAAGACAAGAGCAACCTTCAGCCAATTGATGTCCATGCAGGTGGCTGCCCAGCCTATCTCAGGCTTGCCAAAACTCCAGCAGCTTCCTGGAATGGCCAGTTTTGAGGAGCAAGAGTGACTGATTTCCTTGGCATGTGGGCCACAGAGGTGCCCCTGTCCATGCGGAAATGATGGGCTTCTTGTCCCAGGGGTGTCAAACAAAGCTACCTTGTGGCACGGTGCTCGTTCACCTGCCTGGGGATGTACGGATGGAAAGGTATCAGCCTTCCAGCTCAAGGGGCGAGCGGGGAGTGGGGACAGGAGGGGACTGCCACCACCTCCACCCCACTGCACCTCAGCCCAGCAAAGGCAAGCGATGGAGGTGTTCAGGGGATGAACCAAGAGAAGGGATCAAGGTGATCCCCAGGGAGTCCCGTCCCCATCACTGCCTGGGGCTTGGCCACCTGCAACTGCACTCGCAGAGGCTGTCACTGGCTTCAGCAAGTCCTGCAAACCTGCACATGGGGTTTCACCCCCTGTTCTGCACCCACCACCCTGGCACACCTCTACGAGAGCCAGCACCACTCTTGAAGACCTTCCTGTTCCCTTAATGTCACACACACACACCCCTTCATCACAGGACGGCAAGTCTCTGACCAAGCTACTTCTAAATCTGTACGTGCTGGGCCAACAAACACCATATTCAACATTGGCTGAAAGATCTCCCAGCTTTTAATCCCTTCAAGAAAGACGAGTCCCACTTGTCTGAGAGCTGTTTTACCGTTAACTGTCTCACACACACAGGCTGCAGGCGAATGGAGTATCTGCCATCACAGAAGACGGGGCTGGTCCTTCATACAAACAGTTCCAGCCATAAGCAGAGGGATTTCGTAACCACCCAGCGAATCAATGGCAGCGTGGAGGGCATGACACACAGGGTCATGGCTGCAGCCATTTCTTCCTTCCGCACACAACAGCCAGGAAGTGCTTCACCTGGGGTGCAGGAAGCCTCACATGGCCAAGAGTTGCAGGGTACCATCAGAACCACCACCTACTTTTTTGCCCCGTTACTAATCTTTTGCAAAGCAAAGTTCAAGAGCAAAAACCGTCACTCAAATGTTGCACAGAAGTTACCTAAGCACGTAAGACATGCAACTAGCCTGGGAGCCCCTGGAGGAAGCACTTGGGAGCCACCTGCTAGGACACAAAATTCTTCAGAGAAGCCAAAAAACTTGTGGAGCTGTCGGCAGGGCTGGTGCCGGAGGTTCAACTCGCCTTTCCAACCTGGGCTGTGCCATCTCCCAGACGGGAAGGAAACACAGAAAACTACCTCTCAAGCTGCACTTGGAGGTGCTGCTACGGATGCTTTAAGGCTTGGGACAACCTTCTTGCTCATTTGGCTTCAGCTGAAAATAACAGAACTCATTCTTTCAAATTAAAAGACCTGGAACACAGGAAAGAATCATTCACGGCGGAGTTAATCTCTGCCCTGGAGCAAACTGTAACTAACTCTATAGTTTAGTAACAACTTACAGGGCTTACCTGATCCAAACCTTCCTACAAACCACCTTTAGTGTTCACCTCCCTCTCCCCTTACCTTGAGGCGCACCCGGGGCTTTTCATGCTGCCTTGCTGCCACGAGCTAGAAAATATCTCCTCTGCAAATCGACTCCAACACTTCTTTCGTCTACGCGTCTCTATTTCTAGCATCCCATCGCTGCCATAAATGGCTGGGAGGTGAGGACAAAAGGGAGTGGCCAGGTGTTCACCAGACGGGGTGGAAGTTAATTTATAAGCCAGCAAACGCTCTGCTATGGCACGACATCAACAAGGGTACAAAGAGCTGCCTCGGGAGATGAGGTTTGCAGGGAAGTAAGGGTTTAGCAGGGACCCCTCTTCTCTCGTGGCTGCAGGAGGGAGGCATGGGGGGGCTCATGGCAGGATCCATCAGGGTGGCGGGGGCTGGAGAAGGGCATCATCGGCCCCTTCGTCACCCCGTGCGCCATCACGTTGCTTGGCCAGTGTCCCTTCCCTGCCCCTCGCCACGTTCCTTGGCGCTGAGGTCAGGGCCTGCTGTGCCCTTCCTCCGCTTCTTGCTCAGTGGGTTAGGTCTGTAATTCTCTACCAGATATGTTCGACAACAGGAAATTAGGGACAACAGCGAAACAGGAACGAAATTCACCTATTGCAGATTCTCTGGAAAAGATTTAAGACTTCAAGCTCTTTCCCAGTAAAAATGCAGTAATTGTAGCTGGAGGTTGAGTTGAGAGACTTGGCTGCATCTAGGCCTTGGGAGAGAGAGCGCCTGCCCCCAAAATGGGTGTTGTCTACAGCGCGACTTCCTGGTGTTACTAACAATCATTACAACTTGCATTATGCAGGAATTGGAGATTCCACCAAGGCTCCTGAATGCCAGCACTTCACAAACCGAGACTGATGGTTGCACATCTCCCTGGGAGAGCAGGATTGGTCCTGCAAGTCTGGAGGTGGGTACATTATCTCCCTGCTCCCCACGTCAGGGGTGAAGTTGGTGCTCTCCTCATCTGGGCAATAAAGTTCCCCCGCAGCACCCAGCCTGGAACATGAGATTAAGCTCTCGCTTTTAGTTTTTTATGGCCATGCCACTTCCCATGCACCTCCTGACACAGTCCTCTTTCCTCCCCTCCCCTCATGGTACCACCTTTCTAAACCTTGATCCTGGTGGCCCAACCTGCTACACCAAGAGCCAAGTCCTCAGTGTTCTGGTACCCTTCACTTAGGTTGCTAAGTCTTCAGAGTGCCAAACTTACAGCATTTCTTTTTAAAATCACAGCTTCCTGACACGTCAGGGAACTCCAGTACTTGGAGATTATACTATGAAGATTCAGAGATTAGCAAGGTATAGGGTTGCTTTCCTTGAGTTTCTTGGTAGAACGTGAGCCAATGGGCTGTTTTACAAAGAATTTCTAGGGTTACTCTTGGCACAGTGTCAGCTGCTGCTGGCACGGGGGTCACGTTCAATAGACTTCTTTCTTCTGTTACACTACTCACGTCAGCTGTGCCATTTCTTCTTGCCCAGAAGCTGGCAGAGCCCACGCATCACAAAAGACCATTTTTTACACTTTTACAATTGATTAATTGCTCCCTCCTGGGGTGTTGTGCACAAACGGGCAGGTTTGGTTACGTAGAAAAGAAAAAAACGGTGCCATGCAGAAATAACGTGGCTTCCTGTGGGGCTGGGCTGCTCCGAGACTGGGAGTGGGGCAGGTAAGTCGGCGGGTGCAGAATTAGCTGGGGCAGGATGCTGAATTAATCGCATACTGGCTCTGCTTCGCGTGCCTGCTTGCTTAGGGGAGAGCGTTGTGAGTCAGCCACCGCGGGCAGCTCAGCCCCACGCAGCTGCTCGCTCACACCCCTGCAGGAGGATGGGGAGGAGAATCCGAAGGGTAAAAGCATGAGAACTCGCACGTTGAGATACAGGCAGTTTAAGGGGTGAAGCAAAAGCTGCGCGCGCAAGCAAAGCAAAAGGAATTCATTCACTAGTTCCCACTGCAGGCAGGCGCTCAGCCATCTCTGGGAAAGCAGGGCTCCGTTACGTGGGACGGTGATGTGGGAAGACAGACGCCGTCGTTCTGATCACACTTCCCCCTGCCTCCCCCAGTTCTGGCGCTGAGCACAGCATCGTATGGTGCGGGACATCCCCGAGGTCAGCTGGGATCAGTTGTCCCAGCCGCATCTCCTCCCTGCTTCTTGCACAACCCGAGCCTACTCACTCGTGGGGCAGTGTGAGAAGCAGAAAAGACCTTGCGGCTGCGCAAGCCCTGCTCAACAACAGCTCCGACATCCCTGTGCTAGCAGCGCTGGTCACAGATCCCAAACCCGGTGTCATACAGGCTACTATGATGACATTTAACTCTACCCCCGCCAAAACCAGTACGGTCAAGCGCTCCCCCACTTGACCCTGCGCTAGAAGACCACTGCTTCAAAGTGTTGAGCATCCACATCATTCTAACGTTTAAGTCTGTCCCATAAAAAACCAGAATTTTAGACAAGAAATTCTTACCACAATGATACTTTACAAAGATATCCCGCCCCCCACATATATGTACTCACGCTCTCTCTCCTACATACAACAGTGAACCAGTATTTGAAAGTATCACTGAGAACACAGAAGAGAAGGAGAATATTGGTGTTTAAGTTCAAGGCATGACACTATAAACTAACCTATAACTCCTTCCTTCTGTTCCCGCAGGGCAACCGCTCTATTGTTTAGCTGAAACGATAAACTTACATTGACCTCAAGGATCTTCATGTGTACAGAAGACGGCTACATGTAGCTGTGCCAGAATTTCCCTGCCCGCAGCACCAGGCTGTCTGTCAGCTGCAATTCCCTCCCTAGCACTCTCTCCAAACGTAGCTGAAAAAAAAAAAAAAGCAGTATGGAAAGTTCCGCTTCCCAAAAAGAACCATTCATATGTAAAGCTTGTATTTTAAACAATTATGGTCAGTGGTTTGAGGGGGGGAAAAAAAAGGGAAAGAATGGCATAGGAAAAAGGCAGAGAATATAAACAACCTGATCTGGAAAGAACGAGTGCATCAGCTTAACCTGGCAGAAAGCAAATCCCGTAAATTTCTTCTCTAACAACATCACGGACTTCTCACATTTTTGCATCACCTGCCAGATAAACCAGCAGCACAGGCTGACTGCGTTTCACATTCTGTCCTCTCTTTGCTAATGATGCCGTGGTTCACTCTGGAATACCATCAGCTCCTCTCTGAGCGGTCCTGAGGAATACAAGGAGAGGTGGGGAGGGCACGGGCAGCAGAGAGAAGAGGGAGCTGAAGGGAAGAGACCTGAGCGCACTGCAGGTCCCATAACATACGAAAGTACTTCTGTTAAATGCATCTGTGCAGTCGAGAGAGTTGTGACCTTAGAAGTGTATCGTGAAGGGTGCTGCAACACAGTGCTGAGCGTAAGCCATCATCCTTCCACAGCTTGCAGCCTTGCAGAGATGGTGCTCTGCTCAAAAACTTAATAAAGACTCTGTAGGATGACTCTTGTCCAAGCAAAAGGCTCTGGATGGAACTTTTACCTCACTGCACTATGGAAGACCAGAAATCACTGAAAGCAACTAATGGAGAAGACAGCTACTGGGTAAGACAACCACATTCCCTAGTCTCATGGAGTCACTGAGGCCTCCCTAACTAGTAGACCTGAGTAAAAAAACCACTGATCATCTACTTGTGACCACAGCTTGTGAGCTAGTTTCCTACGCATCTCGCAGACCACCCATCTGGTCTGTGCCTTGTCCAGGACAAGGCCGTGGGTAAGTGTTGAATGCTTTGCTGACATCCAGGCAAACAACATCCACTGCTCTGCCCATGTTGACAGAAAACGTTATTTTGTTGTAGAAGGTGGTCAGGTCAGTGACACTATTTACCTTTGGCAAAGCCCTGGGCTTTTCCCAAGCACCTGCTTCATTTGGGTACCGTAGAGCCTGGGTTAAGAGAGTGACAGACGTGACCAGCAAACACCGACTAGACAACTTCCTAGCAGATGGCTTGGCCTGCTTTCTGACAACAGGGGGGTGACAATGGGGTTCGGTACACTAACCTGTAAATGACAATCTCTCCTGTCATCCCCATTTTGAGACAGATTGTAGCAAAAAAAACAAAACCGCTCAGAAACAACAAAACCCCCCATCTTAGAATAGTCCAGTTGGAAGGGACCTACAACAAGCACCTAGTTTGACTGATGACCTGGTTTACCCCTTCTGTAAAGAAATGCTTCCTAATGTCCAGTCTAAACCTCCCTTGGCATAACTCTGGACGTTTCCCTGGATTCTGTCACTGGGAGAAGAGATCAGCCCCTCCCTCTCCACGTCCCCTCCTCAGGAAGCTGTAAAGAGCAATGAGGTCACCTCTCAGTCTCCTTTTCTCCAAAAAAGACAAGCCCAAAGTCCTTAGCTGCTCCTCACAGGACATGCCTTCCAGCCCTGCCACCAGCTTGACTGCCCTTCTCTGGATGCATTCAAGGACCTTCACCTCCTTAAACTGTGGTCCCAGAACCGCACACGGTACTTGAGGTGTGGCCACACCAATGCCAGGGCACTCGGCTGGCTCCTGCTGAGCTGCTGCTGACCAGCACCCCCAGATCCCTTTCTGTGGGGCTGCTTTCCAGCCACTCCTCTCCCAGTCTGTCTTGTCTCCAGCATTACTCTGGCCCAGACGCAGAATTCATCAACTGAACTTGTTAAATTTCCTGTCATTGATGACTGCTCAATGCTCCAACCCATCTCGATCCCTCTGCAAGGCCTCTTGTCCCTCAAGGGAGACACCAGCACTCCCAGCGCAGTATCATCAGCAAACTTGCTAATGGTGCATTCAACTCAGCCCCCAGATCACAGGCAGAAATATTTAACAGCAGGACTGAGCCCTGAGGAACACCACTGGTGACCAGTTGCCAGCCAGTTGTAGCCCCGTTCACTACAACCCCGTGAGCTCTGCCATTCAGCCAGTTCTTCACCCAGCACAGTGTGAACCTGCTCATCTCCCAGTTGGACAACTTGTCCAGAAGGATGCTGTGAGGGACAGTATCAAAAGTCTTACTAAAATCTTTACTAAAAAAAAAAAAAATACATTAACTGAGGAAACGAGACAGTGCCTGGGATTTGTGGAGGATCAAGGAAGATCCCAAGTCAAAAGGATGTTCCATAATAAACGCTGACTCCTAAGAGGTATAAAAGACACGTCCCAATATCCCTTATTCTCCCACAAATGCCCCTGGCCAGACCACACAGACGTGCAACATAGGTGCACACACTTGTGAGAGGGCGTGAAGAGAGAATGGACATGGGTAAAATCAGTGTACTTTAAAATGAAGATCACTCCCCTCTCCCATTCGGTCTTGTGCTGACTTCTGATAACTTTCCTCCACCACCATCTTCTTTCTCTCGCTCTCCTGCTCGAGTAAGTCTATTTTTTTAATGCATCTTTGGCATTCAGTCCTGCATGCCAGGCAGGCCGATTTTATTTTCCTGCTCTTTTACTTTCCTGACTATTGCCAGGACAAGTTGCTTTTGGGTAACAGCTGCCTGAACAGTTCTGTGGCCTCACCAGCTTGAACAGGGCACTGGATGCGGGCACCAGTCTGCCCAGTGGCCAGGGAGCCTCAGAACCACCTCCACCAGGGTAAGGGGAACCCTGTATCTGCATGGTCTGTGTGGGATAACACCGATGCCTACTGGGGACATCACTGAAGAGACCATAACCTGATGTTGTTGTGGGCTTTTGGACAAGCACATTGGATCAGAAGTGAGGAAGAGCCACATTTTCACCTGGAGATGGTGGTATAGCATCCACAGGTTTTTCTCCGGTGCCTCTGACGCTTCACTAGTGCACCTCAAGTGAGAAAAATGCCTCTGCTGACTGGTGTCACTTCACTAATAAATCAGAGCAAACTAAGGGGAAGGAGAGCTGGAAAACCCACACACAGTATCCGCACGTTTGGTTTCAATGGTCAGGCTAAATAGGAAACCCACACAGTCAAAATCACCCATGTCTTCTTCAGAAAGAACAGGCACCCCTGCAAAGAGGAAACACATTCCTTTACTTGTTCCATCATAGCAGAGAAATGAACCAAGGAGCGTTCCATGTGCTTGCTTGATCCACCAGTTTGTCTATGGCTAAAGTGCAGTGACCAAGCGAGACACCGTCCTCACGTGGCGGCATCTCCTCGCTTCTCAGTGCGTGTTGCTCTCAGGAGCTCGAGGGCAGCATCTTGTAGGGATTGAGGATTCCTTTGGGGTCTAACATGGCTTTGAAACGCTGCATTAGGAGGACTGCCTCGTTCGGTTTGCTGTACTGAATGAACTGCTTTTTCTTGAAGCCCAGGCCGTGCTCTGCGCTGATACTGCCCTTGTATCTTGCAGTCCACTCATACACAAACGGCTCAATGGCATCCAGCAGAGAATGGCTGTAGGACTCCGCCGTGATGTTCAAGTGCAAGTTTCCATCTCCTGGGAGAAAACATTACAGAGGTGGGTCTGTAAGAAAAACTTATCTATGGCCCTGTAATGCAGGCCCCTTACTGCCTCCTCCCCACAAACAACGATGCCTTTGTTAGGCTTCAAATTGTGAAAGAAGACAAGCTCACTGTTCTTCTCCAAACATCAGCATCTCCGTGCACAATAGTTCTAATCGGATCTTTGTTCTTTCATGCTTTCAGTTCAGTATTTGAGGAAGTGTTCTGAGTTAAGCTACTTTCAAGTTCCCACTCTTGTGATTTTAAAATTCAAACAACTGTGCTGCATTAATTACTGCCCCACTACTAAGATGGCGTGCCAAAGGCTTCCCCAATGGTGTTTCATAATGATCATTAGATTTTAATATGGCCCTTCATCATTTCCTCTCTCCCTATTATATTTGTGCAATGTTCTAAATGCACGTTGGCATCGAGTCAACAGAAACAAAGCAAGCAGAACACTTTCTCCTTCTGCCACTCGCATGTGATGGTATTTGATTAAGAACATAGTTGCTGGGTATTCAGAAGACAAAGACACACAAGGATAAACACAACTTACTCATTGTCACTCCAGAACCTCTTCCTGTATCCCAGTCAAGCCTCACAGTACACAGCTTAACCCCTCAATAACCCTTTGTTATGCAGACTTGTCCTTCCCTGTCATTCAAATCAAGTGTGCTGAAGACTGCTTTTTTTTTTTCCCTTTTTAAACAGAACAGCTCTGTTAAGCTACCAATTTACCCACTTGTAAAATCAAATTAGGTTCAAAGCATTCTAACAAATGTTAGAATGGTTCTGTGCTACCTTTCTCACTATCTTTTGGAGGGTTAACGGCTCAGACAAAATTGATTTCTAACATGGCTAATCAGTATGGACAAGAAGGTGTTTATCTACCAAAGTATGTTAATCAAATTGATGGTCCAATTAAACAACCTATATACTTTAAAAAGTACAGAGCAAGAAGATATAAATGACCAGTTCTGTGGCTGGCTGGCTAGCAACCTACAATTAATATATGGAACAGTCTGAAAGCAATTCAACTCAAAGACGAAGATCCTCAGCATTCTCCTCTTCTGACAGCTCTTGGCTATTTAGTTGATGCCTCTCACTAATCTGAAAACAAACTTTAAAACCACTAGGAAGTTGCACAGCAAAACGTGGAGCACAAAAGAGCAACCACCTCCTTTCCTAGCACCCACACTTACCCAAGTGGCCGTAGCCCACCACGTTTTTGGCACTCCGTCCCAGCCGAGCCCTCATGTCAGTCACGAGATCATACAGCTTTCCCACAGGGAGAGAGATGTCGTATTTGTAGACGTAGCCATCGTGAGTGAGGGCCTCTGTGATCCTCTCCCGCAGGCTCCACAGTGTCTGACGGATCAAAGAAATACAAGTAAACCAAGTACCTCTTGTTCCTGGCTCTAACACATTGTCCCACTGGCCCACAGGACTTTGCTCACTGCTAGTCTTGTTGAGAGCTCAGTTTCTGGTTTTGATAATTTTCAGGCAGTTTGGGTCCTATGCCAGCAACTGCTGTAACATGTAATTAATTATTCTGATCTTTTTAAAATGGGATACATTAACTGAAATTCCAGGTACTCAGGCCTTCTGGGAAGAGGCAGCAATAGTAAAAATTCTGTCTTAGCATTCTGACTCAATATGCCAAATAAGCCACCAGATCACTCAGGGACATTTACACCAAACACCAGTTTCAACATTTCCCTATGAAAAATACAAATCCAAGTAGAGAATCATGTCAAAGAGATTTGTGCAATGGGAAATGATGACTTGCCTTTATTTTCTTATCATCTGTTGCCACAGTTCCATCAGTGACCAAACCAGAAGTCATGGCCTGCTCCAGGAAGTTGTTCAATTTTTCCTCATCGTGGGTCGAGTTGGAGCCCGAGGTTTCAATCAAAAGATAAAAAGGGCTGCCTGAAAGTGAAGGAGAACAGAATAAGAAGATGCTCTGGGCCAAAAGCACAGGAATTAAGCTCAAGTTCTGGAGCTTTTCCCAAGCGGGGCACATTTCATGAAGTCGCTCTACTGCCCAGGTTCTCTGGTGCCAGTTCAAGTGGCAAGTTTTAATCTGTAGAGCACTTCACTCACATGCTCTATCCTTTTTACCCAGCCACTGACTTTCAGAATATATATATATATATACACACACACACAAAAAAAAAAAAAAACACTAGGCTAAAAATCCCCAAGCAGTACAGTGCCTCTTTCTACAGCATGAATGACACTGGTACCTGTCACTGGGCTGGACAGCTTGAGATGTTTCTCAACCAGTTCCATGCACTTCTCATCCATGAACTCATAGGCAGACAGGATCTCCCCCAGCATGGCTCTGCCGGTTGTAAATGTTTCCAGAACCTTCGAGAAACTCTGACACCCTTCGGGCAGAACACAGAGAGCAATCAGGAACCCAAAACAGGCCCCCAGGTTTTCAAAAGTCTATCATGCATCTTCCCCATCTCCAGAAAATGTAAACTGCTACCCTGTGTGGGTTTAGATCAGCAGTTCCTGCAATGGTTTGAGCTGGGAGAGGTTTCAGAGAACAGCAGAAGTATATAGCAATTAGTCTGTGCTGGGGAAAGGACCTCTTGAACGCTCAAGACTGTTCACACCAAAATATCTTCCCCAGCCTCAGTTCCCAGCACAGACAAGAAGGCAACCCAAGAGAAATGTAAAGGCCACTGTGGGAGTTCAGGCAAACTCTGGGGTTCATTGCACACATTCCATAGGTCTGTCAGCACTTGGGAGTCTACTCACCCCCTCTGAGGAGTCTAGCTCTCTGCTCCCAAGGCTTAAATGAGCAAGCTGTCTGAGAAGCCCCTGCTGACCTTGGAGGTTTTTGAGAATAAAACAGTCTCAGTGAAGGCTGCCCACAAACAGCTGTGTTTAAAAGCCTCAACGGGGACCTCCCTGATGAGACTCACTCAGAAGCAGCTTTCAAGCAGCTGTGCCTGGCCACGCACCCTGCTGATCCAGACCCTGCCCTTCAGACTTGACTTCCCAGCCTTGCCTTGTCACTATGGACTCACCTGGTGACCGCTGGATTGCTGCTGCCTCTGTCTGTTGTCACCACACTTGCAGATATTTTACACACTTACACCACAGATATAAAACATCTGCACAGATATTTTAGTGGCCAGCACCGCACTATTTCTCAGACACAAGCTGATGCTGGTAGTCTAGCTCAGCAGGCTGACCAGTGCTGTCTTCTCTCCAATCTCATTCCCTTGCCAGCCTCTGAAGGTGTGAAATTATTAAGATCAGCTCCTACCTAGGAATGCCAGATTCACAGCCTTAGGTTTCTGAGGACAGAGTATGGAGACAGCAGTGATAACCCCCAAGGTCCCCTCGGATCCGATGAAAAGCTGCTTCAAATCATAGCCAGTGTTATCTTTGCGCAGAGACGTCAAGCAGTCCAGAGCAGAGCCGTCAGCCAGCACCTGTGAGAATACAGAGGCCCAGTCAAAGCACCCAAGGAGCAGTCTCCTGTCATAAGCTTGTTGACTACCAAGCGGATGAAAAGCTGCCACTACCTTGAGCACAGCAGCTGCAGCCTGTTCCTACTGTCTTATCACTGTTCCCCCACCCTTTCCACCCCCCTATATCCTGCCTCAGTCTTCCCCCAGACTTTTCTGCTTCTTTTTTTTCCACAGTGCTGTTTGCATGTGTCCTAGTAGGCCAAGTAATAATAGAAGATTGAGTTTGCTCTGCTTTTCTGACCAGTGGTGGTGAAAATCAGCCATTCTTTTGCAGCCCTTGCTCCCTTTATTCAACGGAAACAAGGAACGTTATTTCAAACAGTGAAAATAGTTAACCAGAATGAATCTACCACCTGAGCCTTAAATCAAGGCTGAACGTCTCTAAGACATGTTATTAAAGGCAGTTTTAACACTAGAGGGACTAATCTGAGAGACAAAAGCCCTCCCTTCTGGGCCTACACAATAAAACCAAAGCAGGCTTTTGTTACCTACCCAGTTTATTTCCTATTAGCTCTCTGCTCCCAAATCCCAAAATCTTTCAGATCCACTAATCCCAGGCTTTACACACAGATGCACAGGCCTGTAGGCAGAAGCAGGCTGAGGAACAGCAAAAGCTCTAGCAAAAAAACCAGCAGCCAAACAAACCCAAAGCAGACAGCTCTATTAAAAATCAAATGAGCAGCCACTAGAAGAGTGCTGTGGGATGGAATTAGCAGAGTGTTCCAGAAACGCACCGCTCCACAGAGGAACCAACCTCATGCAGGTAACGTGGGATCACCAAATCTTACCCCACCTTTCTTTCATTTCTCTGGATTAGAAAACCCCCTAATATCACTTGTCAGCAAGGACAGAGGTGGAAGCTGGAAACTGTGGTAGCAATAACACATGCATGAAGACACTTGCTGACACTTCTCAAGAGGGCCATACAAAGAAAAGTTAATAGTGGAAGCCTGGAGAAGAACTTATCTGCATAATGGATAGCTAAGAGCCAGAACAGCAGGAAACGGGAAGAAGGAGAGGTCTGAACACAGAAGGGAACCGCCAGGTACTGGCCTTACCACTTCTAGTCCTAGCACTGTCCCTCGGAGAGAGCCGTATCTCAAGAGCCGTAAGCCTCCAGCATTTGTGGCCACATTGCCACCGATGTGACAGCTACCTTTCGCCCCCAAGTCAAGTGGCATGATAAACCCCTGCTCCTCCAAGTACTCGTTGAGTTTCTCTAAGACGCAGCCAGCTTGGCACACAAGGATGCCTGAAACATAAACGCCCTGCTACAGGCTGATGGCCAGGAAGAAGGTGTCTCCTCAACTGGCAGGATAAGTACAAGCAGATGTAACCACCTCTTCCTCCAAAACTTTCTGGGCTTCAGTTTAAATGCACAAGAAATCTGTGCATGCTACAGGGTATTCTCCTACCCCTCCTCAAGCCTAGGAGAGCTTTGCCATTGCCTTAACGTCTGGTCATCCACAACTCTGGACTGGTGACACTAAATATATCTCTGCCTGTTGCTCCTTCTCTCTCATTCTCCAATACCTAAACCAGTCTGATTGCTAACTCTCCAGATCCAAGCAATGTATAAGTTTTCCCCATCCCTCCCTTCCCTTTGCTCGTTATCAGGTGCCTTCTTCAAGACCGTCATTCTCCTCCACCTGCTGGGTTTCCAATTTAATTTACAAACAGATTAATAGTATGCCCCTGTTTCTCTTCTCTCTTTCCTCCTTCTTCTGCCGCTGGATGTATTTTTATACCTGCTGCTGTTATAACCTAAGGATTACATCAGCAGCAGGAGCCTGGATGAAATAAACCTCTGATGTCGCTTCTGAGGCTGCTGGGCTGAACCTTGCTGATCCTGCAGTTACCAGTTCCCAGGAAAATGGCTGGTTTAGGGTCTGGGGCTCATTTCTGTGCCTCACATCTCTACGATATTTACCAGACACCTTGTCAAAGCTGATGATCCGGTTCATGAAAACTGTGGAGAGAATGATCTCATCAAAGACGGGAACGCTGCCCCCAACAAGGCCTGTGTTACCCCCCTGTGGGTTCACTGCCAGGTTCCTCTCATAGCAGTACCTGGAAGGAAAAAGGTTTCTAAGTCTTATGCATTTTAAGGCCTTAATCCAGTCTATCAGAAGAGTTTCACCTCCAAATAAAGGTCTACTGTTGCGACAGTGCTCAACGCTCCTTAAAATTAAGCGGTGTTACCCCTGCGCATGCCTACAGACCTGCCACACATCATCCGCCTGGAAATCACCGCTCACTCTCTTTACACAGCGGTCTCCGTTAAGAACCCGGCTTCCTCAGCAGTGCTTTAAGGCATTACTGCCCTCCTCCTCCTCCTCTCAAGAAGTTAATGCCTTCTAGGCAAGGAAGCATGTGCCTCTATGCCCCAGCTGCTTCACCTTCCAGCCCGGTATCCTTGCAAAGCACCACCCATCACATCCTCTCCCAACTCCCACAAGTTCTTGCACAACGGATGGCACGAAGCCACGCTGAACCAGCTGTTCCTTCAGAAGCCCTGGCTTTACTGTGCCCTGCGTATCTGTTTTAACAGAGCTAGAAGCAGGTTCGTGCAGCTTTTAGCTCTTCATCCAAACAGCGATCCTGCATACTGATGCCAAACTGGAGCTGCACTCACACCAGTGAGCCTGGGAAGTGTTCTTACTGATTTAGTGGACAAAATATTAGCTCCTCAAACTGCCTGATTCTGGCCTAACCTTCTTTGCCCTTTCAGACAGACTTTGCTGAATCCTTCAACATAACTGCTCCTCTTGAGCACTTGCACAGTGTCTAATTTTGACAATTCAGTAGAGCAGAAAAGTCCATCAATATTGACCCCACTTGCTTATCTCTATCCCCCTCCACACTAAGCGCTGTTAAGATCCTTCTACTCAAAGCCATCAACATTAATTCGAGGAGTCTGCTGCTGCCCACTTAGTCTTTGCAAGGGCATCCGGCTAGGAAAGAGGAAATGTGTAAAACAGATCAGAGCTTAGCCTTTGTTTCTGCCCGATACCGGCACGACACCATCATCCCAGAAAAACCACGGGCCGGGGAGAGCACTGGGCCTAGGAAATACAAGACACAGGTAGAACTCCCTTTCTGGCTTAAAAAAATTCAGCTCTCTAAGTGAAAACATTCCTAGTTAGGAAACCGCAGGTTTTTTAGATGAGCGACGCTGACTACCCACCACTATGTACATACCCCCAGACTAGAAACAGCATGCAGCCTCCTGTCCTGGGAGCAGCTGGAACAAAAGCTACGTCAGGAAACAGTGGACAGCCCAAGGGCAGTGAGGATATAAAAAGCAGAAGGGAGAGCTGAAGTCACCAGAGCTCAGCCACAAGTCAAGAAAACAGCTTCAGCAACTCCAGCGTTTGAACAATTAGTGCCTGAGCAGCCAGAAGTTCCCTTCACCTCCTGAATCCTCCCTGACTAAAGCAGAGTTTCCTCAACACAAAGCCCAGCAGCAAAGCTGCACCTTACCTGAGAACTTGAGACACCTCTGCTGTTGTCTGCGGCTTCAACATCAGCTTGCTACAGCCTGCAATGAAAGCAAGGGACTCTCAAGGCAAGCTGTGGCTCTACAGAGGTTAGAAATAAAAAAGTGGTACAGCATTATGCCTGAACAAGCAACGCTCCCTCCCCTGAGAGGCAGAGGCTTTTGAACCACTTTTAAAACTAACATTTTCAATAGCAGGTTTTCCCTTAAAGCGCTGTAAAAACGTTGCATGTGTACATAGATTTGGTTGCCAGCGTGGGCGATGGGAAAGGTTTTATAGTCTCTTGCAACCTTTGCCAGAAGCAATAGGAAGTTCACAACACATGTTTTCTGAGGTTCAGCCAAAACTGTCAACTGAATCAACTTGTTTCAGGAACAAATTAATTAGTAAGTTAACAGGGCTTAGATTGATTTTATTTTTTTTATATGTTTTAAATGAAAGCCTGAAAGATTAACAGATACCAGGTAATTCTCAAGGGAATATTTTCAACGAGGAAAACTCATTTTGGCCCGTAAAGACGTGGTCTGCTATCGGAAAAGCCGAGATTTTCTTTGGCAGGAAGTTTCACTAGACGAAGAAATAAACGAGCTCACGTACCTTGGACTGATTTAAGCCAGTCCACGTTAAAGGGCTTCAGTTCCTCCGGGTTTGTGATGACTCTACCCGGCATGAGGCGCTCAAAGAAAGCCACATCGCCGTCGGCCAGGCGGGAGAAGGGCAGCCGCCGCACCCGGTAACGCTCGCTGGTCAGCATGGCCTCCTGGAAGGCGGCGGAGGCTCCGTGCAGCGCCCGCCTGCCCGGAGGCCTCAGAGCCCACGGCCTGGAAGCCCCACGCGTGGGCACAGCCGGCGGCTCCCTCTGCTGACCCAGCCCCGGGGCAGAAGTCTCGCCGCAGAGGCTCGTCAGCCATCTTAGCCGCGTCCAGCGACTCCGCAGGGAGCAGCGGGGGAGAATCTCCATCGCCGGCCCGAGAGGCCGGGGCCTGGCTCACGCCGAGCTCCCCTGCTCGCCAGCCCGGGCCTGGGGGGCCCTCTCCCGGAGGAAGCCGCTTTAGCTGCTCTCCTACTTTGCGGGCAGCTGCCAAAAGGCCCCGCCACGCATGAGAGCTACCGGGGGGGCGGAAGGGCGATTCCCACCGCGCAG